>JAJJMC010015859.1:14198687-14228722 GCA_023531435.1 Papaver californicum
GTGACAGTAACGTAGCCAAGACCAACCAACCAAGTCTAACATCCTTTAGCCTATTTATTTGTAACTTTGGATTTTATGTTTACCATCTAATAAAACAATAAAAATATATTATTAGTACAAATTCAAGCACCAGTAAATATAAATTAAGCGGTAAATATGTATGAATTATGTCCGTATCAGCGGACTATTGTGTTAAGGACAATTTGCTGAGTAGGTGGCTCTGTCCTTGTGTGCATATCAATTCAGAGATTTTATTAACCTTAACATCTTCTTCTATTTTAATATTTTTATTGTCGCAGAAACAACAATCTTAACACACTATTCTTCTTCTGTGTAAAAATGATGTTGACAGACCAGAAAAATGCAGTGGAAAGGATTTCAAAAGATGGCAATCAAAGATGCTGAGTTTTCATATGTTAGATGAACTTGTTCTGAAATCGTTTGATGAGGGTTTGAATGATGTTGGAAATGAAAGGGAGTTGGAAAGTTGGGTTAAGCATAATTATATGGCTAAAAATCATATTCTGAATTCTTTAAAAGATGCATTGTATGATTTTTATAATGCAAAAGATAACTTTTCTGCTTTTGATTTATGGGATGCTCTAGAGGCAAAATACCAAGCTGAAACTGCTGGAAGTAAGAAATTCTTGGTAGCTAGGTTCTTGGAATATAAAATGTCGAATGAAAAATCTGTGGTAGATCAATTCCTTGAACCTCAGCGTATTATTAATGAAATTCTTGCTGAAGGAATGGTGATAGATGAAACTTTTCAAGTGCGTACTGTGATTGAGAAATTACCATCTTCCTGGTCTGAATACAAACGTAGATTCAAGTAGAAGAATTACTATGCTCCAAAGACAAGAACGTATCTCCTTCAAGGGACATGTCCAACAAGGATCATGTAATTGAACACAAGTCTTCCAATACTGAAAAGGGCGAGAGCAGCAAACGCAACCCTAAGCCCAGTCATCACAAGAATGGTATATTTCAGAAACCCAAATCCGGCATTGGTAAAATTAAAGGTGCCTGTTATGTTTGTGGAACTCCTGTCCATATGGAAATACACTGTAGAAAACGTAAGGACTTTAATAATAAGAAAAACAATGCTAATTTGGTTGAAAACAACAAGACCGAGTTTTCTGGTCCGGTGTATGAAGTTAATTTGGTAACCAATGTGAGAAACTGGTGGGTAGAATCTGGTGCTACCAAGCATGTCTGTAGAAGTAGAGATATGTTCACCTCCTATCAGAAGGTAGGGGAAAGGGAGAAACTCTACATGGGTAACTTGTCTGTGGCACAGGTTGCAGGAAAAGGCAAAGTTGGGCTAAAGCTCACTTATGGCAAGACTCTCACATTGAAAGTTCTTCATGTTCCGGACATCTGCAAAAATCTTGTTTCTTGTGGTGTTTTAGATGAGAAGGGTTTTAAACTTGTTTTTGAATATGGGAAAGTTGTTGTCACTAAGGGTAAGGATTATGTAGGTAAGGGTTATAAGACTGAGTGTTTATACAAACTTAATGTAACCTCTGATGAAATGAATAAAATTGATTCTTCTGCTTATGTTTGTGTGTCATTAAATGTTTGGCATGGTAGACTTGGACATGTAAATTATAAGTCAATGCATAAACTGGCTAGCATAAGCTACATACCCAAATTTAGTTTGGATAATGAACATAAATGTGAAGTATGTGTAGAATCAAAATATCCTAAAAAACCTTTTAGGAAAAATGTTCAAAGAAATTCTAAACCCTTAGAATTAATTCATTCAGACCTAGATGACATGAAATCAGTTCAAACTAGAGGTGGTAAGAAATGGTTTGTCACTTTTATAGATGATTGTACGAGGTACTGTCACATATATGTGCTTAAAGGTAAGGATGATTCCTTAGAAGCATTTAAGATGTATAAACTAGAAGTTGAAAACCAAATGAGTGATACCATTAAAACTGTTAGATATGACCGTGGTGGTGAATATGTAATTCCTATAGGAGACTTTTGCATAGAACACGACATTATAAACGAAGTAATCCCTCCTTATCACAATAATCTAATGGTGTGGCTAAACGGAAGAACCGAACCCTTAAGGAGATGATGAATGCCATGTTAATTAGTCCAGGATTATTTGCAAACTTGTGGGGGGAGGACGTCCTCTCAGCTTGCTATGTCTTGAACAGAGTATCCTTTAAAGGATCAGACAAAACTTCATAGGAGTTATGGAAAGTCAAACAACCTTCTTATGCATACTTCAAAGTGTGGGGGTGTTTGGCTAAGGTTTCCATTCCTCACCCTAAGAGAACCAAGATAGGACCCAAAACTGTTGATTGGGTCTTCATGGGGTATCCTGAGCATACTACTGCATATAGATTTATGGTTGTAAGTTCTGAAATTTCTGAAATTGGTGTGAATACTATTATGGAATCTAGGGATGTTGTGTTCTTTGGAAAAAAAATTCCATTGAAATCTGATTCTCGCATGATATGTATTGATCCCTTAGATGTCCCTTCGACCAGTCAAACATTATCTTTAGAGGAAGATGAATTTAAATTTGAGCCTCGAAGAGGTAAAAGACTTAGAACTGAAAAATCATTTGGGACAGACTTCATAACATGCTTAGCTGAGACTGATCCAGAGACCTATAGAGAAGCCATGACTTTTTCTGAAGCTCCATGGTGGAAAGAATATGCCATTAGTGAAATGGATTCCATTATACAGAATGGTACGTGGGAGATTGTTGATTTACCTCTAGGGTGTAAACCCATATGTTGTAAATGGATCTTCAAAAGAAAACGTAAGGTAGATGGAACTGTGGAAAAATAAAAGACTAAATTAGTAGTTAAAGGCTATAAACAGAAAGAAGGTGTAGATTTCTTTGATACTTATTCACCTGTTACGAGAATTACCTCCATTAGGATGTTAATTGCTATTACTTCCATTCATAACTTAGAGATACATCAAATGGATGTAAAGACAGCTTTTCTAAGTGGTGAATTAGATGAAGAAATTTTTATGGATGAACCTGAGGGATTTGTAGTGAAAGGTTGTAAAAACAAAGTTTGTAAACTGAAAAAATCTTTGTATGGTTTGAAACAAGCACCTAAACAGTGGCATGAAAAATTTGATCATGTAATGATTTCTAGTGGTTTTAAAATCAATGAATCTGAAAAGTGTGTTTATACTAAACTTGTGAATGATGCATGTGTGATTGTATACTTGTATGTTGATGATATGCTTATACTTGGTACAAACATGGATGTAATTAATTCTACAAAGAACATGCTAAATGAGAACTTTGACATGAAAGACTTAGGCCCCGCTGATGTGATCTTAGGGATGAAGATTAGAAGAAATTCTAATGGATATAGTCTTAGTCAATCTCATTATGTTGAATCTATGCTTAAAAAATGTAATCATTTTCATTGTAAACCTGCTTGTACTCCATATGATCCTTGTTGTAGACTCAAAAAGAATAAGGGTAATGGAGTTTCACAACTTGAATACTCACGTGTTATAGGAAATCTAATGTATTTGATGAATTGTACGAGACCGTACATTGCTTATGATGTGAGTAGGTTGAGTAGGTATACATGTAATCCGGGGAAGGAACATTGGGATGTACTTATTAGAGTGTTAAGGTACTTAAAGTACACTTTGAACTTTTGTTTAAATTATGAGAGATGACCTGCAGTCCTTGAAGGATTTTGTGATACAAACTGGATATCAGACTCAGAGGATTCTAAGTCTACGAGTGGATATGTTTTCACTCTAGCATGTGAGTCTGTATCTTGGAAGAGTTCTAAATAGACATGTATAGCTCGATCCACTATGGAATCAGAGTTTCTTGCGTTAGATAAAGCAGGAGAGGAAGCCGCTTGGATAAGATGATTTTTAGAAGACATTCATATCTGGCATAGGAATGTGCCAGCTATATCTATACTTTTTGATAGTCAATATGCAATAGTTAATGCTAAAAACAACAACTATAATGGGAAGTCTATACACATTCGTAGAAGACATAATTCCCTGAAACAACTAATCTCAACTGGCGTTATTTTTGTTGACTTTGTGAGGTCTAAGGAGAATATCGCAGACCCTTTGACGAAAGGTTTATCCAAGGAGATAGTTAGTAATGCATCAAGGGGGATGCGGCTTAATCTCATTAAATAAACTTCCCATGAAGGATACTCAACCTTGCTGACTGGAGATCCCAAGATCAAGGTTTTGAATGACACAACTAATTTGTGGTGGGTTAAAGGAAACACTATCATAGAATTTCATTCTTTGTCCCTTCCCTATGGTGTAGACGTGATAGTGTGACTGCATGTTCATGGGATTTTATAAATAGTGGTAAATAAAGTATCGTTCGCTCGAACTTGTGAAGATTGAATTTAGATTTAATAAATTAATTTTAAACTAAAAATATACATAAAATATGAAAATAATATTAACAAATACTGAGGTTATGGATTTTACCATTAACCAATTAAAGTGTTTCAATCTAATCAATGTTCATGCAATTCTTATGTTTAATTTGATTCTAAAATATTGCAACAAGTAGATTTTTAAAACAACAATTGTATAACAAAAGCATGGAACATCTAAAACCTAGGTTAGGCATATACCATCTAACGAAATCACAATTGTTTAATAAAAATCATTAAATCAATTTTTAATCAAGACAAATAATCATAAAAGAAATTATAAAAATTAATTAAAATAAAAATATACCACTTTTATTGGAACAATGGCTTCATCCATCACCTCAGCAAAGGGGTTTAGCTCCTCATGTTGAAAACACTCTCAAAATACTCATTCATTGATCAAAAAGGTGTTTACAAATGGTGAAAAAAAGTGAAAATAATGAAAACAATGAGTTTGCAACGTTTATAAACGTTACAGACTCACTGTTACAGAGGGATAACTGTTTCCTGAAGATAAGCGTTGCAAATGAAGATATCCATTGCAAAGTTAAAAGCTTTAGCAATAGAATCTTCAAACTTTTCGCCACGAAATCTTCAACCCTATGGCAACATTTTCTTCATCATGATCACAAGCAGATTTTCTGGAATTCTTGATTTCCGATTCTGGACTCTCCAGACCCCCCCTATTCTCTCTATTAGACCCCTTTATATACTACAACACCATATCTCTTCAATAACTCCCTCAAATCTTATCTTTAACTTCAAATCTTCAATCAAATATTCAGGAATATGTTTTTAACCATTCTCGATTTATTTCTCTTCCCATTCTCGCTTCATCTTACACGTTGTTACCTATTTTATCTCACATAATCTTGAACAAGTACAATTGTGTGAGGTAAAACTGAATTTTCCCGAGATTATTTCTTCTTCCCAGATTTTCACGGGAAACATTCAACCGATACATTTCATTGATTTTTCGAGTCTCCCACATGTGTAGAACTCTTATAATTTAGGAAAGAGAATCTTGTGTCTTGAAACCGAAAAATTCTCCTCCCAAACTTCACTAAAATTCGCACAGTTAAAGTTTAAAGTTTCCCGCCTAAAGTTGGTTTGAAATTGAGAGGATGGATGCCCGGATCCGACATATGGATGCTTTTAACCAAATGCTTGGGGTTCCTTTATTAATCTCTCGGGTGCCTTTATCAATTTTAAAGCCGATTCTTCCACATTTATTTAGTCTTCAAAAATACCTAAGAACATACAAAATAAGAATGTTAATACAAAAATCAATTAATAACAATATAAATGTGAGCTTAAATTAGACATATAAATATTTCTATCAAATACCCCCAAACTTATTATTTGCTAGTCCTCGAGCAAATCTTATAAAAAAAAATCCTAACTCACTTTCGCAGGCATCGCAATTGCACTTAACGTGTGGAATAAGCCTTTAAACCCATAGGTGTCCCTATCGCACGAGTTTTGTCTCGTGAGGGTTTACAAGAGATATACCCACAAAACTTTTAATTCCAAATTCTAGCTACTTGTGAACGATTGAGGATAGACACTAAAAAGCTATTAAGTTGGCGTACTAATTTCTTCGACTCTAAGAATCATTACCCTGTATGAATCCAATTGTTGTACACGAGTTTGCACTCAGCGTACTAAAATTCATATAAGATTGCAAAAATCTACTCAAATAATCATTGAACATCCAAAACTGGATATAATTCACATTGCTCGAAATCAATCAAATTCAAACATAAGGATGGATTAGAAGATGGATATAGAAGTGATGAATGGTGGATATGTTGACTAAGGTGAACGGTGTTTCCCAAAATATTAGTATAAAGTCTGGCTCGGATGCTCCTATTTTTATTATTATTTATATACATAATTTATTCCTTTTTTTTCCGACTACATGATTAGATCTTTTGAACCTAAGCGCATGCTCCTTTTCAGCAGATTACATGATAGTTCTCATGGATCCTGCATTCCATGCTTGCTTAGGCGACGGAACAGGGAGAACACACACATATTGCTGTCAAAGTGTCAATTTTTTTTTCCAACAAAATTAAAATTCTAACGCATCCGAGCTACGACCTTATGGCAATAATAGGGCCCCACCAAATCACTTAGAGAAACATAAAAATTGCAAAAATAAAAATTGAAAATGATATGATTATGATGATTCCGAGATAGGATTGTTCAATGATTATCATGTTATTTTTAACATCTGAGTGCATCCAGATATGAATAGACCATTTAGCTGGGCACACCAATTCCTATAGATAAGAGCTATGTTTCCATCTACCTAGAATGGTTAGTGTCATCCTGAATAATTCACAAGTTTCTAAACTTTGGAGTTTTATATTTCACTTAAAAGTTTCTTCCTTACCCCCAAACTTAAATCTAACATTGTCCTCAATATTTTAAAGATGAATGATTAAATATATGAACAAGGAGAAACTGTTACCAATTGAAGTAAAGGAGTTTAGGAAAGATATTACCGTGTCACATGAGCATGGGTTACCTCCCAAGAAGTGATAAGTTTAAAGTCTTCAGTCAGACTAGGAAAGAATTAATCACCTCATTAAATCATATAGCAATAGTCGGAACAACTGTGGGTCATATGAATAAAATAATATTATCCAAAATAGAAGGAAATTACAGCAGGCCCAGAAAGTGAACAAACCGAGTACAACCTTATCCCTATCTAGTGTTTTTTTATGACAACTACATCTAGTTGAGGTTCAGGTTCGGGCTCTATGAAAGGGTCTAGATAAATCTCTTTAGGTTGACTTTCCTCATAGGTAGGATCCGGAAGATCAGGTTGTAGAGCCTGGAAAAACTCAAATAATACATTTGAGGCACATAATAATAACCTGAATAATTATGGATCCTCAAAGTCAATCATATTTGACCCACACAGTTGACTACAATGAAGGTGGTCATTCTTAATCAAATGTGTCGATTCTAATCTCCTAAAGTGATTAGGCTTAGTCTCAAAACTTGATACTTGACACATTTGAAATTCAAACGCTCCCACATATGGAAGAAAATATTTTGGTGGGAAAACAAAGTCAATCTTGGTATTATTTCCTAGGTAAACCACATCGACCAGAGGATGGGTTTCTAAATACTGAACTTGGTTTTGGACATCAACAGGCTCAGAGAATCTAGTTTGAAGATGATATTGAAAACTGGTAGAGATATCAATTAGTTTATGCACAATATAAGGAACATGCGAGTCCTCTGGGTATTTAGATGCAAATTGATCCAACAAAACTTGAGAAGCACACAATTCCAACCCTAAATTAGGTACTTTTGGAAGTCTAGGGGTCTAGAAACAACCTATAAGTTGGGTGAATGATCTTGTGAGATAGATTCATCTATGGAATTAGGCAAATCATCCACAGGGTCATCTATATATTTTTTGTGGAATGGAGAGTCACTACACGACTGATCATCATCAGCATATAATCTCTGGCATTCCAGAACTCTCAATCTTTGCTCCAAACTAAGCGGTATGTGTTTATAATACTTCTCATATATCATTAGAGGTGATTCTTCTAAAGAGCTATTTGGATCACTAGCTTTCAATTTCTCGAGGGTATCCTTCAAAGACAAAGAATCATCGGTACCCCCAAACTTAGGGTGGACATTACTCTCAGATGGACTAAAAAATGTTGGTTGGATTCTAGGGTCCTTAAGGTCAGAACTACACTCAACTTCCTCTATCATATTAAAATTCTCTAAGAGTCTATCATCTTCGTCAGATACTATTGTCTTCGAATCGTTAGACTTTAAATCACTAGTCTCATGAAAAACTCGTTTCTCTAAACCATTATCGGCTTCAAAACAAGAAAAATTCTACATCTTCTAAAATAGTAGTATCTCTAGTCAAATCCTCTTCCTTTTGAATAGGTGAATAGTCATTAAAATTATTTGGATTTGAAATAGAAATAAGACTATCATCATAAAGCACAATTGGAGTGACAATTTCTTGATCACTCTGCGTGTATATTTTAAGTTTTTCACCAATACTATCCTCATCATCATGATAAAATGAAGATGTTTGAACCTCGTCTAAATAAGTAGTGTTACCAATTCTATCCTCGTCTTCTTGACTAGGTGAATAATTATCAAGGGTATCACTAGATTGGAAATTAAGATCATTTTGAGCAATATTATTCTTTGCAGAACTTTCATTCACACTTAATACGAACCTATTTCTATCCTTAGTCATCTTCTTTGTATTCTCAGTCATCTGCTTTATGATCCTTCTTGTATCCTTAGTTATCTGCTTTGTATCCTCAGTCAACTCCTTGACGAAATTCTCTATAGAAACAATTAGATCATAAAGATTGCTAGTTCGTAATTGCTCGATTGCACATGCTTTAGGGCATTCCTCCAAGACAAAAAAACTCGAATTTTGCTCATTTTCATGTTTATAAGACGGGTGTATGTAAGAATAGTAATTGGGATCACCTTGGTATGAGCAATAACCTTCAAAAGGTTGGTGGTGGTCCCGACTACTATCCACACCATGTTGATAGTACGAATAATGTCTATTTTAAAATTCAGTCGGATATTCATTGTATTGGTCCTCATAATACCAGTTCGACATTTTCTAACAAAAACTTCCTAATATATTTACAACAATAAACTCTAAAAACAAATCCTACCGGAAGGGGTTCTAAACATACACAAGCAAGGACGACTCAACCAAATCAAACCTATTGAATCTAGCTAACAAAAAACATGATGGCTCCACTTAGATTGTTTCTAGACCAGCTTCTATTCTTCCAAAAGGCAACTACAGTAAAACCTCTATAAATTAATAATGTTGGGACTGGGATATTTTATTAATTTAGCGAGATATTATTATATCGATAAATTAATAATTTATTAATTTAAAGAGGTTTTACGTATTATCTTTAAATTTCCAAGTCCATTGTACTAGTTACAATGTATATTAGTTAGAGATGAAAAATAAATTACAAAAACAAGTTCCAAGGCACATTTTATGAATGTTACGAGGTTCAAAGCATTGAAGAAATTATGGCGGATACCATTCAAAATCCGGTCGATGACAAAGTTGGCGATGATTCAATAGCTTTGGAATCGGTCACTCGGAAAGAAGCATTGCAAACGGCAACAACTCTTCACAACTTTTTGTTGCAATACGAGAAGACAATGCCCCAACTCTTAAGTGCAATGAGGAGATTTAAAGATGAACTCAATATAGATTTGAAGTTCAACAAAAAACAAATGACTATAGATTCATTTTTTATTAGACAATCTTAGAACTTAGAATCTTTTAGTAATTATTAATTTATAGTTTCATTGGGACCAATATATATAAACTGGGATTTCAAAAAAGTTATTATCTTATTATTTTATCGATTGGGGTCCAATTTTATACTGGTCCCAAGTTGGGACTGGACAAATTATTAATTTTATCGAGGTTATTAATTTATCGAGTATTAATTTATAGAGGTTTTACTGTAGTTACAGTTTTAGCGAATCTCTCAGAACGATCCGAATTGGATTAAGTCGAATAGAAACAGGATAAGCTCTAAGGAGCTTTGATAACCATGTCTCTTTGGCAACTTTTCCCTGGGTTACAAGGCGGCTCTAATCAACTTAAAACAATCTTCTTGAACTTTAAATTAGGCTAACAAAGTAACCAATACAATCCTTTTGAATGATTTTCCAATAACGTTACCCTATAAGTCTCTTTCTAGTCAAATTTTAGGCTTAGCTTCGCGTTAGGTAACTAAAATAATTAACCTAAAAAAACCTAAAAACAATTCTAAAAACAAGTCTGCGTCGGCGGCGTCAAAAATTGATGGGATTTTATAAATAATGGTAAATAAAGTATCGTTCGCTTGAACTTGTGAAAATTGAATTTAGATTTAATAAATTAATTTTAAACTAAAAATATACACAAAATATGAAAATAATATTAACAAATATTGAGGTTATTGATTTCAACATTAACCAATTAAAGTGATTCAATCTAATCAATATTCATGCAATTCTTACGTTTAATTTGATTCTAAAATATTGCAACAAGTAGATTTTTAAAACAACAATTGTATAACAATAGCATGGAACATCTAAAACCTAGGCTAAGCATGTACCATCTAACGAAATCACAACTGTTTAATAAAAATCATTAAATCAATTTTTAATTAAGGCAAATAATCATAAAAGAAATTGTAAAAATTAATTAAAATAAAAATATACCACTTTTCTTGGAACAATGGTTTCCTCCATCACCTCAGCAAAGGGGTTTAGCTCCTCATGTTAAAACACTCTCAAAATACTCATTCATTGCTCAAAAGGGTGTTTACAAATGGTGAAAAGAGTGAAAATAATGAAAACAATGAGTTTGCAACGTTTATAAACGTTACAGACTCACTGTTACAGAGGGATAATTGTTTCCTGAAGATAAACGTTGCAAATGAAGATATCTGTTGCAAAGTTAAAAGCTTTAGCAACAAAATCTTCAAACTTTTTGCCACGAAATCTTCAACCCTATGGCAACGTTTTCTTCATCATGATCACAAGCATATTTTCTGGAATTGTTGATTTGCGATTCTGGACTCTCCAGACCCCCCGGCCCTAATCTCTTCTATGTAGACCCCTTTATATACTACAACACCATATCTCTTCAATAACTCCCTTAAATCTTCTTTTTAACTTCAAATCTTCAATCAAATATTTGGGAATATGTTTTTAACCATTCTCGATTTATTTCTCTTCCCATTCTCGCTTTATCTTACACGATGTTACCTATTTTATCTCACACAATCTTGAACCAATACAATTGTGTGAGGTAAAACTGAATTTTACCGAGATTATTTCTTCTTCCCAGATTTTCACGGGAAACATTCAACCGATATATTTCATTGATTTTTCGAGTCTCCCACATGTGTAGAACTCTTATAATTTAGGCAAGAGAATCTTGTGTCTTGAAACCGAAAAATTCTCCTCCCACACTTCACTAAAATTTGCACAGTTAAAGTTTAAAGTTTCCCGCCTAAAGTTGTTTTGAAATGAAAGGATTAGTGTCCGGATCCAACATGTGGGTGCCTTTAACCAAATGCTTGGGGTGCCTTTATCAATCTCTCGGGTGCCTTTATCAATTTTAAAGCCGATTCTTCCATATTTATTTAGTCTTTAAAAATACCTAAGAACATACAAAATAAGAATGTTAATACAAAAATCGAGTAATAGAAATATAAATGTGAGCTTAAATTAGACAAATAAATGTGTCTATCACATGTGAAGGATGACTTTTTATTAAGTCTTAATAAGTTTTATAGTTTCAATTTAAGATTGAAGTGGGGTGTAGCAGTAAACACTCTTGATGTAACTCACCTATCTGAATATGGAAGTGGGCCGCTTTCTATGAGAATTGAGATGATTCTCTAGAGCACTCTGAGAAACGGGATACGTCCAGGGACAAAATGGACATAACGACACGAACTTAACAGCACCTAGAGTGATATCACTCGTGGAAGTTATTGATGAACTACATCAAACGATGGCAGTTCAAGACATCACGTTCATTGTCCATCAAGTAGTTCAGGTAATTTCTCACTAAGCAAAGGTTCAAGACCTTATGGACACCTATTGCCTATAGTGGTATTTCTCGCTTTCTGATTTCTGATTTTCATCGGGTTTTCATTCATGTGGGGGATCGTTGGATAAAATAGGCTTAAGTTAATTTTTTTTTGGTCGTGGATAAAATGGGCTTAGGACCAAGGGGTCACTAAGGAAAACTAGTTCATTTTCACTATTTGTGAATGAACCTTTAGTCCCACATTGGAGAAACTAAAGATGTTACCTCTCCATATTACTTAGAAATTTGCATCTAAGGGAGGCCCCTTAGGGGTTTACACTCTTTTGTGTATGGGAGAGGACTAAGGCTATGGGATAGTTGGTGTAACCACACATTTCAAACATGCGCGGTGCTTCGCACCGAAGCACGCACGCCGCCGTCGTCCGTCCGATCGATCGGGTCGGGTCGGGACGGGCTCGGGCTCGAGATCGGGATCGGGTGTGGGTCAACCAAGACTTATCTTTTTGGAAAAAATATTTTTGAATTATTTTCTTAAAGAATTTAAAAATTAAATTAAATTTTGTTTTAATGTGTATTTGGGGGGGCGTCTGACCCGGTGGAATTTGAATTGATTTAAAGATTGAATAAATGCCCGTTTTAATTCCGTTTTAAACATTTTTCCGTGCTTCATGCACATAATTGATTTTCATTCAATAGCCTTCAAAGCAATTCTCTTCTTTCTGCCTATAAAAGAAAAACGATTTCTTCATTTCAACTCACACCAGAAGCAGCTACTATCCTGCCTTCTTTTCCCCTCTTCCTGCTTTGTTTTGCGTACTGCTTGTTTACTTCCCTTCTGAAACTGTTGTTGAGTAAGTTTGAGTGGGTGACTAGTATTGTGCTTATACTAGTCATAACGGGCAATTCTATCCTGGACACGTCTCCGATGTGGGGGTATAACATCTCTCATTGTTGAGGAGTACCCGCGGACTATTGTGTTAAGGAAAATTTGCTTAGCAGGTGGCTCTGTCCTTATGTGCATATCAATTCAGAGATTTTATTAACGTTAACATCTTCTTCTGTTTTAGTATTTTTATTATTGCAGAAACAACAAATTCTGTCCGTAATACGAACTCCAGCTCTTCTTTATCATCTCTTGTTGATACTGCCTTCTTGTCTGAGACCTATCTCAACTTCAGCCACACCCAATTCTCGATCTCGGCAGAAGAAACACCCTACCCTTCAAACCATAACAAACCCATTTACCCATATCTTTCACCTGTTGCTTCAGTTTCATTCAAATGGTAACGAGTTCTTCTCCATGGCAGTCACCAACACAAACAGCTCACACCACAACTTCAATCCTTGGCTGATTTCTCTTCTTCTCGGCTTTATACAGATTCACGGGTTGATCTTCTTATTTCCGAGTTCAAACAACCATAACCCATCTCTCTAATTTCCTCTCATGAACCACTCCCAGTTAACCCATATTTCTGGCCATTCTACCGGCGTAAGAAAAGTTCAGCTGATGATGAAGTCGACCTATTACAGACCTAGGTCTCTGTTTGGAATGAATTAGAGAAAACTAGTCTTGACTCGACCTAGCTTTAGGTTATAATACGAAGGTGGTGGCCCATAGTAATTCTCAGTTTCCTTTAACACTTTGACTCCATATACCACATCTTTATGGAATAGTAGGCCTCCTCCTAGTAATTCTCTGAATTGCTTTGTAAACTTGGATTCCCCCTAGTAGTTCTTGTTTCACATATAATTGAGACTTGTGTGCTTGCTAGATTGGAGTTTACTCACATCCAATGGTGTCAAGTGATGCCATAAGCCTCTAATTCTCTTCTTTTACTTCATATGACTCCAAAATACCTATAAAATACAAAACAAACGTAATATACACAAAATACAAGAGAAATAACTCAGAAAAGCGTAAGTAAATAGTATCTAATTAGGTGTATTAACCACCTATCAATAGGTCGACTTCTATATCTCCAGGTAACTTGCCCTGACATCACATATTCAATCAACTACTTAAGTCAATATACGCAACATCCTTGTTCTGGCCATTTGGATGTTGCTTATCGTGTTGTATGTTACCTAAAAGGGACAATTAACCATGGAATTTTTGTGTCTGCAACTAGCTCTTTATCAATTGTTGGCTATACCGACTCCGATTGGTGATGTGATTTTATATAGTGGTAAAAAGAGGTTCGATTCTCGAACTTGTGAAGGTAATGATTTTAGAAAATAATGATTTAAACTAATTCTAGAAAATTCCAGGAGTAAGAAAAAGACTAAATAACCTAAATATGATTTTTAAATAATTTTAAACGTACCAGGAATCAGGAATCAGGTAAATCTAACAACCTATGTGATTAATCAGATAATTCTTTTTAAATTAATTAAAGCACAAATAATTGCCAAAGTTGGTTTTGTTATGCTAACAAACAGAGGTAAATCACAAGCATGGACTATCAAAATTAATTAACTAAGCATAATCCATCAAGCAAAAGCACAACTGTTGAAAGAAAACCGTTTTTACTATTCAAAACTATGCAATTCTAATAATAAAAGAATTATAAATAATTATTAGAAAATAATTAAATCACATAAAATTGAGAAAATTACCTTATCCATCATCCCAGTAATTAGACTTAGCCCATGGTGAAGAAAACTTGCTCAAAAGTTGATTTCATTGCTCAAAATATTGATTACAAGGTTGAATAACGCTGTAACAGCTGATTTGATACGCTTATATGCGTTACAGGAGAGGGTTCAGCTGTTACAGAAGAGTTTAAGCAACAAAGGGTTTGAAGCAATAGACAACAGAAAAATTCAAAACACAACACTTATAAATGTTACTGAGTCTTCTTCTCCGGCAGTGATAGATGAAGAACAGCCGGCCGGTGCAGTAGCAGTGACCGGACGGTGACGGAATAGTTGCCGGAATTCTCTATTTTCTTCTCTAGGCTTTTGTGTTCGATTTTCTTGGCTTCTCTTGGTTTATATAGATAGTTGAAACCCTAGAGAGAGTTCTAAACCTAATAGAACTCTCTAGAACTGCCCACAAATCCCAATCTTAATCGAATCATGATTCCGGCTAAATACATGATTTTCAAGCTGATTTTACGGGATCTTTTGATGTTTATGACTTGCGTGAGATAACTATGAGTGTTTAGAACAATCTGGAAGCAACAAAAACTTGTTTCTCACGCGAATTGAAAGTGGCCAGTTGATGCAGACGAATTCCGATCGGTCCCGTGCTGAGTTGACTCGGTCAACTCGGGTTGACCGATTTGACTCGGGTTTGACCCGATTTGTCCCGATTTGACCGAGTTGACTCGAGGGTACCCCTTATCCACTTCTAGGGTGCCAAATAACACTTGTCCTTGGGGTGCCTTTATCACTTTTTGAGCCAATTTTTCCACAAATCTTTATTCTTCTCTTGTACCTACAAAAGCATAAAAACACGTAATATTTGCAAAATCGAATACTAACTTAATAGAAACTAAGGTACAATTTAGATACTAAAATATGTCTATCAATTGGGCAGGATGCCCAACCACTCGTAGATCAAAGACTGGTTTTTTCACAATGATCGGAGCAAGTCCAATTTCATGGAAATCTAAGAAACAAACTACAAAATCTTCAGCCGAGGCAGAATATCGAGCTCTCGCTTTCCGAACTACAATGGTTACATTATCTCCTTACTGACTTTCATATGACCATTCCGAAGCCTATTCCAGTTTATTGTGATAACCAAGCAGCTATCCACATCTCTGAAAATCCAGTCTTTCAGGAACGCACAAAGCACATCGAAATTGATTGTTATTTTGTTCGCGAAAAGCTCCTTTCTGGACTCATAAAACCCACTCATATTCCTTCTTTTTGCTCAGCTTGATGATCTCTTTACAAAGCCACTAGGAGTCGATCAATTTAGGCGACTTGTTAGCAAGTTGGGCGTCAGGCCTGACTCTCCTCCCGCTCCAACTTGAGGGGGGAGTTGGCAAACACTCATATTTTATCATGTACATAGCCACAACCAGCGTTTCCTAGTCAAGTGCAGACAACTGCATTCATCAACAGAAGTATAGTCAAGTGCAGTTGGATGAGAAGACACAAGAAACTTCACCGAAGACTACTTGTCCAACTGATTCAGCAAGACCTGACGAGTTCAATGAAGAGTTCAAAGTTGTTACTATATATCCGAGATGTAGCCTTATCGTATCCCTTGTATATGGACTAACTGTTAGGTTTAGAATTGTTTCATATCTCTGTAATTGTACCTATTTAAAGTGAATGAAAAGCTTTGCAGTCCACACATTTGTGAGACTCATTCATATCAATCTTATAAATCTAAGATAAAGGGTCATGCTAAGTCCTACAACATATTTCCCTGAGAGAGTCATGGTAAGTCCACATCAGTGGCCTTTCTCGGCTGAACGAGATAAATTGGTGAGCAAGGGGCATTGTAAAGTCAATAAAGGGTTGCAAAATGAAGATGGCACAGACAAATACTTTAGCAACTTGCGTGATGTTCGGAGCAGAGACTGTCTTAATTAGCAACCCTTGCAATAGGCTAATTACGTTAGTCAGTCGAGAAAGAAAATACCAACTTGCTACAATAATGCTTTGCATTAGCAATCAGGATTTCGTTTTTTAGGTCGAAACGGAACCTCAGATAATTCTCTGAAACGATATTGTCTTATTTCCAAATTGTTTTCTTGTTTACCCCAAATTGAACTCTTGGTATATGCAAATTGAAACTCTGAGACCAGACTATGTAAGCAAGGTGCAAGAAGAGAAGGTGATTGTAAGAGCATTATACTTGAGCTATGCCGAAATTTAAGGTTAGATGTATAATCCCTTGTAATTGTGGTAACACTCTTCTATTAATACAGCTTTACCTTCTCTATCCATACAAACTTAAATGTATTTGATAATATTTCTGTATATACTGTGTCAAAACTTGTAACAAAACAATCAACCACTATATCATCTGAGCATTCAATCTTCTAAGCCAAACTGAATGAATGATCATATGAAACACATCATACCTCTTCGGTGGATCGTTCATGACAAAATGTCCCTGTACTTGTTTCACTCTCTCCTGCATTCTAACATATCTATCATACGGAATATCCATCAGAATTTTCTTCAAGTTTGGAATTTCACTTACTGAAATCTGAACTGAAATAGAAGTCCAATTAAGAACGTCACTAAATGGGAGGATATAATGTTGAGAAATCAATACTGGTACACATTCAGCATATATTGCCTCAACTATTCTAGGGCTTGCCACTTCGTAACCGCTAGGGCAGATGCAGTACTTGCTCTTGTGCATCATTTCTTCGTAAGATATGTTTTTAGGAAGTGTTTCATAAATACGTAAATCATCATCTTTTTCTTTCCAGTGCTTCAAAAGAGGTCTTCTCAGAAAACCATGTACTCCGCCAGCAAAGAATGCTAGTATAGTACGTTCTGATGGCGGTGGACCACCCACAAGACCAGTTATGCTATCTGCTTTTATATTGATTTCAGGAAATGATGCATCTTTTTTAGGATTGAAGTATTCACTTGTATTTGCATTGCATAATACACGGATGGAGTTGTAATACAACTGAGGCACATACCATGTCGCTCGAGGCCCCTACACAAGTATACAAGCACATACAATTTGCATTACATACGATATTTTATATAATTAACCTGCAATAACTGAACGCTAAGTTGCCATTTCGCACTGATGACCCAAAATGAGCTCTATATATCAATAAAAAATACAGTGCTCCGCAGTCTGTTTAATGGTATATAGCTAGGTTTGCAGACGCATATATCTGTAGAACATGCTTGGAGAAAAAAGTGTGTGAATATTGAATCAACTGCCCAAACTTTGTGTGCGTGAGTACACTAGTAATGTGGAACCAGTTTCTGCTCAATCACATACCTCAGGGGAGATTTGAAGAACTGTGGCCTTTAAAACTGAGAAAAGTTACATTTTAATAGGTTGATTAGGGACAACAGGCTTGGCAAAAGCCAGCACATTCCTATTAAATGTTACCCGAATAAAATTGGGATATTGTGCTCAGACTATGGTGCACAACTGCACATCTCTTGGCTGCCGAAAAAAGTGACCTCGGATAAGCATAAATATGTTTATAAATAGTAGATAAACATATTTTGTAGGATACATACCCAATCATGGCAAGAAAGCATGAAATGGTCAGCTCCCAAACTTCTGTTCCAGTATGGATATTTTTGGGAGATGAGACGGATGTAATCGCCAATTGTTCTTCCTAGGACAGCTTTGTCACGAACCTTAGGATGAAAAAGATATTCAAGAATCTTAACAACACTGAATGGGAGGAAAAAAACATGAGCTTCATCTGGATCTCTGGTTCGAAAATTCGTATCCATCTCCAACGTGTTAATAAACATTCCTTCTGTAGAGTATATGTTCTTACAAGGTCCATCATGAAACAGTGGAGGTTCTCCTTCTTCGTATACAAATATTTTAAACATTTTTTCCATCAATTGGTAACTCCTGCATGCACATTTCAAATAACAATGAAATATTATTTCTAATTAGTGACAGATCAATTATTTTAGAGATTAGGCTAATCCTCGTGGAATATAAACACAACTTAATCCTGGGGAGCATATAAATAAGGCTTCATAAAATGAGATACTAGAATATGTCATACCGACGAATTATTATTAAGTACATAATTAAATCAATCTACAGTCTGGACAAGTGCACAGACAAACATTGGTATCGAAATAGCAGTACTGTACAGCACATGGAAAGGGCTCGACAGTTTTCTTGGTATTGGCTTATAAATAAACTGTGTTAAATGTCCATGTTCCGAAGACTAATCTTTGTATTAAATTTTCCTGTTTCCTATCCTTTTCTAGTTTCTGTTTTTCTACTCGTATTAAAATTCCCCAAATTTCACAATTTCATTTATATATAGCCTTCGAATCAGTCTGTAAAGAAGTCGGCATAAAAGTTAAGAGTTGCATTTTTAATACGATCTTTCGTACTTAAACATTATATGCGATAAGTCCATTAAACCAGAATCTAGACAACTGAATTAATAACTACATTTTCTTTAATTGAATCTTTGGGTACTTGCCAATGATAATATAACTGTCTATCGAAGATTCGAAATACTTAACAGAATCCAAATTCGAACTGTAAACTTCCACGATTCCACCGTCCTATATATTCTAAATACCGTAAACATTCACAGCAAAAATCAAATATAGCCCATTGCCATGTGATGCTTAACAAGAGAACGAGATCCCAATTAAAGGAACCTAATGTCACTATAGGCAAATTTTAGGTTTTGTGTATGAAGAAATATCTACTCTTAGCATCAGGTTTTGTGTATTAATATTGTGACTATTAGGAGTTAGTTAGTTAGTTATGTTCCACATGTGTGAGTTCTCTGTGTACAGTTCACATGTGTGAGTGTTATGTGTGGGCGTTATATGTACGTTAACTTTAGTTGTGTATGTTAGCAGAGCTTTATATTTGGTAAAGCAGTTTTTCTGTAACATTCAATTCAGAAATACATTTGCTTAACAATTTCTCTCAAAACCTTTAGAAAACTTCCATGGTATCAGAGCTACAATCTCTAACGAGTTGTTCTCGATCCAAATCCTTCTTTCGGAACAAATCTAGAAACACTTAAAACTCTATTAATCCTTCAAATCACTAATACTCCTAAACAACACTTATAATGGAGAATGCAAATTCAACTACGTCTACCAACTCACATTCATCAACAAATGCAGTAGATCTCTATCAACAACATCAAATTCAATTACCTTTTCGAAACATTTGTAATTTTGTTTCTTTGAAAGTAGATTCAACAAACTATCTTCTCTGGAGACATCAATTTGAATCTATTCTGATGAGTACTAATCTTTTAAGATTTTTTGATGGATCTTATCCAGCTCATGTTTCAATTATTCTAGTTAATGAGGTACTAATCCTGAATATGTTTTTTGGTCATCTATGGATCGATTTGTGATATCCTGTCTCAATGCAACCTTTATACAATCAATTTCTTCTAGTGTTCTTGGACTGTCTACATCCAAAGAATATTGGGATTATCTTAAATCTGAGTTTAATCTTCAATTCTTTGCAAGAAAATCAATGCTAAGAGGACAGATTCAGTCAATAAAACAAGGCAATCTTTCAGTTCTTGAGTACTTGTGTTAGATTAAGGAAATCACTGATAATCTTGCTGCTATTAATGAAAAAATATCAGATGATGACATTGTTATGTATACTTTGAATGGTCTTAGTACATGTTTCAATTAGTTTGTTGTTTCCTCTCATAATCGAGAGAAACAATACACATTTCCTGAGTTAAGATCAAGGCTAGTTCACCATGAGCAATGGATTAAGTCACAAGAGCAAGATTCATCTATTCTTCTTGATTCTACAAATACATCCTTCTACTCAAAGAAAACATAACATTATAATAAACCTACACTTACTACTTCAAGAAACTTTGAGAATAGAACTCCTAATTTTGAGAATATGACTTCTACAATTCAAGTTGCACCACCTCCTACTAAAGAATTTACTTCCATTCTTGCTTCATCTTGTCTTTGGCACAAAAGTTTAGGACATCCTTCTTCTCTTATTCTTAAGAAACTATCTGATATACCTTCTATACAACTATCAGATCAAAACATAGATTTTTTTTGTCATGAATGTAAACTAGGAAAACACTCTAAATTACCATTTCAATCTTCAAAAAGAATTTCTGTCTCACCTTTACCTCTTGTTCATTGTGACATTTGGGGACCTACTCCAGTCACTTCCTTGGAGGGTTTTAGATATTTTATTTTGTTTGTAGATGATTTCAGTAGGTATCACTGGATTTATCCTCTCACTACAAGAGATGAGTCTCTAAAATCTTTCCAACACTTCAAGCTCCACAATGAAAAGTTACTATCAACTGCTATTGTTTCTTTTCAGTGTGATGGGGCATATGAGTTAATCAAAGGGCCCTTTTGGAAATTTCTTGAATAATGTGGTATTACCTTGAGGATTTTTTATCCCAAGACTCCCCAGCAAAATGGTGTTGCAGAAAGAAAGATAAGACATATTACTGAGGTTGGTAATACCCTTTCTTTTCAAGCTTCATTTCCAAAGTCTTTTTGGTTTGATAGCTATCTTACTTCCACATTTATCATAAATATACTTCCTTCAAAAGTCTTGCATTTCAAGATTCCATTTGTTCTTCTGTACAATGAAATGCCAGACTACAGCTTGTTCAAAGTTTTTGGATGTAGCTGTTATCCAAATATGTCATCTTTCAGGAGAGACAAGCTAAGTCCTAAGTTTGTCAGGTGTAATTTCTTGGGGTATAGTTCTTTCTACAGAGGATATTAGTGTTATGAAAATTCAACTAGGAAAGTATTTGTATCCAGGCATGTTACTTTTGATGAGTTAAGTTTTCCATTTGTTGAACCTGTCATTAAACAATCTCAAACTTCTGATGTTGTACACCTACAAATTGGTCCATGTGGAGGTTTTACTACTTCAGTTCCTTCTTTTGTTGAACAAAATACTACTTCTGTCATAGAGACTTCTTCTTCTGAGGAGTCACTACTTTTCCTACAGTTGTTCCTATTGTTACTGGTATTCAAACAAGGTCCAGGAGTGGTGTTTCAAAACAGAAATGTTTCCCACCAGATTTTGTTGCACATTACACCAATTGTCATGCAATTTCATCTGCATTGTTTTTTGTTTTACAAACTCCTGCTGAACCAAAATATTACAAGACTGCTTGTCAAGATCCAACATGGGTTCAATCTATGGATAAGGAGTATGCATCTTTAATGCACAATGAGACATGGAAACTGGAACCATATGTTGAGGGTATCAATGTTCTGGGATGTAAATGGGTTTACAAAATAAAGTTAAATTCTGATGGCTCAGTTGACAGGTACAAGTCTAGACTTGTTTCTAAATGGTACTTGCAGCAGGATGAAGTGGACTATTCAGAAACCTTTAGTCCAGTAGTCAAGACAACTACCATCAAATGTCTCTAATGCATCCTTGAATGGTTTCTTGGATGAGGATGTCTACATGGAGCATCCACCTGGGTATGGTTCTACTACTCAACCAACTCATGTGTGTTATTTACAAAAATCATTATATGGATTGAAGCAGGCTCCTAGAGCTTGGTTCACCAGATTTAGTAATTTTCTACTTGATCAAGGTTTTGTTATGTCTACATGTGATTATTCATTGTTCATATATCACACTAATTCTGAGATGATGATTCTTTTGCTTTACATTGATGATATTATCCTTACTGGATCCTCTGGTGGTTCATTCCAAAATTTCATAAAAGTCTTGGGGTCTGAGTTTTGTATGAAGGATCTAGGACCTCTTTACTATTTTTTGGGGATTGAGTGTATTAAATCCAAGACATCTGGTGCACTTCTTCTTACCTAACAAAAATATGCACTTGAGTTGCTTCAGAAAGCTGAAATGGTTGATTGTAAACCAAGCACAACTCCAGTTTCTTCTGGTCCTAGGCTCTCTGTCTATTGTGGTAATGCTTTAGTCTCACCAACTATTTACAGAAGTCTAGTGGGTGGTCTCCAATACCTTATTATGACCATGCCTGACATTACTTATACAGTGAATTATTTGTCTCAATTCATGCATTCTCCATCTGATTTACATTTTCAGCTAGTTAAGAGGATTATGAGATATCTTAAAGGAACTGTTGGTTCTGGAGTTATTATTTCTGCTGGAGATGTGGGTCAGATTACTGCTTACTCTGACTCAGATTGGGCTGGATGTCCAGACACTAGAAGATCCACCAGTGGGTATGCAATTTTTCTGGGTTCCTCTTTGGTTTCTTGGTCTTCCAAGAAACAACCAACAATTTCTCGCAGTTCTGCAGAGGCTGAGTATAAGTCCTTAGTTGTTAATTCTTATGAACTTTTATGGATATCATACTTGCTTAGGGAGCTTCATATGCCTGTTTCTAAGTCTATGGTTCTTTACTGTGATAACCAAAGTGCAGCAAGCTTGGCCTCCAGTTTTCCATGCTAGAACCAAACACATTGAAGTGGACTATCACTTTTTCAGGGAGTTAGTTTCACATGAATTTCTGAAGATTGCTTATGTTCCATCTATCCATCAGCTGGCATACTTGTTTACCAAGGGTTTGTGTACTTCTCTATTCAGGTCTCTTTCTGTCAAGCTTGTGTATCTTGCTGATACACAGCTTAAGGGGGAGTGTTAGGAGTTAGTTAGTTAGTTATGTTCCACATGTGTGAGTTCTCTGTGTGCAGTTCACATGTTTAAGTGTTATGTGTGGGTGTTATGTGTACGTTAGCTTTAGTTGTGTATGTTAGCATAGCTTTATATTTGGTAAAGCAGTTTCTCTGTAACATTCAATTCAGAAATACATTTGCTTAACAATTTCTCTCAAAACCTTTAGAAAACTTTCAGTGACAAAAACTTTCACATCAAAAATCAATTTTTAGCACATTGCAATGTGATGGTGTCTAATTTTTCAACTTTGGGTATATTACTCTGCATAATGGTTGACTCGCTTAGCCACAGATACCGAGTATCCAACCAGAATAGAATATCAAGTAAACCCCGAAACCTGAAATCAAAATACAAAGATTTTTCTTGTGTAATTGGACCCAGAAAATGGTGTTACTTACCTACAGGAAAAAATTTCCTATGACTTTCCACACAGTCGTGGATCCTCATAGGAAGTCGGAAGCCATATAAACTAGTGGTTGTATTTCCCTATCAAAGGGATAGGGATCAAAACCATTACCATAGTGATTGTTGCCCTAACTCCACAATTTGTGTTCAAGTCTTGTTACACATGGTTCACCATGAGCAAAATTACCACGCTTAAGTTAACAAAAACAAAGAAGTCAAAGTATATGCGTGTGCAGTTTCTCCACTGGTTCATTGCATTGTTTTTTTGCATTTGTTCAAAATATGTCAACTTATAGAAGACGTTACTTTGTAAATTCTTGTTCAATATAATCAGAAAAATGAAAAGAAAAGAAAGTATACGTACCGATGAAATAAGTAAGGATTCCTATAAATTTGACCATTTGGGATGTAATAATCTGGATCATCACCGGAATTAGTATCTTTGTGAGTTGTAGATGAATTCTGATGAATAGATACAGCAGCAATTTCTTTTAAGAAAACCCTGACACTACCAAGATTTGATTCTATCTTCTTCAGTTTCTCATCATAGTAATCTCCCGTTTGTTGGCGCTTCTTGATCAAGTTTAATGGATAATAGTAATGATCACTAGAAGCTCCGTTGAAAGGTCTAAGTATTGATGACAATGGTGGTGATGACACTTTTGATTGCTCATCATCGTTATTATCCTAACAGTACGATATCAACAATAATAATCAATTATACATTCAAGATTTGGTTTTTTTCATGATATCTACGAAAAAAAACAGCATATATAAGGTGATTAAGATTTCTTACATGGGCTTGATGATGATGTTGTATTTTAAGGAGATGAGCCATCTTTTGATGATATACGCATTGATGAGTTGACACACAAAAGAACAGAGGAACTAAAACAATTAACGATCCAATTCCAATAATTGTTTGAACATAAGATGATGAAGATGTATGATTTTGAACATAAGATGATGAAGATGAAGTAGAAAAGGGTTTGATGATATTCCTCATCTCACTCACTCACTGACTTACTTGCTCTGTTTTTCTTCTCTACTAGTAGTAGTTTCCTGGTTTTTCAGTTACGTCGTTTCATTTCTTGATCTGTCTGTATATCTATTTGATTTTGTGGGAGTCCCAACACCTTAAAAATTGTTTGCCTGTCTTAATTTTTGGAAGATGGGAAATCTGAAAGCAAAGTTAGATCCACAAATGACGCTTATGAGTCTTGACTCTCTTGCATTTTGTGATATTTTATTTTTATCCCTTCATTACAGAACTCGAAATACAAGGGAATCCAATTGCTATGTGTATTGTGGAGTAGTTGTGTACTCGGCCCGGTCCTTAAAAGTGGCCATAGATCAAGGAAAGGAGACCATTTTTTTGTGTAAGTAGACAGATATTTTTGAAGAGAAGTGACACTTCACCAAAAATGATCGCGGGAGCTCATATGGTTGCCTCGTGTCGGGTTGGGCCATAATGGCCTAATACATCAAACTTACACTTGAGATGAGAAAAACAAACGGACTCCAGTCCAGCAAGCTCCTACCCAATTGGCAGAGCTAAGATTTTCCAAGAGGTGGCAAAATAGTTTACGGAATTGATGGAATTTGACAGAAAAAAAAGGAGAGAGATAATTTTGTGAACAATCGGCAATTTGCATCTTTGATAATAAGGTCCTAAATTATTTGTTTTATTTGATTGGTTGTTTACTGTCGAGTGTTCTTTCTACTATTAGTACAAGAAAAGAGTACACGATGCAGTATACAAATCCAAAAGATATATAAATAACAATGAGAAATAATTATCTTCCAAAGACAAAAATTTGATACCTTTATTTATAGTTATTTATATTTATTATGTAGAAAATTTTAAAGGTTTTTTAAATATAAAATTTATTAAAATATGACACATATTTAAAAAATGTGATATTTTAAATTTTTATTTTTATTACTCCTTCCATTTCAGGAAAAGAATTACTTTCTTTTTAAATTTTTGTTCCAACAAAAGAGTTACTTTCATTTTTAATATAACAAACTTTCAAAAATACCCTTGTTATTTTAAAAAATGTTATTATTCTCATTATAAAGATATATGTAGTATTAAACTTTTTGTTAAGGTAAATATGGAAATAAATTATAAAAGTTATTCTCTCATCTTGCCTTAACAATTGTGCAAATAGGAAAAGTAACTCTTTACCTGAAGCGGAGGAAGTATTATAAAAATGGTGTTTTTATAAAAACGTGAAAATCAATCCAACGGATGATTTTAAAAAATCCAACTAATATAGTTAATAGTTCATACAAAAAATTAGTTTCTTATCCGATAACTGAATTTTGACCTTAAGAAAATATTATAGTTGAATTTCATAAATAATAAAAATTGGTTAGAGGTGGAGGGATATCATGAATGAATTAAAGTGGTTTTAAAAATTCAAAATCAGTATGGAATAACAATTTATTTTAGCGGTTTATATCATGTTCACTCAGATAACATGACCCCTGTTTTTAAGGTCCAAATTATAGGGATGCTAATAAAACCATCGATAATGTTTAAAAAGACATAATGAATGTCTAGGGCATAATCATAGCACATAAAGTTTATAAAAATAAACTCGAAACAAATAAAGTTGAACCACACCATTTGTAATCACAACAAATAAAATATACAAAAATAAATTCGAGGCAAATGAAGTTGGTGAATTAGAGAACTACACCATTTGTGAGGGTGAAATATTTATTGTCTACCAAAGAAGAGGGACAGATGAGAGGGACCCGTGAAACATGGTATTCAATTTTAATTGTTATGTTAGATTAGGTTTAGGGTAACTACAGATTTTTTGAAGTTATATTTTGGTGCCAGAAGGAGGGAGAAAGTAAAAATGTTTATCCTATCTCCTATCCGAGTAGATCTTAAAAACAAAAAACCACATTTAAACCTTTCGTTACGAGTTCGAATAGATGCTCGAGTTGAAAGGATCTAGATCATCTGTTTTAATGCTTCCCAAAGTTGTTGATAGTTAAGTTATTTTCACTAGATTGGTTTTCAAAATACGTTGTTTTCAGTAAATTGTGGTTTGCATTGAAGTTGTCCTTAAATCCAAGTTTAAAGAAAGTTAGAACTTTGTTTTCACGCAAAAGATAATTTGTCTAAGGACAAGCATTTATATAAAGATATTTCCAAAAATAGGAGTTGTATTTTTATTTGTTCCCCAAATCCTTTTGTAAAAAAATATGTAAATAAAAAATAAACATATAATAAGATAAAGTTCAATTACAAGTATCAAGAAGTTATCAGTTGACGATAATTATTTATATCCGATCTGTCTATTATGATTCAGCATTCGTTCTTGATTGGAGATCATCTTTTTTTTTTGTTTGTTTGCTAATCATTAGTAAAAGAAGTTACACTGATTGATGACGGAAGGACATTCGTCTAACCATTCACCATTAATATTATTCCTTTAACAATACTTAGCTGCATCATCAACCATTCACCATTAATATTATTCCTTCAACAACACTTAGCTGCGTCATCAACCATGGAATTAAAGTCTCTATTTACGCAGTTGACTCTAGAAAACTAAAATTATTTAATAAAACTAAACAATTAATCATCAAGTATAAAGTTGTTAAACCAACTAGTTTTGTTATTTTTATTCTGCAGATAAAAGATAACATTTTGGACACCACAAAAAATACTGATGCTTTTCAGCTATTTTTTTCTAGCCCATTGTATGGCTTCCAATCCTGCCATACTATCAGCTTCTTCTACAATTCTTGTTATCCCAGAGATTAGCTTGCATCCTGCATATCTTCCTGGAATGTCTGTCTTAACAATACATATGCCAGATTGATTAATAGTCTCCTCAAAGCTTGCCTCATATAATATGAAAGTGTAGTTGAAACGATAATTCTGATGCTTTTATTTTTCTTAATACTTTAACCGTACAGGAGGCTCTCTTATATAATGAGAGTAGTTTTTATATAAGGTAGGAAATTTAAACAAATCCTAAACATAACAGGAAATCCTACTCAAATCCTAAACAGAATATATTGTTAACAAATCCTAAATACTATGAGTTGGCATTTGTATCAGGATTGGTTTTCTGACTAGATTCAGAATTGGTCTTCTGGATGTATGGTTCAACACTTCCCCTCAAGTTGAAGGGTAGATGGTGAACATTCAACTTGCTTCTCATGCATCGCTTATCTTGCTCATACAGGCCCATGGATTGGTTTTCTGACTTGTCATCACGTCGATATGATCTCATCTTAATTTTGCTTTCTTGTCTCCATAGATTTTGTATGTCTTCTATAGCTTGCTTGGTAACGGTGGATACTTGTCCACTTTTCTAGTTTTTATGAAGCTTGATCGTCGTAGATTCAGAGGCTTCGCTTGTTGAGTTGTCACGAAACTTAACCATTTAACAGGTTCAGAGGTTCCGCCTTAAACCGAAAATCTTCATGTTGGATCTTTACGAAACTTAACCAATTAGTTGGTTCAGAGGTTTCCGTCTACCTAACAAATGAAACTTCTGGGTTGATGATTCTGAGTGGTCTACCTGTTGAAGTATTAAAAGTAGAAATAGTAGATGCTGGTAATTGTTTTGTGGTTCTCTGTTGGTTAAGAGACTCAAAAATTTTGTTGGTGTTCTCTGTTGGTTAAGAGACTCAAAAAAATTTGTTGGTGTTCTTTGTTGGTTAAGAAACTCAATAATTTTGTTGGTGTTCTCTGTTGGTTAAGAGACTCAAAAATGATGTTGGTGTTCTCTGTTGGTTAAGAGATTCAAATTGATATTTAGAAGCTGGTGTTGATGGTAGTATGGTGTTGTTGTGCTGCCGTGGTCGTGAACTTCTATGGTTATAGTGTGTTCTGTATGGAGTAGAACTGAACTGGTGGTGATGCAAAGATGGTATGAAAGGAGATGATGATGTGAATGCAAAGTGAAAATACTGGTGGAATGGTATGAACGTGAACTAGTTGTGATAGTTGGAGAGGAGCAAAGCTCCTCCCATAGGATCGAACTCCCTCTGATACCAAGTTGAGACAAGAATTATTTGTTTCTTAATTTTTCTTCATTCTTTAATCGTACAGGAGGCTCTCTTATATAACGAGAGTAGTTTGTATATAAGGTAGGAAATTTAAACAAATCCTAAACATAACAGGAAATCCTACTCAAATCCTAAACAGAATATATTGTTAACAAATCCTAAAGACTATGAGTTGGCATTTGTATCAGGATTGATTTTCTGACTAGATTCAGAATTGGTCTTCTGGCTGTATGGTTCAACAAGTGCAATCTTGTATGTAGTAAGTCATGAATTCCTAGTTGGTGTAATCCATGTTGAATAGAATCATGATGAATACTAGAACCAAAAATCACATCATCTAAGTTATTAATTATTTTTAGTGCAAGTATAGCAGTAGATAAGTGATTCAAACTTCTATCTTGAAATCTTTGAAGCATATATCTCTGCAAATACACCAAGCACTGGTAAAATAACACATATATGATCACTATGGATGTTTCTAGTGATACATTTCCTTGTCCATTCCTTGACATAATTCTTAAATTCATGTATTGCATAATATGATTACCCTACGGTAAAGAAAAACACACACAAAATGTAAAAGATAATGTCGAATTATGCATTCAAAAGTTTCATGTTGATTATTAACGTACATGATACATAATACATTTTTAAACTGTGGGGAGTGTGAATATGTTTCCATCCAGGCCAGGCTCAAGTTCTTTTCTTGTTATTTTTTTCTCTCTCTCTAGACAATTGAAACCTTTCTTTTGCAGTTCTTTTTTAACGCATCAAAACTTTGGGGGTCTACAGTAAATTAGCCAAGATCATAAATCTTACTTTCTGATCTCAAATTTTCTCTTCGTTTTGGAAATCTTTTGATTCCCATCCTTTTTTAATTTTTATTCCTTAGCAAATAATCCCAAATCTTCATCATTTCTTTCCTATTTGGTTTGTTTCAATCTCTCAGTGAAATTCTCTCCTAATTTTTGTGTTTTTGGTCGTGTCGTAATCAACCAAAATAATCGAGTTCTTACTCTTCCAAAATAGATTTAAGTATAGTAAATAAGAACAAGTTCGTTCCCACAGAGAGGCAGTGATTGTGATTTATTTTCAGTTACGTGAGTAAACATGTGGGTTGTGTTGTGATTTAAACTAAATTAAACTAAGCAAACTAAAGAAAAATTAATAAAAACGTGTATCAGGGAAAGAAAGCATTGGTTAGAGAATTCATCGTCCGTTTTCCAACATGTTATCAATCAAAGCATACTCAACATTCATG
>JAJJMC010015859.1:14228732-14243188 GCA_023531435.1 Papaver californicum
CTCATACGAGATCAGAATGACCTCGTTCTTTCGCCGTTGGCTTCGTATTCAATTTCCTAAACTGTGGAGGGTGAAAGGCCTAAATTCAGCAGAGTTTTACTGGCTCCTCGGTAATTCTTCTAATACAGCTCCATTCTGCGGGTTTCTGAACTGTAACCTAAAAAGACGACTAAACTTCGAAAGTAATAAAAATGCATAGTAATTCACTCAAATATAGCAAATAAGGGTCAGGAAAAACTACTTAGAATGTAAGATTTATGCACCTATCAGTTTCCTCCCTTTATCTTGTTACTACTGCCTAAAATATGATGGACTAATCTGTTGTTCTAACGAGAGATCGAACGACAACAATAATAGAGATCGAGACACAGAGATTTACATGGTTTACTAACTGTTACGTTAGCTACATCCTCAACAGAGAAAGCAGAGTTTTATTATAGAACAGAATACTGAGATACACATATTCTAGGTACAACGTATGTATATATATAGGGCAAAGAAATAAACCCTAATTCGACTAGAAAACGAAAACGAATCCAGCGATAATACATTACGTATACAGTTTGATAATAAATAAACCAGTCAGCGAGACCACCACCGAGGGGCTCTGCCCCTCGGACTCCCTGTAGTATTCTGGCCAACAACTGATTCAAAGCATATCAACAAATCTCCACCTTGACTTGAATCCTCCCAGCAACAGAAACAGATGCACCTATGACAGTGCCAAAACCTTTCTCTGCCTCAGATGCCCCTATACAAGGGCTCAGACTACTGACTTGTGACATTGAGCAAGTCCAAGCAATGTTGGAACTTGCTCCCATGAACTGGCTTGGTGAACATGTCAGCAGGGTTATCAGCTGTCCCTACCTTCTTCACTTTAATTCTCTTCTCATTTTTCAGATGTGATACCTAACATCAATGTGCTTCGTCTTCTCATGATGGACTTGATCCTTTGTTAAGCATATTGAACTCAAGCTGTCACAATACACTATAGCCTGATCCAGATGTAGGCCTAGATCATTAACCAGCCCCTTTAGCCAAATTCCCTCCTTAGTAGCTTCTGTCAAGGCCATATACTCTTCCTCTGTAGTATACAAAGTAACTGTAGTTTGCAGAGTTTCCTTCCAGCTTACAACAGAACCTCCAAGAGTGAACACATAACCAGTCATAGATCTCCTACTGTCCACATCTCCCGCATAATCAGAATCTGAGAAACCAGCCACTAAACATCGGGTGTCGTTCCCATAACAGAGACCGATATCTGAAGTACCTCTAAGATACCTGAAAATCCTCTTAACAGCTTGCCAATGTTCCTTCCCAGGCTGAACCATAAACCGACTCACCACACTAATAGCAAATGGTAAGTCTTCTCGAGTGCAGACCATAGCATACATCAGACTTCCAACTGCGTTAGCATATGGAACTCGAGATATGTACTCTTTCTCCACATAAGTCTGAACCGTGTACATTCCCAACTTGTTGTTAGATGCTATTGGAGTATCTATAGGCTTGGATGAAGACATTCCAAACCTGCTCAAAATCTTCTTGATGTACCCTTTCTGTGATAGGAAAAGCTTTCTCTTCTTCCTATCCCTATAGATTTCTACTCTCAGAATTTTCCGAGCAGCACTCAGATCTTTCATCTCAAACTCCGCACTGAGAGACCCCTTCAGCTTCTGAATATCTGACTTATTCTGAGCAACAATCAGCATATCATCAACATACAGCCACTGTGCTGACTCGTTTCCAGATACTGCAGCCTTGTAGGTGGACGACTCGTGATCCTCCACCTCCTCGGCCACCTGCAATGCATAACCCACCATATCGTCAAACCTGTACCTCGCTGGAGGTTTTATTCTAACCCTTCTAGTTGGTCTGTAGCAATGCTCCGATGTTCAACTTCCTCTGGTGGTGCATTCTCAGACTCATCTGCATCTTGCTCTTCGGTAACTGATGGTGGTAGTTTGTCGTCAACCAACTTAGGTGCCTGATTCTCTTCTGGACTGAATTGCACCTCCACCTCCTCAACAACAACCTCATTTTCTGTGACTGTTGAACCCTGTAATACATACAAAGTTCCATGCTTGACACCTTTCAGAATCACATCAGAACCTTTGCAGACATGCAAACCTCCACCTTCACCTTTGAAACTGAAACCCTTGTTGTCTAGCAGACTCAAGGATATCACATTCCTTGTCAAGAGTGGCACATGTATGACTTCTTTCAATGTGCAGAGCCTCCCATCATGTGTCCTAAACCTGATTGAGCCGATTCCAACCACCTTGCAGACAGACCCGTTTGCCATAGAGACACTGCCCCCATCTGCACGGCTGTATGTAGTAAATAACTCTCTTTTGGGACATATATGGTAGGACGCCCCAGATTCAAGGAACCACACATCAGACTGATGTGTGTAAACATCTGCTAGCAGAAAAAAATCTCCCTCTGAAGTGTTTCCACATTCAGCTAATGCTGCAGATCCAGAGTTATGCTCTTGTTGATTATTCTTCTTAGGACATTCCGACTTCCAAAGACCTTTCTCCTTACAGTAGGCACAGACGTCTTTTGGTAATTTATAGCCGGAATTTTTCTTGACATTCTTACCGTCCTTGCTTCCTTTTGCCATCAACCCAGAAGCCTGATTTTTTGTACCTGTTCCAGCAGCCTGATGCCGCATCTCTCTGGTATGAAGAGACGACCTAACCTATTCCAGCGTTATAGTCTCTTTTCCGACAATATAAGACTCTCTAAAATTCTCATACGACGGAGGCAGAGACACCAGCAACATTAAGGCAGCATCCTCATCTTTCACCACTTCATCAGTATTACGCAATTCAAGTAGAATAGTATTAACTTGATCTAGGTGATCTCTAAGAGGCGTACCTTCAGACATGCGCAGACTGAAAAGACGTTGCTTCAACATCAACTTGTTGGTCAGTGATTTCGTCATGTAGAGGCTTTCCAACTTTAACCACAAAGCGGCGGCCTTTTCCTGATCTGCGACTTCAGTGATTACGTCGTCCGCAAGACATAGCATAATCGTTGAGTGAGCCTTCTCCTCCATAGTCGCATACTCAGCGGTGGATGTATCTGCGCCCTTCTTATCCGAAGCTAACGGCAACCAAAGACCTTGTTGCTTCAACAAAGCCCGCATCTTGATTTGCCACAGACTAAAACTATTTCTCCCGGTAAACCTGTCGATCTTCATCATGGATCCGGACATCGTTCTCGGCGGAAATCGAACCTCGCTCTGATACCAATTTGTTGTAACGAGAGATCGAACGAGAACAATAATAGAGATCGAAACAAAGAGATTTACGTGGTTCACTAACTGTTACATTAGCTACATCCACAACAGAGAAAGCAGAGTTTTATTATAGAGCAGAATACTGAGATACACATATTCTAGGTACAACGTATGTATATATATAAGGCAAAGAAATAAATCCCAATTCGACTAGAAAACGAAAACGAATCCAGCGATAATACATTACGTATACAGTTTGATAATAAATAAACCAGTCAGCGAGACCACCGCCGAGGGGCTCTGCCCCTCGGACACCCCGTAACATTCCGGCCAACGACTGATTCAAGGCATATCAACATCTGTTAACCTGGAGTCAGAGAAGGTGTTGGGTCTCAAAGGAATCTGGAGATTTTTCTTTATCGACTACAAGGAAGGAGTTAATGTGCTCACCATTTGCTCGGATAGGTTTGTCTCTACTTTTATTTATAATAACTAAGGGTTCTGTTTTGTAGGGGTTCTCATTTGTAGAGTAGTGTTTTGGCGCAATCATTGCAGTCCCATCAGCAAATGACATCTATTTTAAGAGTTTTATTATTGCTGAAATTGGTTAGACAAGTACTATGATGTATCTGCGAGGGTTTTATTTTTTCAGAAGTAATGAGAGAAATTAATCAACTGGTGGTGGTGGTTTTATCTTCCAGTGATATTTTAAATCCTCGACAGGAACATGAAAGGTTTACCTGCTTCGTTTATCTTTGGTGTTAGTTATTCACTATCCGGTCTCTGCTCCCTATTCACACTCATAAGTCATTTTCTCAAATGATCCATGGTTGATGAATATCCTTTGGTCCCCCATATCTGTTAATAAAGTAACTGATAGTATGGAAAAGGATTTTTCATTGATGGAGAAGCTCGATCCAACTACATATTGATAGTACAAATATAGATCAATGTGTATAAGAATTGTCTCCAATAGTCCTTATAAAAGTTTGTTCACCTTATCAGTTCTCCTATGAAAGAGTCATAGTGGAAGCTAGAGAATAATGTCACCTAAGTTATGATCCAGATGTCCTAACAGCATGAGGAGGAGATATGCCAAGAGAAAACAAATTTATAAAAACTTTGGATTGTAAACAAGATGCAAATAGAGTTAAATGGGGAAAAAACTTGAATTTCAATGGTTATCTAGTTATGGCCAGGGAGATGAATGGGATTACTTCTCCTTATTTGGTTCCTATGGAGACAACAAAATTCAAAAATAACTCTCCATGAAATCCCTTTCCATCTGCAAAAATATGGTATCGCTGAGCTTGTTGCTAACAATATTGGAACTATAGTCAGCAAACATTTTAATACCCCAAATCCCACAAATGTTTCCAATCAAAAACCTCTTTCCTATCAAACTCAGAGTTACTCAACTCCTTCAAAACCCTCACACCTTTCCCGGCCTCTATCTTTTTTCCCTCAACTCAGCTCAATATCCAACCTGATACCTCAACTCCTCCGGGATTCTCTCATCTTGGGCCTCAATTATTTTCAAACCGTATTGGCTTCTTCTGCACCTATGTAGCCTCAAGTTCTCTAACTCAAATCCAAAATCTGGTTAATCCCTTGGACACCATCTGTGTTACGGACTCTACTGGCTTTAAGTGTTCTACCAAATTGTCCTTTTCCCCTGTAATCATGATCAATGAGGATATTTCTATTCCAAAATTTGGACCTAGAGCTTCTCACATTCGAAAGCTATTTGGATCTGATGCTTGTCATCATTTTGGAGTTAAAGTCCCTTATGTAAAACTGGCCTCCATTAAATCCTTCTATTGGGATAGTTAAACGTGGCCCGACATAGATCAACTCGAAAAAGAAGGGACGTTGGTTGAAACCCACGAAAAAACAGTGAAGATGAACATCTCTACTAAACTTAAGAAAACTGTTTCTTGACCAGCAAATATTTTAGCCAGCTTCCCCCATGAGTTCTTTAACAGTCACAAGAAAGGAAATGAAGAAATGGCTGAGGTGTCAGTTGGAACTCACCACGAACCTACTTTGCTTGAAGGACCCCGTACACTCTTTGCCTCAGACCTTAGAACCTCTATTTGTGGCGCTTCCTCATTCCTTTTGAATCAAGACTCAAACACCCCAAACATTTTTTTGAAGGATGGCATCTCCTCTGACTCCCAGGTATCAATCTTTTTTAAAATCAGTGGTATAGCTGAAGTACTGTGGAATGTGATTTATCTACTTGCATTGTTTAAATCTCAAATCACTTAATGTTTTGTGGTTAGAATTAGAACTGTTATATTATCATGGATGTGGGGAATGACTAGGGACTTTGGGTGGAATCAAGTGACAAAGGTAGATTTAATTCTTAACCATATAGGGGAAGAAGATTGCATTAGTAAAATGAAAGGAGTAGAGAAGGTTAAATGTGAAAGGAAAATTGTTTCTGTTACTTCAGGATTTCTCTTTGGTTTAGAAAAGTATGATAGGTGGTGCGTCTACTTTTCTGGTTGGTTCTGTGGGTATTCGATAGGAAAAATAAATATTATTGCTTGGAACTGTCAGGGTTGTGGCTGGTGACTAGAAAATCTCTTCTGGATTTTTCTTCTGCGTTTTCTGCCGATATTGTTTTCCTCTGTGAAACCAAAAATGTAGATGCCAAAGTTATCCCTCTTCTAAAGAATTGTAGATCTCAAAATTGGGAAACTTTTCTTCCTATATGGCGTTCAGGGGGTCTAGCGATAGGTTGGACCTCAAATATCACTTTACAAGTCATTCATAAAAGCTTCAATATGATTAGTTCCCTCGTTATTGATCCCTTTTCCAAACTTGAATGTCTGATGACTTTCTTTTATGTAAACCCCCAATAAAGTCTCTAAATGTGACCCCTGGAAATTGGTTGCGGACATCGATCTAAAAGTGTCAAACCTTCTGTGGATTCTATTAGGACCTTAACTTTGTTCTTAATCCTCTCGAGAAAATGGGTGGGAATGACCCTAGCTAGGTCCCCTGAAATTTCTTCTATCGCTACCATTATCGACTCTTGTGGCCTATTTGATATGGGTTTTGTCGGAGAAAATATGGTCACTTGGACTAACCATAAATATCAAGACGACCTGATTGAGCAACGTCTCGACCGGGATCTTATAACCCGGAATGGAATATTTTCTTTCATTCGAGAATAAGATAAGAGGAGAAAATAACACAAAAGCGTATTCTATTTGTATAATCAGAAAGTCTACGGAGAATTGTAACGAGCACCATCACTTCTCTAAAATTTCAATAATTTAGAGGAAATTCAATACATAAGTTAATTACTGATATAGTACATAGAATATCGAAAGTTCATCCAGACACAATTCTAATACGTGTGCGGATGTATATATTTATAAAAATGTTAAAAGATCAGTATAGAGTGCCAATAGCTATTAACAGAATCTGTATTTTCACAGTACAAATCTCACTCCAAGTAGACCTTTATTCATTTTAAAAGGGATAAAATGTCAAAACACTTTATCCCATATCCCTTACTCTTATATACACTGAAAACTATTGTAGGAACTGTTGAGGACAAATTTAATTAATGTTTCCACGAGACATGATTTAAAGCTTCCGCCTACTGGAAGGATCTTGGAATTTGCATTTGGTATGTTAAGGGGGTGTTTGGTAACCATTATTATAATGGATTATGAGCCCATAATTAATTATCCAGCCCATAATCCATTATATAGGTGTTTGTTAAAATTTATAATAACTGATTATTTTAATCATAATTGAAAAAACTCATTATTTTCATAAGTAGAAAAAAGTTGTTTATAAAAATAATCATAATCAATTATTTTTTTTAACAAAAATTAATTAGATTTTTTTTCTTATTTTCTCTAAACTATCAAGAGAGAGACAAAAAATAATAGTGGACTAAAAAGAAGTTCTTAGATCATCATTCTTTCCTCTGCTATTCGAGAGCATTTTTCTAAAATAATCAATTATTCCTAAAATATGTTTGTTAAAATTTATTAAAAAAATGATTAATAACATAATCATTTTTCAATTTATGTTTATCTGTAATCATAAATCATAATCATACCAAACACCCCCTAAATGTATGATCAATTAAATAAAGTGATATAGTTAGAATATGTTCAGTAATAAACCCAATTCATGGAGGTGAACAGGGTGGATTTAACATGGATAATCACTTGAGCCACATAAATAAGAAAACCCCAATTTATATAATTATCGTAGAAATTGAAAGTTTGAGAGACTATAAAAATTGATGATGAATATTAACCGATCAAAATCTTATAATGGTTAGAAGTGTTTTCCCTAAAACAGTAAAGTTTGAACTTTAATTTTATTCACTCGGTCGTTGATAATAAGGTTTTTGTTTGACAAATTTGGTTTGTTAATCTGTATTGTTATTATTGATACTTTGAATCGTATAAGACAATGGAAAAGAATTGTTACTGATTCTGTTAAATCTATAATTGGTCTAAGTTTTTTTTTCTTTTCTAAAGAATTAAAAAATTAGAACAGGGTTTAAAGAGCTCTCCTGCTATTATCAGGGTTTTATCAAGACAACTTGAGAAAAAGATGAGGGGGAAGAAAAAAATGGCAGGAGGAGCAGGAACCGTTGTAAAAACAAGGATTTAGGTTTTTTTGTGAGGATATTAAATATTTTTGGGTTTTGAGTTTTAATATTTTACTAAGATACACATGTACACTATACATGCTCATTTAACTAGGGGATCACTGTGAAGGATAATAGTCTCACATTGCTAATATCTCCTTAATAAACACTAAATATAATATGAAAGGGTCACTCCATTCATTGCCAATTGTTTTGAGTTAGATGCTCGTAGACTTTAATTTGGTATTAGAGCTAAGTTCGTATTAGAGTAAGCCCAAAAGCTACTCGTACAAAATTCCACGTGCTAGAGGCCCACAAAGAGTGCCTCTAACACGTTTGAAGGATGATGGTCCCACATTGCTAATATCACCTTAATAGATATTAAATAGGGAAGGGTCACTTCACTCATTGTCAATTGTTTTGAATTGGATGCTCGCAGACTTTAACTATCACAATATAATTAACAGAAAAATAGTTTTACTGATTTTGACTTAATAGGGGAAGCAATGCAAATTATCATATTAACCAAGGCATCATCGCACAAAAAAAACGCTCGGACCATAAAATGGGCTCAGAATAATATAGATAGATATAGATGGCTTGAAATGTAACCTCAACTTTCAAGTCTCAAGTATGGCAGCATCGACTTCATGCGAACACCATCTCATAAATATAAAGAACGATTTTTTGGGGACCTCTCAGAGTTTGAGGGGACTATCCCCCATTTAATAAGGTCACTATGAAGTAGATCATAGCTCCCTTATCCATACAATTATAGTGATAGACAAATTACCCTCACTCAATTAAAATTTAATAGTTTGAGTTAGTTAAATTAGTTAATTATTAGTTTTAGATTGGATTAGATTAGATTAGATTAGACCTTTGAGTTAGAGAATTAGAATTATTGTGAGGAAGAAGAAGAGTTTTTGAAGAAAAAAAATGAAACCTAGGTTTGATGATTCTTAAATTTAAAAGGAATGATTCTAGTGCAAACTCAGAGGAATTCGAACCTTTAAATCATAGAAGAAACAAATTATTCGTCAATCTTCACAACGATCCGATAATGGATGATTTGTTAGATGGTGAATGTGTTCTTTCCCAAACCCAATCTCAACCCCAAAATGATGGTTATTACGAGATTAACGAGTATCACAACGAAGATCATGAAGATTATAATGTTTGGGATACTCTAACATACTTGTTAATGTGTTTTTGGTACTTGAATTGGCTTAAATTTGTTGAAAATGTAAGCTTTTAAAGCTGACATTTGACTAGCTCGCAAAAAATTCGGCTAGGAAAATGAAGAACAGGTAGCCGCACTTTGGATTCATGGAGTTAATGGAGGTTTTGACTAAGTTCGGCTACATTTTAGGTGAACCAGTATAATATTCGGCTAGTTCGAGTCTATCATATTCCTAGTCGAATTCTTAGTTATAAACTATTGGTAGTAGCCGAACTTAGATGGCAGTAGTACTAACGGTAGTAGCCAAACTTAGATGTTCGGTTAAGTCGAGAAAGGTCGACCTAGCCGATCTTTTTGTTCGTTCAGGTCTTGAATATAGTTTCTAACCGATCATTTTACTGTTTTGCATATCTTTGAATGTTTGTCAACCGAACAATGAGATTCTTAACAGATCTTTTTCTTCGATGAGGTTTATAATAAGCTTTTCTAACTGAACAATTCTTTGTTACCACTTTAAAGTTGTTACAAAAAGTATTTAAATTAGGCATAAAGGTCTAACACAAACCAAGATACGAAATTCATAACATTTTATTGAAGGAAAAGACACTACATTGAAGGAAAAAAATACAATGAAGGAAAAGACCTAAAGTAGTTCATAACATTACACTCGAATGCTTATTATACATCGAAATACAAGAAAATTTCAACCAAGACATGATGGCATACATAATGCCTGAATTTTTTGCCATTGTCCTCCTTATATTAGGCTTCAACACCAGCCATCTGAACAAGGAAATCAATAATAAGTTAGTATTATATTCAATTCGGATTTAATTAACATTTAATTGATATATACTTACTATTTCATCACTTCCGAGCTCTGGATGAGACTCTTTCATGTCGACCAAATTCGTTCTAAAAGTAACATCGATCTTAGAGCATTTTGAATCTTTCCTTCACGCTTGTTATTGATCTTGATTTTTGATTTCCGTCTAACGTCACAAAACCCCAAAATACCAGGTTCCCAAAACGATCCAAGGATTGCCGTGTGTTGATATTTAATTGTTCTTCATACTTTACAACCGTCGCCCACGCACGAACTACGACAACATCTTCTTTGGTGGTGAATTTAGTAGCCATGTTTTTGTTTTTTTTGGATGATGAAGAAATGAGAAAAAATTTGAGAAGTGTGGGGATTTTATGTTGAGAGAAGTTTGAGTATTATTTTTAAAGAGAAATGTGAGGAAAGTTTGTTGTATTAAGAGGTGTTTTTATAGGTCATAAAGACCCAATAACTAGTGTATGAAACCAAATTTCGAGAAACCAGTCGTTGGCTCAAGGTACAAACGGGTCAGTTTTGAAACCAAAACAATGTTCGGTTAAGAGAAGTTGTTATCGACCTAGCTGAAAATCAAAAAATTCAAAGAATATTCGTAATTGAAATGTTCGGTTAGCTCTACAATAGGATTTACTAGCGAGCTTTCCTAGTTTGAACCAAAATTAAAAGTTCGGTCAAGTTAAAAAAAATTATTCGAACCGAGCCTTTCTCTGTTTTGTAAAGATTTTATAGCTTGCCAACCGAACATTGAGTTTTCTTAACCGATGTTTTTTTCATTACGGTATGTAATTGGCTAGACTAACCGAACATTGATCTGTTACCACTTGGAAGTTGTATTTTTCAGCAATTGTTACCAACAGTAGTTAAATTAAGCATAAAGTTCTAATACGAACACGCTAAAAATGAAATTTCATAATATTTTTCATTGAAGTGAACGAGATTACAATAAGGGAAAAGACCTAAAGTAGATAAATTAGACATGAAAAGTTAAACATCAAAATACGAGTCATTTTCTATCAAAACATTATAAAACTTTTTATTCCTGAATTTTTCGCCAAAGATTTCCTTATAACGGGCAAGAAAAATTTCATAGTATAGTTGAGATGCACTTAGTTGAGTTATATTTTCTTCACTGTCGACTATAGGTTTCCATCACAATCGATCCAAAATCCTCACATTGACTATAGAGTAATTCAAATCTTTCCTTGATAACTCGAAATGATCTTCCATTTTGATTGTCATCTAACACGACAAAAAAAAAAATACACGGTTCCAGAAATTATCATAAGGTTGAGATAAGTTAATGTTTTGGTGTTGGTCATGCCTTGTATTCGACGACCAAGATCGAGCTATGTAAAATCGTTTTAGAAAAGTGGTAAAAATAGTTCGTTCGCTGAGACTTGTGAAGATTCGCTTTAGACCTAATTTTGATTTAAAATAGAAAATAAGTAAAAGATTTTAACAACATTGGGAAGAATTGGAACCTAGGATTCCACCAGAATCACTTCTGAATAATTTCTACAATGATTCTTTAACAATTATAGCTCTTTTATTGACTCTGTTTCTTTACCAAAAGTAGATTTCTAAAACATTAACTTAAATCACAAGCATGACGCATCAAAAACTCTTAAGTCCCAGCATACACCATCAAACAAAATCACAACTAATTAAGAAAAATCATAAATCAATTAAAATCAATGCAAAAGTCATTAACAATAAAAAATAGTTATCATTCATTCATGAAATATGGCTTCCTCCATTGTCCCAGTGGTTAGGTTTAGCTAGGCATAACTTTCTTAAAATCCATTAATATATGAAAGATAATCATAAACTGTTTTTGAAAAGCAAAACTAAACCCTAGTTTTCTATCTATGAGAAGTTGTGTAGAAAATTGTATCTAGGCTCCTCTTTATATAGGCTTTGGTAACCTCCTCTTGATCCTTATCAAATTAGGAAATCTAATCTCATTAAACTCTTCCACCTCCTTTTGATCCTTATCCAATTAGGAGACTTAGGGCGTGTTTGGTATGATTTTTAAATACTGTTTTTAAAAATCATTTTGTAGTGTTTTTAAAACATACCCTTTTTTTTTTTCATTTTCTAATAAATTTTAAAAAGTTGTTTAGTAGGACTGTTTTCAAAAACATATTTTTCAAAAATTAGTTATAAGTTAAAATTAGTTATAAGCCTTTTTCAAAACAATTCAAAATTAGTTATAAGCTTGCACAAATACTTCACACATTACAACAAGTTTATATTTGTACAAGCTAAGCGCATTGGTGGTGATGTCGATGTTGATGATAAAGCCACATTGTCCATGCTATATCATCTCTAACATTGTTCATCAACTCAATATCCGTCGCATTTACATCAATGTCAATTGTTGTGCTTTCTTGACTAGTACTTGTGCCATCTTCATCTTCCACTATGAATTGTTCTTCACTAGTATCTACCAATGATGCACACATCGAAAACCAAAGATGCAAAGACGAGAATAGTAACAAATAACAATCTATAGTAAAGCAAAGAAAAAACTCAGAGCCTAGAAGCCTGGCAGAATTACTAAATATAGTGTAGAAGCAAACAAGGAGATAAAAGTAACAGTTCTAGTGGGATCAAGGCTAAGCAGAAAGGGCTAGGAATAGAATGTTAAGAACAATACCAGGAGTCACTAGGAATAGAATGTTAAGAACAATACAATATGTGCTTAGTGCGTCAATTTTAATGATTTGTGAAATATGGCAGCAACCTGAAACCAATAGAGATTCTCAAATAAATATGCTGCAGTAGGAATAGCTCATATTCATCACTCTGAAATAGAACAAGAGTTGAATGCGTGGGATATCCTGCTTTTAAACTCCATGTGCTTCTCAAGAAAATATAGTCACGAAATCAGAACTTTCTGTACTTATTACACTCTTCCTAAGCAACAATAATTCAGGTAAATCCGTTTATGTCTGACACTCATATGAGGTGAAAAACACAATAAGTTAGAATAAACATAATACATGGCCATGATCACACACCTAATTTGGTCTTAGTAATGATGAGTTGTGTTATTTGTCTTAAGTTGTACTTAAAGATCACAATCTACCATGGTCACCTAGTACATACAAGACCTTGAAGGCTTGAACTAGAAAATACGTTCTAACCCATCTATGTGATGAAAGTAAGAAAACAGATACACACAGTATCTAATGTTACGCCTGCTTAAGGTTCCACAAATGCAGAATATGCAAATTGGTGTCAACGCATGTTGGAATGGCAAAAATGCATAGGTTGTCATAATAATTGAATTCCATATTGATCAAAATTTAAAACTAACAGTATCACCTTTATATTATAAGACTAATATCTTGAACGAGGAAGAGAACTACACTAGAAATTAGCTACTCGTTCTCTGTATGCAACCAAAATAAATGAACAAAATGAAGCAGCGAATTTTATATAGATATGCGGGGAATGAATGTTGTATGGATTCATCTCTAACGTTGTGTGACACCTTTTGAGTGTCTTCAAAAAAAAACCAACTGGGTCTTGTTGACGTATGATCCCATGCAAATCTTCAGATACAAAAATTATGGTGGAAATTGATAAAATTGTAATAAATATTTATCCATTTCTGTGCAATTTTTCGATTGCAACAATTACATGGGAAGCTAAGAGAGGAGATGATTGGCTATTGGGTATGAGTCAGGGAGGAGTCCCACCATTAGTATCGAAGCGAGGACGGCTCTATTGCGAAGGGGATGATGCTGTAATAACAGCAGGTCTGTGTTCGCCTAGTTAAGCCTCTTAATAAGTTCATGTGTTCAGATAAAGGGGATGTGCATGTTGGAATAGTTCTGCATTGCCGGAAAGACAACAGTGGCGTAGGAACTATAAGGTCATCTTCTTCTGAAATATTGTTAGAGGCCTCTGGGATATGTTACACAAAAATCCACACCTCCTTGGGTTGCTAAATGAGGACAATATCAATTATGCATTGGTATAGGGTTTCAATGTTGCCAGTTGGTTTCAGTGTCGAGGATCGCTCCATAATTAAGGGGGTGGACCTCTTACTAAGTACATGTTCTGGTGTATGAGGTTTCCTGTTAAAAAAGTCTCACATTGGCTAAACAAGAGCCATGGAAATGCCTTTTCTTATGTGTGAACTTCGTTATTAGTGTTACCCGGGGTCCACATCGTATCAATTTCCATGTTTGCACTGAATGGTGTTATGTATTAAGGAGCAGAGAGAAATAAATTAAGTAAAATAGGAAAATAAAACAAGCATCGTAGATGCCATGTAAACTTTGTTCAGTAAGGAAAGACAGGTGCATACCACTCCAACAAAAATTGAGAAGGCGTAGATGTAGCCCATTCGAGCTGGTTCCCCTTCTTGGATAGACTACAGATGTTTTAAAAAAACTAATTATGAAATCTTACTGAACAAACATATAGAGCAATGAATAAAAAATCCTGTCAAAGAGCTATGAAGCATAAAATATATAACTACAACATCACACCTGTAACTCAGGTAACGCATACTAATAATATGAAACCCAAGAATGTAACT
>JAJJMC010015859.1:14248188-14593474 GCA_023531435.1 Papaver californicum
AATGCACAGTTTTGTGTACAACCTGCACAAGTTCATTAGCTCTAACAGTACAACCATACCGCACGGTGTTGTTAAGTATACAGAGAATTAAAATCTGATAAACTTACATAGAATTAACTACATTGTGGAATACTTCGCAATTTTCATTGATGGTAAATACTTCTAGCTTGATTGACTTCTTCTTCTTCTTTTAAAGAACTTTGGGTCTGTCATATCCACATACTAATTTATAACCAGCAAGGCAGCAAGAAGTATGAGTCTATATGAATATTGCCAGAGTGCAGCTGTCAATGTGATGTACGCTATAGCGTATTTTTTTGCCGGGTCTCTTTTATTTAAGTTTTCAGAAACGAATCGATTGTCAGTAGTATATATGCATGGCATTAGTTAAGCAAAGGCTCATGCTGAGTAGTAGAGTCGCCAAATATTCATTGGATATGTGTATGTAGAATCATTATCTTCCAGCACCTTCTTTCCAAAAATGACATAAGTAGCTTCAGTTGGATGAGCGAAATCCCAAAATACATACTTGGATCGGTCCTTACATACTAATGGCGCTGGACTGTGCAATCCTCGAGCTCGAGGTGGATCCGGAAGTAATTTCCAACATGCAGTCTTGTAATCCTCAAAACCTAGTTAAACATCACAAAGAGACAGACAAGATTTATACCCATAATCAGATAACCTTGAATCAACGAAATTAAATATCCAACTAACGTACCGTAAGATTGATAATTATCGAAAATGTCAGATAGCACTTTGTAGCTATCCACATATAAAAATATGGATTCAACAAGGTTTGAGTTCAACTCCATGATTAGGCTCTTCAATTTCTTGTTGAATAACATTGCTGCATCATTCATGGCACTAATGCAAGAATCACCGGTTGTATACAGTGCTCTTTCTATTGGAATGCAACCAACAGGTCCAACATTTGCAACAACAATCTTTCTTGCATCCATTTCATACAATCTCTGCATATAGTGACCATGAAAACAAAAAGAAAAAACTTCAGGTGTGAACATAAATGTGTATTGCATGAGCAAACGAACCAATGAAGGGAATGATTAACTCGTCTTACTGTTAGTTGTAGTCTGAATTTTAAGATCATTGAATTAACAAACATTTCCTGGGAAACCAACTTCTGCTTAGGTATTGAGACAATCGGAGTGAAGTAGTTGTCAAGGAAATCATTGGAACCCATTACTATAAAGAAACAAGCTTTTTTAAGAAGTTTCTTAGATCCACCACCACCGATACTCGAGATTATATAGCTCCTTGTATTTGCAAAGTTATCGAGCTGTGCATCCATGTTAAACCGATTACCCTATATATAACCAAATAGTGTTCAAATTTTAATCACCAACATTAGGTGGAGAACATGTATATGTCATAAAGAGAGCAGCATTCCACATGGAGCGGCATTGAGCTTTCTTTCTGGGCCTCTTTGGCACTATGATATCAATTTTAACCTTTCTTCAAAATAAAATAAAATCATATATACATACAAAGATAGCCCCTGTGTCGTTAAGAATTCCAGCACCACCAGAAGCATAATTAACTCCACGAAGAACGACATCTCCAACTGTTGTTGGATCCATGTAAGGAGGAATGTAATCTTTCACTCTCAACTTTTCTCCTGCTCGACACATCGATAAATGATCATTTAATCAAATTCAGTTTGCACAGAAACCAGAAAAATAACAAAAATACATTCTTACCTATGATGTCGACAACTGTTCTTCCATTGGTAAAACGGCCAGTATAAGTTTTCCCGCTAGGAAAATCAATTCCATAAGGGTAGAAATTATTTTTTGCAAGTGTACCACTAATGTAGTTATTGTTACCAGGATCAACCAAGGAATCTCCAAAAACAAATATTGCTGGAGGTTGGTTGATATTGTTACTCTCCAAGGGTGTCACCAAACTAGAACTATTGCTAGTCATCGTAAACACTGCAAGAACCATGAGAAGAACATTCATAAGAAGAAGATGTGCATGATGAGAACTTGAGTATGAGGAGGTAATTATGATCATTTTGGGTTCAATTTTCTGTTTCGTGCGTAAGCTTCAAAATTTATGACTCACTGCAATCAAACAGCATCTAGTACTCTTGGCATGATGATGCGTTCTTTATTATTGCACTTTGTAGCGCCAGTTCCTTGGATTAAATAGCACATGCGTGTGTACCTCCTTTTTAACAGAGATTTTATTGTACTATGAATGAGAAACTTGTGCTACGCACCGGGTTCAACGGGAACTGCTTTTATTGTTGGTTGATATGGTTGATATGCAACCAAAAATTCTTGTCAAACCGCCCTAACTAAATAACCCATGACCGGAGTGTTTGTTGGAGAATATTCCTGTAACAGTGAACAAACTAAACAGAAGCTTGAAAAGAGTTAAGGGTTAGAACAGATAACACACTTCAGACAATCACACAAGCACAGAGAGATGGAGTCGCCTGTTCAACATACTGCCCTTAACTCGATATATGTCAGGTACACCTTTGGAAAAGTGTTGCTATACCTTTAGAGATGACAAATCGAATCCAGGATAAAACCACCTGATACCAACCCAGTTAACAAGACTCGTTGGCCCGTTGTGAACTTAACAGTAGAAGAAGATGAAAATAAACTAGTGCGCATACAAAGCAAGAAGAGGGGAAAAGTCGTCAGGTCAGTGCTGCGAATGGGGTAAGTAAAAATCTGATTTTTGTTTTTCTTTTAAAGAAGAAGAAGACTGTTGAATTTTTCAAACGGTCAAAATTCATTTAATTAAACATATTTAATTCGAGATATTTAATTAAAATATTTTGTTTATTAAACCTGATTTAATTTTATAAATACAAAACAGTAAAATATTTAATGTATAGAATTAAATTTTAAACCGTTGGATCTTTGATGGGTACACGTATGCACTCGCAGGCACACGCAAGGCACACGCCAAGGCTCATACCAAGGCTCACACCAAGGGTCACACCAAGGCTCACACAAAAGCACACGCAAAAGCATGCGCAAGCTCCGCAAGCCCGCGGCCCGTGGTGCTTCGGTGCGAAGCACCGCACATGTGTGCATTTGCCCACTAGTCCATTTCCTAAGTCCATATCCAATCCACTAGTTCTTTTTCCTTATATAGAACGTTTGTGGTAAAAAGGATAAACTTCCTCCTTGGTTTGCCCAATATAGGACAAACCAAAGGTTTCTCATTCACTAAGAAGTGAAAATGGATGGCTCAATTTTTCCACCCCAAGTTTGGACTAGTGACCCTAGGTCCCTTTAAGATATATTAAGTAACAAAATTAATTTTAAGTAAGAAATCCATTTTTAAATCCAACAATCCCCCACATGAATGAAGAAACCGATAAATCAGAAAACCGGAAAACGAGAAATACCTCTTAAGCAATAGGTGTCCATAAGGAATTGAACCTCTACTTAGTGAGAAGTACCGGAACTACTTGATGGACAATGAACGCGATGTCTTGAACTGCCATGGTTTGGTGTAATTCATCAATAGCTCCTTACGCGAGATATCTCTCAAGAGTGCTGTTAAGTTCACGCCGTTGTGTCCGTTTTGGCCCTGGACATATCCCGTTTCTCAGAATGCTCTAGAGAATCAGCTCAATTCTCATAGGAAGCGACCCACTTCCTCATTCAGATAGGTGAGTTCTATCAAGAGTGTTAACTGCTACACCCCATTTCAATCTTAAATTGAAACTATAGAACTCATTAAGACTTTATTATAAGTCATCCTCACATGCAGTCACACTATCATGTCTACACCATAGGGAAGGGACAGAGAAAATAATTCCATTATAGTGTTTAACTTTTACCCGCCACAAATTAGTTGTCTCATTCAAAACCTTGATCTTGGGATCTCTAGTCAGCAAGGTTGAGTATCCTTCATGGCAAGTATTAATTTATGAGCTTAAGTCTCATCCCCCCGATGCATTACTAACTATCTCCTTGGACAAGCCTTTCGTCAAAGGATCCGCGATATTCTCCTTAGACCTCACAAAGTCAACAGAAATAACGCCAGTTGAGATTAGTTGTTTTAGAGAATTGTGTCTTCTCCTAATATGAATAGATTTTCCGTTATAGTTGCTGTTTTTAGCATTAGCTATTGCAGCTTGACTATCACAATGTATAGATATAGCTGGCACAATCCTATTCCAGAGAGGAATGTCTTCTATAAAACATCTTAGCCAAACGGCTTCCTCTCCTGCTTTATCTAACGCAATAAACTCGGATTCCATAGTGGATCGAGCGATACAGGCCTATTTGGAACTCTTCCAAGACACTGATCCACAGCCTAGAGTGAATACGTATCCACTCGTAGACTTAGACTCCTCTGAGTCTGCTATCCAGTTTGCATCACAGTATCCTTCAAGAACAGCAGGGTGTCTTTCATAACTTAAACATTAGTTTAAAGTGTATTTAAGATACCTCAACACTCTGAAAAGTGCATTCCAATGCTCATGTTCTGGATTACAGGTATACCTACTTAGTCTACTCACAGCATAGGAAATTTATGGTCTTGTGCAGTTCATTAAATACATCAGACTTCCTATGACTCGTGAATATTCAAGTTGCGAGACTCCATTGTCTTTGTTTTTCTTGAGTTTGCAAGAAGGGTCAAATGGAGTACTTGCAGGTTTACTATCAAACTGGTTAAATTTCTTAGGAACTGATTCAACATAATGAGATTGACTAAGACTGAATCCAGTAGACTCCTTTCTAATTTTCATCCCTAGGATTACATCAGCAGGACCTAAGTCTTTCATGTCAAAGTTCTCACTCAACATGTTCTTAGTGGAATTAATGATTTCTAAGGTTGTCCCTAGTATAATCATATCATCAAGATACAAACATACAATCACACATGCATCATTTATAGATTTATTGTACACACATTTGTCAGCTTCATTTATTTTAAATCCACTAGAGAGCATTACATGATAAAAAATTTCATGCCATTGTTTCGGTGCTTGTTTCAAGCCATATAAAGACTTTTTAAGTCTACACACTTTTTTTTCATAACCCTTCACTACAAAGCCTTCGGGTTGATCCATATAAATTTCTTCATCTAATTCACCATTTAGGAATGCAGCTTTTACATCCATTTGATGTATTTCTAGGCTATGAATTACAGCGATTGCAATTAGCATCCTAGTGGAAGTAATTCTAGTGACTGGTGAATAAGTGTCAAAGAAATCTACACCTTCTATTTGTTTATAGCCCTTAGCTACTAGTCTAGGGATTACATATTCACCCCCACGGTCAGATCTAATGGTTTTAATTGTCTTGTTCAATTGGTTTTCTACTTCTAATTTATATAATTTAAATGCTTCTAAAGCATCATCTTTTCCTTTAAGCAAGTATATATGGCAGTATCTAGTACAGTCATCTATGAAAGTGACAAACCATTTTTTACCACCTCTGGTTTGGATTGATTTCATATCAACTAAGTCTGAGTGAATTAACTCTACAGGATTAGAATTTTTGTGGACAATTTTCTTAAAGGGCTTCTTCGCATATTTTGATTCTACACAAACTTCACATTTATGTTCATATTCCAAATTTAATTTTGGAATGCAGCCAGAGTTTGCCAATTTGTTCATTGATTTATAATTTACATGACCAAGTCTACCATGCCAGATATTCAATGAGACAACAACATAAGAAGAATCAATTTTATTAACTTCAACAGAGGTTACAAATAATTTGTATAGTCCTTCAGCCTTATAGCCCTTTCCCACAAAATCCTTTCCCTTAGTGATAATCACTTTCCCAGACTCAAATACAATCTTAAAGCCCTTATCATCTAGCACACCACTTGAAACGAGATTCTTGCAGATGTCTGGTACATGTAAAACTTCATTCAATGTGAGGATTTTCCCAGAGGAGAGCTTCAGCGAAACTTTTCCTTTTCCTGCAACCTGTGCTGCAGATGAATTACCCATATAGAGTTTTTCTCCTTCTCCTACCGTCTGATAGGAGGAACATGTCTTTACTTCCGCAGACATGTTTGGTAGCTCCAGAGTCTACCCACCAGTCTCTCACATTGGTAACTAAGTTAACCTCAGACACCGTGCCAGAAAACTCATTTTTACTACTTTCAACTAAATTTACATTTGTTTTCTTAAAATTTGCATCTTTGCGTTTTCTACAATGAATTGCCATATGGCCAGACATACCACAAACATAACATGCTCCCTTGATTTTACCAATAACAGATTTTGGTTTTTAAAAGGTACATTTTCTTTACGGGCTAGGCTTGTGCTTGTTGTGGTCCAGACTTAGATTAGAAAATTTGTGTTCGATAACGTGAGCTTTGTTTGACATGTCTCTTGCAGAAGAAACATTCTTGTCCTTTGAACACGGCAATTCTTCAACTTGGATTTTCTTGCCCAATTCTACCATGGAAATTTCACCAGTTTCATGCCTTAGTCTTCTCTTGTATTCAGCCCAGGAATTTGGCAATTTTTCAATAACATCAGAAACTTGAAATGTTTCGTCAATAACCATTCCTTCAGCAATTATTTCATTAATAAATTTTTGCAGCTCCAGAAACTGATCAACCACTGATTTATCATTCATCATTTTATATTCCAGAAAACGTGCAACCAGGAATTTTTTACTTCCTGCTGTTTCTGCTTCATATTTATCTTGTAGTGCAGTCCATAAATTGTAAGCATTGAAATTATCCTTAGCATTGTAAAATTCATATAAAGCATCTTCTAGGCAGTTTAAGATATGATTTTTGGCCATATAATTACTTCTCTTCCAACTTTCTAAGTCCTGTAATTTTTCAGGTTCATTCAGAGACTCATCAAACGGCTTCAGAACCATCTCATCTAGCATGTGGAAACTCAGGAAAAATAACATTTTTGACTACCATCTCTTGAAGTCCTTTCCAGAAAACTTCTGAGGTCTGTCAACATCAGTCTTCACCATTGTTAAAGAAGAAAAAAATTCAAATTAAACAAGTATCGAGTTAAGAATGTTGGAGAATATTCCTGTAACAGTGAACAAACCAAACAGAAGCTTGAAAAGAGTTAAGGGTTAGAACAGATAACACACTTCAGACAACCACACAAGCACAGAGAGATGGAGTCGACTGTTCAACAGACTGCCCTTAACTCGATATATGTCAGGTACACCCTTGAAAATAAACTAGTGCGCATACAAAGCAAGAAGAGGGGAAAAGTCGTCAGGTCAAGGCTCGCACCAAGGGTCGCACCAAGGCTCACGCGAAGCACCGCACATGTGTGCATTTGCCCACTAGTCCATTTCCTAAGTCCATATCCAATCCACTAGTTCTTTTTCCTTATATAGAACGTTTGTGGTAAAAATGATAAACTTCCTCCTTGGTTTGCCCAATATGGAACAAACCAAAGGTTTCTCATTCACTAAGAAGTGAAAATGGATAACTCAATTTTTCCACCCCAAGTTTGGACTCTAGGTCCCTTTAAGATATATTAAATAACAAAATTAATTTTAAATAAGAAATTCATTTTTAATTCCAACAGTGTTTTCAGTTAAGGGGTGACAATTTTGGGTTGTTTATTGGGCAGTCTGTCTAGAAGACTAGAACTACCCATATGCAGTGCTGCTGACCATATATTACGTACTATGCAACTTTCAAGAGTAAATGCGCTTGGCTACCACATGGATTGGGAATTTGGGCTTTTAAACTCAATCAACTGTCTGATAATATGCAATCGTTCTACATGATATCTTCCGTAGAAACTCTTTGGGATGTTGCTTGATCTAGGATATTAATGCAACGATGGTAGATGAAGAATTATTGATTGATATGTACAAACTGTATCTATATAGGGACATGACAGAAGAGATCTATAGAAAAAAATTGTACAAAGAGCGACAATTGATTTGTTATAACTTATAAGCCTCGTTGAAAACTTGCAGTAAACATTCGCTTGACTTAAAAATAATCTGTGGATCTAATAAAATTGTGCATCGATCCATCAATGGGATTAGTGGAAATTACGTCCGCCTGTTCACACTTCAATGCTCGTTATGACTTCACATAATTTAGCATCTAACAGCAACTCCAGTGGGTATTAGTGAATTTGTCAAAAAAGCCAAGCCAGGTGGATAGGCAAACTGGATTTTATACGGTGGAAAATTTACAAAATCGAATTAAACTGAACCGATCGACCCAAGTTGAGCCGAGACTCGTATCAATTTGGGACGAGTTGTCCAAGTTGGGTCGGCAAAGATCGGATATTTTTTTTACCCCAACGATTATATTTTTTTTCCTATATAAATCTCCTTTACTCACCAATTTTAAATACACTCAACTTCTATCAATTCTATATTATCACAAAAAAATCTTCCAATTTAATTTTTTCAACATATTATTACTTGTTTTCAGTCGTTTCATTCATTATATGGATCCTAATTTGGAAAATGAAGAAACACAAATGTTAGGAGAAATATGGTTTCAACAAGCTCAAGGGATTATGCAACAAATTGATCAAATGGATGAAGATTCAGATGATGAGAGAAGGATGACCAACACTATGATACAATTATACTCAGGGAAAATACCGCGAGCTCCAGAACCAATAGCCGTATTGAGAAGAAGATGGACGTGGAGATATCGAGATAAAGGACATCAACAAAATGATACATGATTATTTTAGTAATAGAAGTGTGCACTGCGATGGAGATTTTCAACGTCGCTTCCGCATGCCACAACACTTGGTCATACGGGTTATTGGAGAGCTTTTTCGAGTAAACCTTCAATTCAACTATCAATTTGATATACTAAATATACGAAGACATAATACTGAACAAAAGGTCACTCCATCCCTAAGGATTCTAGGTTATCGTGTGCCTGCGGAAGCCTGTGATGAGTATTGTCGTATGGAAAAAACAATTGCATACGAAAATCTTAAAATATTTTGCGAAATTGTAGTCAATCATTTTGGTCCACGTTTTTTACGACAACCGGCGCAAGATGATGTCGACCGACTACTAGTTTAAAAAAACAAGAGAGGATTTCCTGGAATGCTAGGTAGCCTTGATTGCATGCATTGGTTGTGGCATGGATGTCCTTATGCTTGGCAAGGTCAGTATAAGGGCCACTACACAAAACCAATTGTTGTTATGGAAGCGGCGGCCTCTTATGATTGTTGGATATGACATGCTTTTTTTGGACTTCCGGGTTCAAATAACGAAATTAATATTTTGCATAAATCGCCTTTGTTTGAGGAACTGAAGTATAGAAATGCTCCATCTGCAAATTTCAACGTCAACCACAATAATTATAACATGGGGTATGTTTTGGCGGATGGAAATTATCCACAGTGGTCAACTCTAGTTCAAGCTTACCCTCAGTTACCCCAAGGAGAGTGTGCAAGACAATATTTTAACGGGAAGCAGATGACGGTTAAGAAGGATGTCGAACGAGCTTTTTGAATTTTAAAGAGGAAATTCCATATAATTTATAGACCATATCGTTCGATTAAACCAATAGAAATAAATAGGGTTATGCTCACCTGCATCATTTTGCATAATATGGTAAGGAGTCCCGATGGGATCCCATATGAACAAGTTATTCACATCAAGATTCGAGGAAAGATGTTCAACCCCTTCCCGGTATGTGATGTGATTTTAATTATGCCACAAGTGTACGACTGTCAATAAAACATTATATAAATACGGATTCATTCCACAGAGATTTTTTAAAATTATAAATCCTAATTTTTGATTAATTAAAGTGCTAAACACAATTTGAATAAGTTGATGATTTTTTACTAAAATTCTAAAAATGCATAAATTACTGAAAATGATTTTTGTACTATAATAGAAGAGAGCCTAGGACTCAGTATTCCACCACAACTATGTATACTAGATTATTGCAATCTCTTCCAATGATAATCTTCACTACATTACACAAGACGATTTAGGTCAGTTTCTACGTCTCGGAAAATATAACTTTTTAAACCAATTTTTATTTTCAAAACATTAATAATTTTTCTACTTAAATGCTGGTCTCAAAATAGACAAATAAATCATAAATCAAGCATGAAGACATGTAAAGAATCAATTATCATCATTATACAACGAAATATAATGGCCAATATGAAGATTATTATGGAAAATAATTAATATTATCTAGCATAGATGTTTGGGTTTCATCCCTAGTCCTAGGAAAGAGATTTAGATACTCATGGTAATTGAGACACAAGAAAATAGAAAATAAAAAATTGTATTCATAATTTGAAAATGCTTATAAGAAGGTTTTTTCTTTTTTCTCTCGATTTAACGACTAATTCCAGGCCAGCAAAAGAAGAACGGCTCTCGGATGCAGTACCGGAAAACTGTTCTCTGGAACAGTAAATAAGCATGGGCAATATGTGTATTAGAAGTTCAAACTATTGCTGGACTGTAGCAGGGACCGTCGCCAAAGATTTTGATTTTTGAAAGTAAAAGCAGCGGATTTAACGACAGTTTCTGAGCGACTCTTCTTATTGTTTTTCTTCTCTCCGTATGCAACTCAGGAGCAAAAAAAAATTTGAATTGACTTTTTTTTCGTAACTCTCTCCCCTCCTCTCTCAGCTAACCCAACTCCCTATTTATACAACACGACCACCTAATCTTCCAAATTTCATCTTTAATCTTCAAAATATACTCTCTTTAATCAACAATTCTTCACGAGAATATTTTCTTATTTTCATTAATGATTTCTTTCTCTTTTCAACTAATCTTGGTGATGATGTTCCTGTATAAATATCAGAGAAGATTTTTTTTCTTTTTATTCAAATAAAATATGAGAGTATTTATATCCTCCCTGATTTAACTCAACAACTTTTTTTCACAAGATTCACTTGGTTATTACACAAGTTTCCAACCTGCGTACGTCCCTCTTTATAAGGAAAGAAAATCATTCTTGCCTTAATGCTCAAAAATCTCAAAAACTCGATAACAGAATCTTCACAGGCGAGATTATATTTTTCCCGCCAAATTACATTTCAAATTTTGAGAAGTTGGTGCCTTTATCAATTCCCCCGGGTATCTTTATCAATTATGTTGGGTGCCTTTGACACTTTTCAAGCTATCTTTTCCATAATTGTTTATTCTTTAAAAATACCTAGAAACATATAAAATAATAATATTAGTACAGAAATTGAGAACTATTAATACGAATATGAGATCAAATATGACAAATAAATGTGTCTATCAAATACCCCCAAAATTATATTTTGCTAGTCCTCGAACAAATCTAATCTAGAAAATAAAAATCTAACTCACTTTCATAGGAATCACGACTACACTTAGCATGTGCAGCAAGCCGTTAAACTTCTATGTGACCTTAGCAGACGAGTGTTGCCTCGTGAGGATTTACAAGAGGTATACCCATAAAACCATTTATTCCAACTTCTAATGTCACAAATATCCAAAGAACTATGAGGATATAAAGTTTCTCCTCCAAACGCCAAGTGATTAGAAGTACCAGAGAAATATATGCTAATACGCTTAATCAGTGAGAGAGTAGGTATGACGAGTTGAACCATTGCCAAAGTTGTCTTTTTCCATATGGACATCGGACTAACAGAGAAACCGAATAAGCATTTCGCCTCGACTCTGCCTCACCATAGGGTTTTATGAATTTGCACTCAAAAGATGATTTTAAGAGCCACTCCGGTGTGTAAGGAGGATTGGAGAGAGAATACTTACACAGTATTGATGGTAACGCTTTTTCTGACGATCTCAAACTAATTTTTTTTCCCAGTGATCTCAAAAGAAAAGAAACATGAAGACTTCTTAGGAAATCGACCATATATGAGGATAAGAACATACTCTCACCTTCTAGTCTCACAACTCTCTAATGGTGTTCAATATAAACAACTATGTCTTTAGTCTTCGGCTTCAACCCTTGATGATAAGCTCTTGAAACTTGTAGAACTTTCCTTTTTGTCTTTGATCACTTGTTGTTTTGAAACTTCCTTTTGAATTTCTTCTTCCCATGGCTTTTTCTAATTATTACACAAATTTTTTATTTTTTTTTAGAAAAAGATTGATAAAAAATATACAAAAAAAATAAAAATAAAAATGAATGATACAAAACAATAAACTTTACTTTCCAATGGAGAAGGACTTTTGCGCTTGAATCTTCAAAACTGTTGGAACACACATCCTCAAAAATTTACATCTTTTGTTTTCTTCTTTGTCACTTTGAATATGTAATGTTCTTTCCCTTTGTTGCTTGTAAACCTTGACGTCTTCAAGTTCTTCATGAATTGATGTTGTTGCTCCGCTTATTAATAATGTTGAGTTTTTATTGTGAGAGAGTTGTAATTTTATGACTGAGACTACAAGATGAGGCTTGTTCTGATGTCACCCTCATGGTGATAAGAATTAGCACTCAAAGATCAATACGTGTCGAAAGTGATGGGAGGTTGAGTAGCTCATCATTCTACTCGGATTTTATGCAGATGAAAACTCTAAAGAACAATTGAATGTTTGGTGCCTCACTGAAAAGAGTAGTCTCCACTAATGATTGGTTAGTTCTGTCTTTCTGTATTTCCCTCTGACCTAATTGTCTCCAGCATGGATGGTTGGATCCGTCACGATTATTCTCTCATAGGTTAAGAACACATATGTAGTTTTCTCTAACAATTCTAATTTCCATCTTTTTAGGGATAATCAGTATGTAAACTTAGCTAAAAGGATACTACGTGACTCTAAAAGTTGGAAATTGGTACAACTAAATTTTTAAAATTTTCTCCCTTAAATTGAACATAGTCCTCGATGTTCCAAAAATAATTGTATGAATGCATGAACTAAGAGAAGTAATAAACAAAGTGAAAGAGATACGGAAAGATATTACCATCACCGTGTACCAAAAGCATAAATATGGGTTGCCTCTCATAGAGCGCTAAGTTTAATGTCTTCATCCAAATAATATATACCTGCAGAAAACTAGTCTTGATAAACGAGCTCCTTTAAATTTATATTTTCTACTTCAGGGTTAGTCAATTCGATAAATGGTTTCAATCTTTAACCGTTGACTTTGAAAGTTTTTCCAGTTTCATGGTTTTTAATCTCAACAGCACCATGCGGATATAAGGACTTGACATAGAATGGGCCAGTCCAACGAGATCTAATTACCAGGAAAGAGATGAAGACGAAAATTATACAAGAGAACTATTTGGCCTGGTGTAAACGACTTTCGAAGAATCGATTTGTCATGAAATACTTTGGTTTTCTCCTTGTAAATTTTCGCTCTTTGGTAAGAATCAATGCAAATTTCTTCCTTCTCATTAATTTGTAGACTACGGTTGGCTCCAGCAGTAGACATGTCAAAGTTTAGCTATTTGATGGCCCAATAAGTACGGTGTTCTAACTCTACTAGCAAATGGCAGGCTTTACCGAAGACAAGTCTGTAGGGAGACATCCCTCGGGGAGTATTAAAAGCAGTTTGATAATCCCACAGAGCATCAAATAAACTTAAAGACCAATCTTTTCGGGTGGGGTTTAAGGTATTTTCCAATATTTATTTTATTTGCCTATTAGACACTTCTACTTGGACACAAGTATGTGGGTGGTAAGTTGTAGAAACCTTATAGGTAATGGAGTATTTCTTGGTGAGGGCCTCAAAAGATCGATTACAAAAATGGGAACCTCTATCACTAATAATTGTTCTAGGCATATAAAATCGAGAGAAAATATTCTCTCTAACAAACTTGATCATAACGTGGCGATCGTTTGTCTTGGTAGTTATAGCTTCAACCTACTTGGACACATAGTCAACAACTAGCAGAATATAAAAGTTGCCAGTTTTAGAGTAGGGATCATACCTTGGCCTTGGATTAGGAAATAAAGCATTAACCTCGGCCTCCTCCTCATATGAAGAAGCAACTGCAGACATTGAACGATGAATTTCCTTTTCAATGGTACTCAACCGTTGTTCCGTATGTGAAGAGTCTCCTATATTTCTAACTCTTCTGACATTTAAGTCGTGCCTGGTATAAAATTATTGTGCATTCAAGTACATAATCTCTATCAAACTACTCTCTTGTTAGATCGTCTTTTCAGTAAGTGCACCTCCTGCAACCACATCAATCAAGTTTCTCTGTTCCGGAAGTAATCCTTCATAGAAGTAATGAATGACTAATGTTTAAGAGATGTTCTGGTGTAGTAAGCTTGCCTAAAACCGTTTGTACCTTTCCCAGTATTCATAAAGAAACTCTCCAGTAATCTGTAGAATGCTACTGATCTCTTTACGAACATATGCTACCTTGGAAGCAGGAAAATACTTTTTAAGAAATAGCTTTTTCATCTCTGTCCATGTTGTAACACTCCTTAAAGGAAGATAATACAACCATTCTTCTGCTAAATTTGTCAATGAAAATGGAAAAGCTTGCAGCATAGCCGTTTCACTATCTTCAATTCCATGCCTAAGACTCGTCATCGTATTCTGAAACTGTTGAAGGTGATAATTTGGGTTTTCACCTGCATGTCCCTTGAACTTAGGTAGATGATGAAAAAGATTCGACTTCAGCTCCACTGGTGTATCTATGTTAATGCACAGTGGTTGCGAATCTAAACATGGAGATGTCAACTCCCATAACTTCTTCTCCGGATGTGGAGGAGCACACATCTCTTCTAAAGGTGGATCTTGTAGAGTTATTCCTCTTCGCGTCGTGATACCGCATTGTTGATAACCAGTGTGATAACCTTTATCCAGAGATTACATACCTAAAATAAAAAATATCTAGAAAACAAATTTAAAAACTGAAAATAAACCTAAAATACAAAAATAGATAACAACTAAAACCAACTGCTCCCGGCAGCGGTGCCAAAATATGACGCGTGTCGTAGATGCAATCAAATTAGTTATCTTATTTCCACTCAATTAAAGAAGAATATAATGGAAGTCAAGATTGTTCCATTAAAGTGTCAAAAAGGGGGTTTTGTTTTAGGTTTTAACAAAGTAAATAAGAAAGAAATTTAAAATAAAGTTGTAAGCAATGGAGAGAGATATGATCGAGGAATCCTTCTTCGTTACTGAACAATCATTGAATTAGTATACTCACCTACTTATCATTAATCACAAATTATTACCAACCGTAAGATAACAGCTACAACAGTGTTATCCTCAAAAGTCCTTTGGTCATTGGATACCTGAATCCCATATTATATTCGTCTAAACCACCTAGAAATCACTAGTACAAAATGGGCTTAGGTAACAGTTAAAAACTGTCACCGAACTACTAATGTGACAGTTTTGAATTTATTTTGCACTGTCACCAAAGGCCATGTTACAAAAGGTCTTATAAAAACTGTTATGGTATCATGACTATAAGGTAGCAGTTATGTGTCATAAACCTGTTGTTGTTGACTAGATGCAGTGATATTTTCTAATAAGAACTGTCATAAGAAACTGGATTTTTTTTACTAAGGTAACAATTTCTTCATAAACTTGTCATTGTTGACAAGTAACGGTAACATCTTCTAACCAAAACTGTCATCGAAAATACGATTTCTTAGACTAGGGTAACTGTTTTTTCATGAACTTGTCATAGTAGGTAACTATATCGATAAAACTGTCATGTGAACCGTATTATGTGACACATTACTTGTTAAACTTTCATCATACACCTAGCTCAGAGGTAACAAATTTTCTACAGCTATCATATAGAACTTATTGCAAGTTAAAGTTACATGTGATACTTCAAAGTGAAAAGGAGAGCTAAAAAAAAACAATTGTGTATCTCTTAATTTAAGGTTCAACAAAATGATAGAACTAAGGATAAAATAAATACAATATCATTCCTTCATTATAAAAGAAGAAAAATCTTGAACTTCAATGCACTAAATTCAGTAGTTTCCACTGCCCTCTTGTTTGGAGGTCTTGCTCTCGCCATCTTTAGAAGAATTTGTACAGTTGTAGCCTTCACTGTAAACTATTGGAGCAAAGTACTCTCGGTACCTGAAAACCAGATCATATTTCCAGACAATAAAAGATCGATATCCAAAACATGTCGGGACCAAAAAATAAAAGAGAAATCAAACATCCTTTATCCTAGCCCACATCAATTTAGTGAACTCGTATTCACAGAAATAAGGGAAAAAATCTGATGATACCCCCTTGCGGGCTCCGTAACAGGAAATTATATATTCCGTTAAAGAGATCCCTTCGCGTAAATTTCTTTGAATGGGTAAATCAATCATTTGTCCTTGGATCTCATACCTACTAATTGGTGTACTGGAGATGCATTTCCCCTAGCTCCTGAAAAAGACATTATATGGACTGGATTTAAAGGGTCGGTCATCCTGAAATTAGGATTCATTTCTTGTTGCAAATATTCACTTGTAGCATACCATATCTCAATGGATTGACGTAATTTTTCTACCGCGTGTACATTTCCATAATGGTGGTGTTTTTCCAAATAATGCATCCTACTGATGCAACTGCCCATCACTTTAAGTGTTACTTGATTAGTCCAAACCTACGAAAGTATTTGGAAATCATGGAAACAAAAATATATAAGAGAAACAAATATTGTTGTTACATCAAAACATCATTATAATCGTAATTAAGAGAATATACAAATGTAAAGGTATCAAACCTGATATATGAAGGGATATGGATACCGTAATTAGAAATAATTATCATAGCACAGAAGCATACATGTTTTCGCAAAAAAAAAAATCTGGAATATGAACAAACCTGAAGGCCAACCTGTGAAACATTCTTACTCATTTCTACTGTAGTTCTCCATAAAAACCTTATACTTCTTCTTCTAAAGTCAAAGCTTTGGCATAATGAACACTCCAAATCTTTTTTAGAACTACATGTATAGCACAATGCAAGCTTTCTTTTATAATTATCTTTTTATGAATTTCCAATTACTTGAATATCAGGTGTGAAAAAAAATTAAAGACACATAAGGAAGTACCACGATAGGCTACCTTTTTTACAATAGGGCCATGGTAGAAAGCATTTTTGAAATACAAGCTTCAAAAGTTTCCCTCGCACCACACTATGTAAATTCTTTAGGATTATCATCACAAGGTTCTGTTGCAGTTTTGAATATTGCTAATGGTTTTTTATCACACCATCCCCTTCACTTGGGAGTTGGGTCCAATGATAGACACATTTTAGTGTCTAATTTGCACCTTAATTTCTAATGAGTTAGTATTCGATTTTGTGTCTATTACGTGTTTTTATGCTTTTGTAGGTACATTAAAAGAATAAAGATTTGTGGAAAAATTGGCTCAAAAAGTGTTAAAGGCACCCACACTTTGGATTGGGGCACCCTTGGATCGGGCTGAGTTGGATCGGGTCAACCCAGCGGGTCAACCAGGCGAGTCAACCCAGCGAGTTGGATCGGGCCGAGCTGGATCGGCGACTCATCGGACATTTCCTGCATCAACTGCACACTTCGAGTTCACGTGAGAAACAAGTTTCTTTTGCTTCCAGATTGTTCCAAACATTGATAGATATCTCACACAAGTCAAAAACAGCAAAAGATCCCGTGAAATCAACTCGGAAATCATGTATATGGCCGGAATTACGTTTCGATTCGGATTGAGATTTGTGGGTAGTTTTAGAGAGTTCTATTAGGTTTAGAACTCTCTCTAGGGTTTCTACTACCTATATAAACCAAGAAAAGCCAAGAAAAATCATCAGAAAAAAGCCTAGAGAAGAATTCCGAAAATTTCCGGTGAAGCTCCGTCGCCGCCGGTGACCTGCTATTGCTCCGTCCGGCGTGTTCTTCATCAGCCACCATCGGAGAAGACGACTCAGCAACATTTATTTCTGTTTCTGATTCAAACTGCTCCTGTTGCTTATTCTTTTAAACCTTTGTTGCTTAAACCCTTTCTGTTACAGCTGAACCCTGTTCTGTGACATTTATAAACGCATCTGTTCAGCTGTTGCACTATTCTTTAACCTTGTAATCAACTTTTTGAGCAATGAAAAGGTCTTTTGAGCAAGTTTTCTCCACCATGAGCTAAGTGTATTTACTGGGATGATGGATAAGGTAATTTTCTCAATTTATGTGATTTAATTATTTTCTAATAATTATTTACAATTCTTTTGTTATTAGAATTGCATAGTTTTAAATAGTGAAAACGGTTTTCTTTCAACAGTTGTGCTTTTGCCTGATGGATTATGCTTGGTTAATTAATTTTGATAGTCCATGCTTGTGATTTACCTCTGTTTGTTAGCATAACGAAACCAATTTTGGCAATTACTTGCGCTTCAATTAATTTAAAAAGAATTATCTAATTAATCACATAGGTTGTTAGAATTACCTGATTCCTGATTTCTGGTCCTTTTAAAATTATTCAAAAATCATCTTTAGGTTATTTAGTCTTTTTCATACTCCTGGAATTTTCTAGAGTTAATTAAAATCATTATTTTCTAAAATCATTACCTTTACAAGTTCGAGAAACGATCACCTTATTTACCACTTTAAAAACTACATCATCCAACAGAGCATGTGTACCGCTTTATATAACAGAGAATTCGACCAACCAATCATCCACCAGCTTGACCCGCCAGCCTTGGCAGATTGCCACTAAGTGATTGTTCTCCTCAAATTGGAAACACAATCTTAGTTTACAATCAAACACATAAACAAAAAACATATAAATGATGTTGTTCCATTATTATACTAAACGATACTGGAAACATAAAAAGATACACGCTATCACTTATATGTCCAGCCTAATTCACATGAGCGCTTTGGCTTGCTTGAGAGCATTGAACTTTGGGAAATGTTCGACTCGCTAACATTATTGTTCCTAATAATTCTGTCTCAAAGCGGTCCAACTACAAGACCACTTAAGCTTTCCTCCATGAAAACAATGAAAGATGCAATACAAAAGTGACAAGTGAAGTTTATAACAATCTCACGGTATTATGTAGAACTTTATACAAGTAGATGCAGATGCAAAAAGTTCACAAGGTGATGCATGCTTAAACAGTCTCACCAAGACTATGATGAATGTTTTATCAGATAGTCATCAGATAGTATAATTATAATGCGTAAAAGAATGAACATCCATCAGAATAACTAAAAACAAGTACATGTATTTTGGAGGATATCAAGTTATCAACTAAAAAGACAGTTAAAAGTGATAAATATTTAGGCTACCTCGGCAGAACCAATACGTTGTTTCTTCGCGGCCTTTTCAGTGGTAAAAGCTGTCTCGCTGAGATCCTTTATGTTTTCCTCTTATGAACCTTTTGTCTTACTTCCCTTTGTATCCTTACTCTCAACTTTTTCATCAGCCTCAGATTCGTTCCCTTCAGAAACTTACTTTCTAGCAGCGGGAAACTAATGAATATTAAGTTCATGATAGATATAGAAACAAAATCTGAATCATACAAAAGATACTTACTTGCTAGCAGCGTTCAAGAATGCAATGTACTCATCCAAAAGGGTTGTCTGCATATAAGTAAAGCATATAGAGTTCATACATTGTCAGTATAACAAAAAAGGGAGTGATTAAAGGAAATCTGGATAGGTTTTAAGTAATTAGATACACCTTCAAGTTCGAACTACGAGCACAAAATCTGTTAAGTGGAGTGCAAGACTCTGTTGGCTCATCAATATAGTGGCTCGGCCCTGGGAGTATTTGGCTAACCACAAACAAACAGCTCGAGACTTTTGGTGGGAGATATTCCAAGTTTATGTTTACGTTGGAATTGATATGCGAAAGAGCTTTTCTCACTGAACCTGTTACTGTTTTGACCCTTTCACTATTTAACGGGGATTCAGGTGTATTGACTAAAATCGTTCTCATTTTATCCTCCAAGGATTTATCTGCACACAACAAATCGATAATTTTAAGCTCTCAAATTCTTAAGCAAACTTCTTTGACTAGCTCAAATCAAGTCGATTATAAAGTACCAAGTATACAGGATTTGCCATCTTCTTTGCCATCTTCCTCTCACTCGTTAGTGCCAGTTTCTTTGCCATCTTCCTCCCATTCATTAGTGCCAGTTTTCTGCAGTAAAAAGTTCATTTAGAAGAAATAAAAATATTGTATCAACATCTGTTCATCATCTTTTCAAACAGATATAAAAAAATGACTTACATTGAATGGTTCCAAGTGATCCTCGACACTATTTAAACTCTCTACAAGGTCCTTGTGGCTTCCTCTCTCGGCAATTTTTGAGCCATCACCCTGCACAAATACAACCTTTGTAGTAATTTATACAGTAACAAACTGAGAGAACTGAAATGACTCATGAAAGGTATTTCTCACTTCTAATACTTACGTTCGCCAACGAGATAACCATAAAATTCTCATTTGGATCCTCCTGCGCTTTAACACTGACCTCCAAGAATTTATATGCACAATAGAACACATTATTTTCTTCTAAAATTCCTAAGAACACAAGTACACAACTTCTTTGATTAACTAGAATCCAATTAATAGTGTTTGTACCAGTTATACATGCTTGGGATACTAATACATCTGTACACCCATTATCGGTCTTCTTATCATTTTCCCCTGACTCATTAGTAGTTTCCTACAGGAATGCAAATTGTTTATCCTTTGAAATCACCCCATAGAATGCTTTTCTCACTTATAATACTTACATTCACCAAAAAGACAGTTGTAGCTTCAAAATTGAGCATTCGTCTACAAGCACAGACATTTAACAAGATATTTAGTGATGGAACGTAAAACGATATCTAGGTGATTCTAGAAACACACTTCAAGTTATTATAGTCTGTACCTTTATTTTTCCTTTGATACACTTCTACCCTAAGTAGCACAAGCTGCTTTTCCAAAATTTTGAAATAAGTTCCGTTTCTGCAAAGAGCTCATGTGAATGGGAGTTTTGCTCGCACATGGATAAGCAAGACCTGCAATTCTCTTTGTACTCTTTGTTTTCCCTTTAGACTCAAGCCAAGCACGAAGCTTCTCTTCCATGTCAACTTTCACCTTCGGAGTGTCTGGGTTTTGTACTGAAGAAGCATAGTTACAAAAGTGGCGGGAACGAGCAGCCAAGCTGACAGTGTAAACAGATTCTTGATACTCCATTGGATCCTGTATAGAAATATAAGAACCGCATAGTAAAACAAGGAAATTATGAGATTGTATAACCAGTAAAAAATCAGTAAAGAAAGAAGAAAAAAAAATCTCAATTCCTCACCAGACAAGCAACCATTAAAGACCAACTAGTTCATCCAATAGAATCCTGCAATATTCGAGTCAATTTGCTTTCTCGATAAGGCACTCAAGGTTTGTTATTATTAAGAGCATAAATCACATTCAACAATGCAAACAAGGATTGACTGATATTTCCACTTTCTTGAATACGGATCCCTTCATTGCAACTCCTTCTATTATCTTCATTGCCTGATTTGGATTACAAAACACATTCATACAGAATATGTCGAATATGTTTCCATGATTTAAAAAAAAAACGAGTTAGCCTAGCGCGAACCTGCCAAGTCTATAAGATTCAGCTTTCTGGTAGTGATAGAAGTATTATCATCGCCATTTTTACATGTTTTAGCAACAACAATAACCAGAATACCGTGACTTCTACTCGAAACATCATTAAGTCATGTATGAGCAACTTTTATCCTCTGAATCACAGATGAAAGAACCTCATGGAATTCAACCATTGACCTTATAGGAACAGTAGAAAGTCCCCTAAGTTGAACTTCCCCATCTTTATCATCCAACACAGAAATTTCCTTTGTCTATTGTTCTAACAAATCAGAACACCTATCCATATAAACTTCATAGTATGAAATCTCTGCAGAACACCCAGAAATCTCACACATGGATAAAACACTCGACATTGATAGTGTCATCAGACCTAGCACTTGATCAGTTCCCTACAATTTCATAAACCCCAATTTCAGACACGCCACAAAAAGAGAGAGAGGCGAGAGCGAGAGAAAGGAAGTACCTGCATAGCGTAGGTTTTTCCACTACATGTTGCACCATAAGCGAAAACTGTATCATTAGAGCCTTGAAAGATCCATTGAAGCAGAGGACTAATTTCTTTGCTGAAGATCTGAGAAACATTATCATCTTGCTTCACATAGAAGGAATCTACCTTGTAACACTCTTTACGACTGAAAATGGGGGAAAACATATTGTCAAACTATCAGATGTCTTGAACAAAACCCTAAAAATTCCAAAAAAATCATTTGAAAAGTTAATATGGGGAGAAATGAAAAATTTACTGACTTGGTTTGCAGATCTTTGAGTAGTACTGAAACTTCATTCGTTGATAGAAATTCTGAAGAAATCCAAGATCTAGGGTTTGAATTCGAATCCTTTTATGAATCCAGAAAAAGAAGTTCCCTAACAATCACCCTGACTCCTGGTTGTTTAGTATCCATATAGAAAAGAGACTTTATTGCTACAAGGAAAGCAAAAGAAAACATGAAGGAAAAATACAGCTACCATCTTTGGATTCTGGTGTGTTTATGTGTTACGTAAGGAATCCTCCGAGTCCTGTTAAATACAGTAAAAATATCACATCTCACCTCATCTCTATGTACTTGAAATACATCGTCTCCACGTCCATGGCATGCTCCTTGACCCCATCAAGCTGTGAAAAAAATGCATGAAGACAACTCATGAATATGAAATCTTGTCATACACTCTAAAGTAAAAAACGGTTATGTTTCATCCTTCATTCATTGTTATACGATTCTAACTCTATCCTTTGTGACAGGGATGGTAGAACAACATGTTCTCAAAAATATGAATTGTTTCCATCTCTCAAATAATTGAAACAACATGGACTACTAGACTCTTCAAAAGGTTATATTACTGGTATGAAGGATAAAACAACTCTGCCTAAAGTAATGCTTAAAAAACCCATAAAGATAAGGCACTTGGTCCAGTAGGAAGTAGCTAATTTGGTTATATGAGTACATCATCAGAACATTGAACACTTCATCTTTTCTATTAACCATCTCAACGAATCTTACATGTGAATTTCTACGACATCCGGTAGCTAGGTGTGATTAACTTGGATCCAATTAGGTCTATCTCTATTAACTCACACCTAGCTAACTTAACCGATCCTTTTCTGTGAAACCAAACAAACCATGAACGTTAAGCAATATTGTCTATATTACCATGTCATGTACAACATAATCCATACGAAATTTCCAAAACACCTGATATAGGTACATAATTAATTTGCAAAAAAATTACAAGAATGTAATCTACATGAACTATACAGGTAACAAGTTGGCATTTCTGTATTAGTTCACACTGAGTAACTAAAATGATCCTTATCTGATGTTACTAAAACAATCCAGAGTTACAACATCATATGTACCATAATGGAGAAAATCATTCACCAGTGCATCTCAATGTCATTGGCATTACCAATTAGGATTCCAGAGCTAGATAAATAGTGACTTATAAGGTTTTGTTGTTGTTTTACATGCTGATTTCACCAACCTAAAACAATATATGAATAAAACTCATTCTATAATCATATCTAACTTTCAAGATAAAGTTTGTCAATTCATGATTTACAACATCAAAAAAATTCAAAATAATACAACACCTAAGAAAAAAAATGAAACTTTACCTCTAAAAACTAGATACTAAACCTAAACCCTAAATAAGAAACAAACCTAGAATGAAAATCTTACCTCTTCCTCATCGGGTAAAGATTCAGACTTGAATGCAGCAAGGGTTTTAGAATATCCTTGGCGCTCAAAGAAATCAGATAATGAAACCAATAAAGGAGTAAGATTTCTATTGTTTTTCTTGTTTTTCTTACTGTCTTTAGTCAACTTTGGAAGTAGGCTTTATCAGGAATGTATTTTTCTGATGAGGATGAAGATTAAATACAATACCACAAGAGGAACAGAAGAAAATTTTGGGAAATAAAAAGTTCGAGATCGAGAAGATTAATAGAGTAGAACCACAATTGTCTATGGATTAAAGCAAAAGAAAAACCCTAGATTGAAGTAAAAGATGATATCCCAGATTTTGCTAAGAGAAAACCCTAAGAGAATAGAAGGATGAGATCTGCATGTACATAGATAAGAATTGTTGAGAGAGATTAGATTTTTAATTTAATTGAAATAAAGACAGATGGGTGATAGTATTGAAAAATTATGTTTAAGCTTATGTTGGGGTTTCAAACAAAAACATAGGCGAAGGTGTGAAGAGACCCACTAACAGAAGTTACAAAACAAACTTATCACAGTACAAACCACTACTAGTAGATAATAGCTAATTAGGGACTCAAACTAACAACATCGTGCGTTTGAGAATGATTTAGGGTATATTATATGAATAACAGCTGCTTTGGATCAAAACTGTCACTATAAATGGAAGTGGCAGTATTAAAAAAACTGTCATCTATAACTTTACTCTTTGATAACAGTTCTTATATTGAATAGTTGCAATAACCTAAGAATAGTATCAGTTTATAACTGCTATAATACATCAATGTACACTAATATTTTCCTACAAAAACTGTCATCGTATAGATATTCAGTAACATTTAACAAACTGTCACGATATTTCACCATTATTGGTGTGAGTTTTGGTAAGAAATTGTTACATATATCTCATAGCTTATTCTGTGACAGTTAATTCGTGAACTGTCATGATTTAGGATTTTGAACTGTCATCAAAGCTATATTTGTACTAGTGAATAGCACACTCTAACTGTAATTTGGTCAAATACTTTATATTTTGTGACTTTATAGGTTGATCCTGGTAATTAGACTCATAGCGCAAGGTCAATTTTCTAGTGTTACTTCTACACGCGATAGCTCCATAAAATCCCTATATAAGGTCTCATGTACTCAACTTGTGTAGGAGTTATTCAACAATTATGGATATCCTAACCCTTACTAGAAATAAATCAATCAAGAAACTAATTTAATTGACCACCTAGAACAATCAATTAATCAATCCTAAATATTCCTTATAGTAGAAACAAACAATAATCATGTGAATAAATCAAAATAGATTTATATATTAAATCAAATCATGTTTATAACTTAGATTTTATCCTCAATCAATTAGGGTTTTAGCTACTCATGGATGTAGAAGCATCCATGTTATGTATAAGAGTAAGGGAATTCGTTACGATAATAAAACCGTTCCAAACCCTAGATTTTTCTCCTTGTGTTGTTGATCTCCTCCAAGACTTGCAAAGTAATGTAAGAATTGTCTTCTTAATGTCTTGGGTGTCTTCTTATATATATCCATGAAATCTAGGGGTTAGAATCTTTTCAGGACCTGGTTTCCTCCTTTAAGAAGTTGATGAGCGTAGAATTTATGAATTTGTATCACCAAATTTATACTTGCTAATGCTTAATTTGTATTAGTTTTATTATTTTTATGTTTTTATATGTAGTATGTATAAAACCTGAAGTTACGGCTAAATATGGCTAAACGAATAAAATTACATCGAATGGGTGTATTGGAACGTGAATTGGAGTTAGACGATAAAAGACAGAGTAAGATGTTGTTGGTTTTGTTTAGCACGGAAAACAAAATTGAGATGGTGTAATTTTGTTTGTGTGGCTGACTAGTCAGACTAAAAGATAACAGGGAACAATGAATAGAAAGTAAGATGAAGTGAAAGTGAGCTCGTGGATGGTTGCCTAAGAGAATGATTGAAAAGAATTATTGAAAAACTAAGAAAAGAGTAGGTTGGTCTTTTGGGTTCTTTGGACAGAACAAAAAAGGTCTAACAAATACAAGAGTTGTCAGCCGCAAAACAATATAAAAAGAAAGAAAGAAAACAAAAAAGGGATATAGAAGGGAGGTCAGACTTGGCGGTGGGAGTGGCAAACAAGATATGAAAGGGAGTAGGCTATTGAGGCTGGGTTGGTGGCGGTTGTAGGGAAGAAAAGGTACATATGAGAGAGGTTAGGTCAGACGAAGAGAGATTTCGATGGAGTTTTGGGATGAGATTGACGTCGTTAGAGGAAGGAAACACCACTTCCAGGGAAGAAGAAGGAAGCCTGTTTTCGGGTGATGATGGTTAACAGTTTAATTTCTTAATCTCCGGTTGATTATTTTTATGGGTTTTAAGAAATTCATGACCATGTCTTGCTAAATTTTATGACTAGGGTTTTAGATAGAAACCAATTTTAATTGTGTATTCATGTGACCTTCATAAGATTGTGCTTGAGTTAATTTCTTTGACGGTGTATGCTTTTGGATTGATGAACAGTGTTTTAGGATTATTACATTAGAAGCGAAGGAAACTGCAATGGTGAAACTAAGCATTTAGGGTTTTGTTGAAATATTTTCCGAGATATGAGGTTGATTCCGATATTTTTCTCGAGTATTATAGAGAATATGTTTGGAGATTATATGAATTGTTCATGATTAAGTTGGTGGAAACCAAATTCTCTAGTTACCGACTCCGTTCTTGTATAATTTTAGTTTAGTTAAACATCTCATCCTTGGTTAATTTAGTAGAAATATTAATTGCAGTATTCTCCCGCTCTTTGTGGGTTCGACCCGTATTTACGTTGTGTACTAGTTAGAAGACGTGCGATTACGGTTATTATATATAGGTTTCTCAGAATCCTATCAATTTTTGGCGTCGTTGCTGAGGAGTGGTTGTGGAGTATTGTAATTAGTATTTTTGATTTTATAATCGTAGTTTAGGTTTTTATTCTATTTATTTTTTTATTTTGTACGGTATTTTTATTTTTATTTTGTCTTTAGGATTTTTAGTTTTTTTTTTTACTAGTTTTGTGTCTCAAAATTTTGTTTCAAGTACTTTTGGGGTTGCTCCTGGTCGTCTTAAATTGTGAATGTTGATACGAGGTACTAGTTCTGTTTTTCGAAGTGGGAAAATACTTAGTTGAGTTCTTTGAACTCTTCCGTTCCAATTATAAGGGTAGGAGCAAAAATTTTCTTTTCTTCTATATAAATTTTTGTTTGTATTTTATTTGTATAAATGGATTCTGGTGACATGACATCCTTTGTGGCATTTTGGAACTTATCCAAAAATTTCCAGAGAGAAGAGTCAGAAAAGGAGTTATTTACTGAAACTATTGAAGAATATGCTTGTAGAGATTCATATTATCATGAACCGGTAAATGAGAAATATTGTAATAAGTATAATGTGTGTTCTCCGTCTTTAGAGAATTTAGTTAAACAATTGATACCGAATACTTCTTATGATGTAAGTCTTTCTTTAGAAGATTTACTCAATCAGTTGAATGAAGATCATGTAGGAAAGACTTAGTGTGGAAACAAATTCATGAGACTTTTAGAGAAATCGAAGAAGAACGGTCAGCTTCTAGTATTGCTCCAAGTGAACTTGCTTCTCGTGACTTCTCTTTACCTGTGCATGTCTCACAAATAGTTTCAGTTCCCATCCCTAGGGAACCCTTTGACTCAGTTCACTATGATATATCCTTTGCAAAAACCAGATTTGGGGGTAGCTCTTTTCTTTTGATAGTCACATCATCTTTACGTTGCTACTGCGAGAGTTTGAGGCTATCATTGGTTGTATATATTGTATTTTGGGTTGATGATAGGCGCTTTATTTATATATTTTTATCGCCTAATTTATATTTTGTTAGTACTTATAATTATATTAATTTATTATTTTATTGTTTATTAGATGGTTCATATAAAATCCAAAATGATGAAGAAATAAGACTAAACAAGTTGAAGTCCGGAAACGGATGTCACATATAAAAAATGACAGCTTTTTTTACTTTGTGTTGGACGTGATGTTGGCTAAGGATCGGTTGGTTGAAGGTAGTAGCATTCAACTAATTCAAAAGTGAGCATGCATAAAGGAAGATGGAATGACAGTCTGTACGTCTGATAGAGCAAGGTGTTAACGTTGGATTAAAGGTTGGCGTCATATGAGTTCTGTTGTATTTGATAGGAGTAGGGAATGAGGTTAAGAGAAAGCTAGTGAATGGACAGAGAAATACAAAAGAGAGTTGGTAGTGAGAAGTGGACGGATGGCTAGTGGCTTTGCCTCAAAGGGCTAGTGAGGTAGGCTAAATAGCTAGTCTATGTTGGTCATGTGAGAGGTTAGTTTGGTGGAAGGTACAACACATGTGAAGAGGCCTAGTGGTTGTTCTTGTTGTTGGTTACAAAAGGCTAGAAAAGTGAGAAGGCAAACAAAAAGAAGAAGTGAAAGTGACGTGAGGTCAAGGCTAGGTGATTGAAAGTAAATGTTGGTGTAAGGTGGGACAAGTACTGGTTGAAAAAGAGTTTTCTTGTTGGCTGGTACGGTAGGAGCACATAGGAGAGAGAGCGAGGGCTTTGTTACCGTTTGATATAAGAGAAGAAGAGGCTAGCAGTGGGTGTAGAGTGTTTGGTTGATGCAGTGATAGTGACGTTGGTTATTGGTCAGACGAGTACCATAATGACTCACTCTTGGGCTGGACAGTAAGAGTCAGCTAATAGGCCTGTACGGTGTCTGCTAGTAAAAAAGACCTAAAGAGACTATAAAAGAAAAGACGCAAGAGAGAGTTGGAGGCAGTTCTGTTTGGGAGATACGGAGGCCGTATACAGGAGTTCTTCTTTTGGAGTTTTCTTTTTTTTAGGTTTTAGGTTAGTGAGACAGAGAGAGGCGAAAGTAGGATTTCTTCTTGGGAGTAGGCGGAGGTTGTGAGACTGTCAGGAAGGAAGAAAGGCCGACGGCTGGAAACAGTAACACTTCTCTATCTATACTATTTTTAATTATTTTTATGGGTTTTAAGAATTCCATCTTCATGCTCTAATTAATTTGTAACTAGGTTTTAATGTTGAAACCACTTATGGTTTTAGATCAATTAAAGAAAATATTTGATACAGACTATTATGATTTGAATAGATTAATTCCATGATTTTGATTTATTAAATTTCATTAAAAAATTGTGATGTCGTTTGATGGTACATGCTTGACCTAGGTTTTTGATGTTCCATGCTTCTGGTATACAGTTGTCGTTTTGAAAATCTACTTATTGCAAATATATTTGTCTAATTATTTGATATTTCATGCTTGGGTTAAATCCTTTGATGGGGTATGCTTAGAATAGCCAGGTATTATTTGGGGACCTAAAATTAGTTTCGTACAATTTTCTCGCTAACGCAATTTTATGGTGTATGCTTGAGACTAGGGCTTTTTGATGCACCATGTTCAGGGTGTCCCAGTGATATTTGCGACTCTAAATATTCATGAGTTATGTTTCACTTCAGTAATTAAATAGAAATAGTGGTGGATACCAAAAACCTGGTTACCGACTCTCTCTGCTTGATTATTTTATCAGTTTAGTTGTTTTATTATTTTATTCATAAATATAAAAATCCCAAAAATATCATTCTTGATTAGTTGATTAGAGATATCGATTACAGTATTGCACCGCTCCCTGTGGGTTCGACCCGTACTTGTCGTTGTCTACTAGTTAGATGTCGTGCGATTGTGGTTATTTATATAGGGTAATCTAAAATCCTATCAATTGATCACCAAATTTTCAGGTTGTTAATTTATGGAGATCCTTTTTGCACACATTTGTTAGGTAAATTCTTATTTTCTTGTTTTTATTTTCTTTTTAGGATTTTTGTTTATTTTTATTTTCAGTGTTCTTTGTTATTACTATCATTTGATGTGTGTTACAGAGAATGCTACTTTTCTTGCGTCAATCAGGTGAAATCTTCCAATCCCTTTTCTTTGATTTATAATTGTCTCTCTTAATTATATTTATTGCATACCATTCTAGGTTGCACGGTTTGAAACATTGAGGACAATATTAAATTTAGGTTTGGGGGTGGAGTTTCCGAAAACTGATGCCAATAAGAACTCCAAAATTTAAAAACTTGTGAACTATTGAGGAAGACACTAACCATTCTAGGTAGATGGAAACATAGCTCTTGTCTAAAATTATTGGTGTGCCCAGCTAAATAGTCTATTTATAAAAGGATGCACTCAGGTGTTAGAAATAACATGATAATCATTGAACAAGCATATCTCGGAATCATCATAACCATATCACCTTCTGTTTTTATTTTTCCAATTTTGTGTTTCTCTAAGTGATTTGGTGGGGCACTAGTATCGACTTGTTATCGTCGTTGGGATGAAGTAGAGTGATTGAGATCAAGCCCCACTATTGTATTTAATTGAAACAAAAAAAAAAGATGAAAAAAAAAGTGAATAATTATTTTATTTTTAATAAGTAGACCGTCGGTGCCCTTGTATATACCAGCTGAGTCGATATTAGTATAAGGATTAAGACTAGTGGGAGCGTATTTCAATCCATTAAGATTCATCCTGGCGGCGGCCTTCAGACAGATATGGGAAACGTCGTTCACCTTAGTCAACTTATGCACCATTCATCACTTCCATATCCATCTTTTAATCTATCCTTGTGTTTGAATTTGATTGATTTCGAGCAATGTGAATGTTGACAATTTTTATCCAGTTTTGGATGTTCAATGATTATTTGAGTAGAATTTTGTATTATTATATGAATTTTAGTATGCTTAGTGCAAACTCGTGTACAACAATTGGATTCATACAGGGTAATGATTCTTATAACCGAAGAATTTAGTATGCCTACTAAATAGCTTGTTTAATGTCTATCTGCAATCATTCACAGGTAGCTAAAAATTGGAGTAAAAGGTTTTGTGGGTATATCTCTTGTAAACCCTCACGATAAAAAACTCGTCCACTAGGCCACCTAGGGGTTTAAAGGTTTGTTACATATGTTATATGTAGTCGCAATTCCTGTGAAAGTGAGTTAGGATTTTATTTTATTTTTAGATTAGTTTTGCTCGAGGACTAGCAAAATGTAGGTTTGGGGGTATTTGATGAGCGCATAATTTATGAATTCTTATCACCTAATGTATACTTGCTGGTGCTTAATTTGTATTAATTTTATTATTTTTATGTTTTTATAGGTAGTATGCATAAAACCCGAAGTTATGACTAAACATGGCTAAACGAATAAAATTACATCGAATGGGTGTATTGGACCGCGAATTAGAGTTGGACGGAAAAAGACAGAGTAAGGTGTTGTTGTTTTTTTTTTGCACAGAAAACGAAGATAAGGTGGTGTAATTTTGTTTGTGTGGCTGGCTAGTCAGACTACAAGATGACAGGGAACAATGAATAGAAAGTAAGAAGAAGTGAAAGTGAGCTCGTGGATGGTTGGCTAAGGGTATCCACAGTCATGGGACCAAACCCAAAGATCAAAGAGTAAAAATTTTACTCTTTGATCCGGCCCAAACACAACGGGTTCACCACTAAAAATGATCGGGCGGTGGTCTAGGATAACGCTTGTTGTTGGGCGGGCATCTGGGTATACGTTTGTTGAGACGGGCGGTTGTCTAGTATAACGCTTGCGTGAGGCGGACATATGGTTGAACGCTTGATATGGGGCGGTAACGAAGATTATGCCTGATGATAGACGGACTCCTAGACGCACGCCCCAGAGACGGGCGTTTTTACTAGACAAACGCCTGATAGAGCGGTTTCCTAGCATTACGCCTGATCAATTGTATAAACTTGCGAGAGAAGTGTGTGCGGAAAAATATGAGTGTGCAGCTATCCAACCGCTTGAAGAACCGGGCGGATCTGTAGACGAACGCCTAGAAAAGCAAGCGGACGCTTGCACCAACGCATGTTGCTTAGAAATCCAAGCGTTAGTTCACATCAACGTATGGATCACAAATTGGTTCACTAATTGGTTACTAGACATATTATGAAACATCAACGCATCATTTCATGTTCACGCCATTTTCGTTACTATTTGAAACAGTGAGAAAAACATATTATGAAACATTAACGCCATTTTTGTTACTAATGGATTCACTAATTGTTCACTAATTTTGGTTACTAATTGGTTACTAGACAAGCGTATGGCTCCATCAACGCATAGGAAATAGAATGATTGGTTCTTAATGGAGTAGACCGTTGCATCAACGCTTGGTTATGATTTGCTCCATTATGATTTTATAAGTCAAAGAAAACCCAAGCGGATCTCTAGCATTACGCTTCAATGGGACGGTGATTTGGTTACCGCCTGTTAGTGGGCATGATCCTAGACGCACGCTTCATCAGGCGTAATCTTGGGTGAACGCTTCATCAGGCGGAGATTTGGTTAACACATGTATTTTCAAGCGTTATCCTAGAAGAACGCTTGATGATAGACGGTTAACTACACATACGCCTAGCCCCAGACGGTTACCTACACGACCGCCCGACTATACTTGGTTTGGCCCGTAAAAAATACCAAAAATGACCTTGAACAGTGACCAATCCGGACCAAAGAGGGTTTATGCTCGCGCCGCTGTGGTATGTTTTTGACGGACCAAAGACCAAATTTGGGTTTGGTCCGTCTTTTACTCCTACCTTTGTGGACGTTCTAAGAGAATGATTGAAAAGAATTATTGAGAAGTGGACGTGGCAATGGAAAAATATGTGTTACCGAAACTAAGAAAATAGTAGGTTGGTCTTTTTGGGTTCTTTCGACCGAACAGAAAAGGTATGACAAACACAAGAGTTGTCAGCTGTAAAATAATATAAAAATAAAGAGAGAAAACAAAAGAGAGAAGTGGGAGTGGCAGAAAAGATCCGAAATGGAGTTGGCTATTGAGACTGGGTTGGTGGCAGCTGTAGGGAAGAAAATGTACAAAGGAGAGAGGTTAGGTCAGGCGGAGCGAGATCTCGGTGGAGTTTTGGGCTGAGATTGACGTCGTTAGAGGAAGGAAACACCACTGCCGGGGAAGAAGAAGGAAGCTTGCTGCCGGGTGAGGATGGTTAACAGTTTAATTTCTTAATCTCTGGTTGATTTATTTTAATGGGTTTTAAGAAACTCATAACCATATCTTGCTAAATTTTGTGACTAGGGTTTTAGGTAGAAACCAATTGTAATTGTGTATTCATGTGAACTTCGTAATAACGTTTTTGTATGATTTAATAACTAGTAATTTCTCTTCATAAATGTTTGGTACGTAATGATTTAAATTATTTCATTGATTTCTTATGCTTTATGATTGATATGTCGTGCTTGGGTTAAGTTCTTTGGCGGTGTATGTTTTTGGATTGATGAGTAGTGTTTTAGGATTATTACATTATAAGCGAAGGAAATTGCAACGGTGAAACTAAACATTTAGGATCTTATTGAAATATTTTCCGAGATATGAGGTTGATTCCAATATTTGTCTCGAGTATTATAGAGAATATGTTTGGATATTATATGAATTGTTCATGATTAAGTTGGTGGAAACAAAATTCTCTAGTTACCGACTTCGTTCTTTTATAATTTTAGTTTCGTTAATTTTATTTTTTTCGTTCTTAATTCTAAAAATCCAAAAACATCTCATCCTTGGTTAGTTTAGTAGAGATATTAATTGTAGTATTCTCCTGCTCTCTGTGGGTTTAACCCGTATTTGCCGTTGTCTACTAGTTAGACGCCATGCGGTTGCGGTTATCATATATAGGTTTCTCAGAATCCTATCAGAAGTCAAAAACGCGTCAAAACGGACCCCGTAGGTTTGCCAGAGTTGGCATGGTCGATTTCCATGAACCATGTCGATTCTATAACCAAAATAGCTTCAATTCTCTGTCTCAAAACTTGTTCTAGTTGGCATGGTCGTTTACTAATGAACTGTGTCGATTTTAGGGCTTAAATTCCAAGTTTTTTGTATGAAAAAGTGCTACATTCGGCATAATTGGGAACCGTCCCGACTGGAATGTTGTAGACCATTTTTCCTTGCTTCGGACGTTTTGTCCATAAATTCTTCGTCCGAACTCGGAATGATCTCATTCTTTTTGCATTCACTTTGTATTATCGTTCTCTTCAATATGGTATTGAGACTCCTGGATTTGAATGAGTATATTTTGCTATTTTTCTCTTCTTCACTTCTAGAACTCAACTTCCTTGTTCGTTTTATGTCGCAATGAACTCCTTTCTTCTTGTTTGTCCTTGGGACACTTGAATACTTGTAGTAATTTATGTCTTAGCTATTTTGTACCCATTTTCACTCTTATTAGGATGATTCACCTAATAGAAACAAATAAAACAAAACAAGAGTAATAACAAGCAATATGCAAGAATTATAACAAATATTAGTAAGGATTTGATAATAAAATCATATGAATAATGCACTTACCACTTAGCAGTTGTTTTCTTTGAACTAAAATGAACCCCACAGGCTCTAGAGTGATAATAAGTGAGTATACTAGAGATTTCGTTGTCAGAAATATAACGAAGGAAGATCTGATCTGGACAATATTTGAATAAGTATGGATCATCCCAGAAAAAATGTTTGACCTCAGACAAGAACTTAACTCTATCTTTTTTAGACTAATACTCAGGCATTTTACCAGTTACCAAATAATTAACAATGTCAGCAAACCAGGGTAACTAAGAGATGGAAAATACTTGTTCATCAGGAATGTGTCCAGGACTGGTCTCTCATCATCTCTAGACTCAACAAGGATACAAGATATCTGATCGGCTACTACATTTTTAGAACTCTTTTTATCACAAATTTCTAGAGTAAATTCTTATAACAGTAAAACCCATCTAATCAAACGAGGTTTTGATTCCTTCTTAGACAGAAGTTACTTGAGCACGGCATGGTCAAAGTAGACTATAACCTTTAACCCAAGAAGGTATTATCTAAATTTATCAAGTGGAAACACGATGGCTAATAATTCATTCTCAGTGATTGTGTAGTTTATCTGGGCATCGTTTAGGGTTTTACTAGCATAATAAATCACAGAAGGTGCTTTATCATGTCTTTGGCCAAGGAAAACACCGACCACGTAATCGGACGCATCACACATGAGTTCAAATGGGATGTTCCAATCAGGTGGTCGGATGATAGGGACAGAAGTTAACAAAGGTTTTAATCTTATCGAAAGCTTCAACACATGCTTCATCAAATACAAAAAGGCAGTATCTTTAGCAAGTAGGTTTATCAGAGGTAAGGAAATCTTGCTAAAGTCTTTGATGAAACGAAGATAAAATCCAGCATGACCAAAGAAATATCTCACCTGTTACATTCTTAGGTGGCTTTAATTTTGAAATTAGGTCAACCTTGGCTCTATCAACTTATATTCCCTTATAAGACACCACATGTCCTAACACTATTCCAGATTTAACCATAAAATGACACTTTTCCTAGTTAAGGCCTAAGTTCTTTTCTTTGCAACGTTCTAGAAATAGTGTAAGGTGGTGCAAGCATTTATCGAAAGAAGGACCAAAAACCGAAAAATCATCCATAAATACCTCGAGAAACCGCTCCACCATGTCCGAGAAGATACTTAGCATGTAACGTTGGAATGTTGTGGGTGCATTACACACCCCAAAAGCATACACCTATAAGCAAAAGTACCAAATGGACATATGAAAAAGGTTGTTTTCTCTCGGTCTACTGGTGCTATGGGGATTTGGTTATACCCAGAAAATACGTTTAGAAAACAGTAACGTCTATGAACGCCTAATCTTTCTAACACCTGGTCGATGAATGGTAGAGAAAAATGGTCTTTCCTAGTGACTGATTTCAGCTTAAGGTAGTGTATACAAACTCCCCACCGAGTAGTAACTCGGGTGGGTATCAACTCATTGTTCTCATTCTCAACCACTATAATCCCAGACTTCTTTGGGATAACCTGGACAAGGATGACCCACTTACTATCAGAGATGGGTTATATGATACCCTCATCTAACAAATTGAGCACTTATGTGCGTATAATATCTTTCATGTTGGGGTTCAATCGTCGCTGCATTTCTCTTGAGGTTTTGGCACCTTCCTCTAGGTAGATTCGGTGCATACAAGCAGCATGACTAATACCTTTTAAATCTACTATAGTCCATCCAAGTGCATTTCATGTGCTCTCGGAGAACACTAACTAGTTTATTTCCCCGATCAGGCTCTAAGTTAGAGGCAATTATGGCAGGAAGAGTATTTCCGTTACCTAGGAACACATATTTCAAGGTATCTCGTAACGACTTTAGCTCAAGGGTAGGGGTTTTAACTGATGACGAGACGGGCTTATCTGTAGTATGTGGAACAGGTTCAGGTTTATGTTGCCATTTTTCATAATCCATTACTGGCCGAAATCTAATAATGCATTAACTTCTCCAAAATGAGTATCCTCATCTTAGTAAGCTCCAAAATGGGCTAAGCAGGTATCTAACAGATCACTAAAACTATTGGTTTGAAAAGTATTCTCTACTAGAGAATCAATCATGCATACAAACTCATAGTGTTCATGGTCCGAAGGGGCTTGAAAAGCTTTAAAAATATTACCAAGATTTTTTTGATTGCCAAAAGAAAATTCCACTTGACCATTTTGACAATTGATTATAGCATTAGCAGTTGCTAAGAACGGTCGACCTAGGATGATCGGAATGTTTATTTCTTGGTCTGAGATAGGCTGAGTTTCTAGAATCACAAAGTCAACTGGATATATGAATTTTTCTACCTGAATCAAAACGTCTTCAATAATTCCACGTGGAATTTTTATTGAGCTATCGACTAGATGAAGTGTAATCCTAGTTGGTTTAGTCTCACCTAGTACAAGTTGTTCATATACCGGGAACCGTAAAAGATTCACACTAGCCCCAAGATCTAAAAGTGTATTTTCTGTCCGTTGATTGCCTATAGTACAGGTAACAGTGGGACAACCAGGATATTTGAATTTGACTGGGTACTGTTGTGAAAGTATGAAACTAACTTGTTGGGTCAAGAATGCCTTTTTATGCACACTCATGTCTCGTTTGACCATGCACATATGTTTTAGGAACTTGGCATAAAGCGGTACATGTTTAATTGCATCTAACAGGGAAAGGGTGATTTTAACCTTTTTAAAGATGTCTAGGAATTCAACATAAGTACTAGGATTTTTATTGGCAAGTATTTGATGAAATGGTGCAGGTGGTGTAACACTCTCTCAGGGATATTTTCCTCACTTGAGCTTGCACCTTTCTCAGGCCCATTAGTATCTCCAGGAGTTTTGTCGACCTCAGAATCTTTTTCAGTTTAATTACTAACCTTAGGTTCCTCTACCTTGTTTTATAATTTTTTTACCACTCCTAAGGGTAATAACTGCTTGAACGTTCTCAGTATAACTACCTGACCCATTTACCTGGTGAACTCCTACTGGATTCAGAGTCGATTGGCTAGAAAATTTCCCATTCTCCTTATCATTTAGCTTGTTTGAAGTTGACTTATCTGAGTATTTAAGTTTCTAATTGCTCGATTACTATTTTGTTGGTTAGATTGAATGTCATCGAGCCTCTGCCCTAACATGTTAAAATTTTAGGTAGTTTGGGCATTATTTAGGAACTACTTTCAATAAAGAGTTTTAGAGTTTCTTCTAGAGACAACACCTTTGAATCAACTGGTCTTGAGTTGGGTTCCTAGGAAAACCAGGTGGTGGATTGCTAGATGGTCCACCCTGATGGTTACCTTTAGACCATGAGAAATTGGGGTTATATCTCCAACCAGGGTTATAGGTATTACAGTGTGGGTCAAACTAGGGTCGACCTTCATATTTAGAGTTCATACGATTGTAGTCAATATCAGATATCGGTTTGTCTCATTCGGGAGCGATACATTGGTACACCTTTGTATAAGGAAGATCTCAGTTCCAAATATCAGTGCAATCTTGGTTCCAATTTTATACTTATAATTTTTATAACAAATACTTTTCACACATTTTATCTCATTGCCTCAATTTAACCACCAAAAACCCCATACTACTTGAACCATTCACTGCCTTCTTCTCTTCTTCTATTATACTAAACCTTATCTTGTTGTTATAATTCAAACAAACCTTTATTGCTCAATTCGAACAACAGACTCATCTTCTATCTCTCTTTTTCCTTAAACCCTTCAGACCAACACCAACCATTTCACTATTCCCTTTTTCTTGAAGTCAACTCAACCTAAAAGATCCCATACTCTCTTAGTATCAACCATCCAACCCATTCTCCTAAAATCATTCAAGACTCTATCTACTTTCGAATCTCAAAACATTCATCACCACAAACCCATAATTTCTCTATTTTCTCGCTGCCGGACTTCGTCTCCAACCTATAATTGCAGCAGACCCCATCGGATTTCTAACCAAAACCCATCAAATTCAACTCGATTTCTTAAAAATCTATTCAAATCTTCTTCTTCAACAGATTCATACTCCATCCTAATTCTTCTTCCATTGCAGTCGACTTCACACCTTCTCCCAAAATTGAGAAAAAAGAAAGAGGCTCAGATTCGCCAGAGGAAAGACATGCAAGGATAGGTTGTTTCTTTTTAAATCATCACTGCCTCATAAGTTGTTTTTTTTTTTGAATCGCAATCAATCACACAGAGAAGGAAATTAATAACTATAATCCATTTTATACACCAGAATTACAAATCAATCACACATATAAATCAAAATCAAAGCAAAAAAAGAGAGTAATTATCAAACCTGAACCTTTTGCAGAAGAGATTGAGAAGAAATTCGAAGAAAGAAGAACTCAATAATTCGTACCGCCGATATTACATGTTTCGTGTGAACCGTACCAGTCCATCTCGGCCGAGATTACCGACCATATATCATACCGCGGATATTACATGTTTCGTCTCGCTTGCACTCCGAAACCGGTAATATCAGTGGTATACCAGTCGAGATGACCGATATTGACTACATTATTTCATACCTCCATGTAAGACACTAACCTGGTCATGGGTAGTTTCACTTCGGTAAAATTGAGGCTCATTGTTATAGTATAGCCTGGGTTGAATGTTCTTGGATCTTAATCTCTAAGGCTTCTAGACGCCTAAGGATATCCGGACCATTATCAACTCGATTGACCCTATGGATAGGATTCCTAGTTATTTCTGGTTCTCTCATTGAAGCCCACTTCCTAGTTTTCTCAGCTAACTCGATAAACGAGTCAAAACATTTATCTGGCTCCTGATGAGTAAACTCTACACCACTAATTATTTCTACTTGCATATGGGTTTCACTATCTAATCCCTTATACAATATTTGGTCCATGTGGTCTTTTTCAAAACTGTGATGTGGACACTAGTATAACAACTCATTAAACCTTTCTACATAATTGTGTAGTCTTTCACCTAATTTTTGTTTAAAGGTTTGAATAGACTGACGAACAACAACAGTCTTATGGTGTGGGTAGAATTTCTTAAGAGATCTCTACTAGGCCATCCCAAGTAGTGATTGTTTTAGAGGGAATGAAATGATACCATTCTTTGGCCTTCTCATCGAGGGAAAAAGGAAACAAATTCAACATAATCACGCCTATCGAGACATTTGGATAACTCATGGTCCCATAAATCATTTCAAAGTCTATAATGTGTAGGGATTTTTATTGTCTAACCCTCTATATGTACGAAGCATGTTAAATTTTCCAGATTTGATATCCAATTTTTCATTAAAGTTGGGTAAAACTACCCCAGGGTCACGTACTACTCTAGACGAGTTCATACAGTCTCTTAGGGCTTTGTTTACCCGGATTTCGTCATTAATATTACCACCCATTGTAGAAAATAAAGATGTACTACTAACAAACGTGCTAGGAGTTGGACTCAAACAATACATATCATTTTCTTCAAGTCTATTTCCTACACGTATCCAACGAGGCATACACAAGCAAAGATACTTTTAGCAGGAATTGTGCACATGCAAATAATGTTGGGTTCATTATTTTAGGTAAGCTTGGTTTACCTTAGCAGAATATACCTACAATCAAAGAATGGTCAAAGTTACAAGGCTAAGGCTTGTAGTGGTTCGGCTGATAACGCCCAAAAGCTTACTATCCCACATGTTTTTTCTAAAATCGGTATCGGAAGATGCGGAATGTTGTGCATGTTTTTTTTATAATAAAATGAAAAACAAAATATACACAAACACACCAAAAAGGAACTAAAATCTAAATTTTAAAACTAGAATTGTTTCTAATAAAATAAATCTATAAAAATATAAAAAAAGAATTATAGAAATAAAATTGGGAATATACCAACCTTTTTTGGTAGACAATTTCCGCAATAATTGTAAAATATTACCTGCACAAAAAAGACAAGAAAATACCAAATAAAATCTAGAAAATAAAATAAAAATAAAAATAAAATCCTAACTACTTAGCACAAAATTAAAATAAATAAATTAAAGATCAATTCTATAAATCCCCGGCAGCGGCGCCAAAAACTTGATCAGATTTTAATTATGCCGCAAGTGTACAACTGTCGATAAGACAATATACAAATACGGATTCGTTTCACAGAGAATTTTTAAAATTGCAAATCCCAATTTTTGATTGATTAACTTGCTAAACACAATTTGAATGAGTTGATGATTGTTTACTAAATTCTAAAAATGCATAAATTACTGAAAATGATTTTTGCACTATAATAGAAAAGAGCCTAGGACTCAGGATTCCACCAAAACTATGTATATTATATTTTTGCAATCTCTTCCAATAATAATTTTCACTACATTACACAAGACGATTTAAGTCAGTTTCTACATGTCGAAAAATATAAATTTTTAAACCAATTTTTATTTTCAAAATAATAATGATTTTCTCTACTTAAATACCGGTCTCAAAATAGACAAATAAATCACAAATCAAGCATGAGGACATGTAAAGAATCAATTATCATCATTACACAACGAAAATATAAGGGCCAATATGAAGATTATTATGGAAAAGAATTAATATTATCTAGCATACATGTTTGGGTTTCATCCCTAGTCCTAGGAAAGAGATTTAGCTATTCATGGTAATTGAGACACAAGAAAATAGAAAAGAAATAATTGTATTCATAATTTTGAAATGCTTACAAGAAGTTTTTTTTTCTGTCGATTTAACGACTAATTCCAGGCGCAGCAAAAGAAGAACGACTCTCGGATGCAGTACAGAAAAACAGTTCTCTGGAGCATTAAAGAAGAACGACCAATATGTGTATTAAAAGTTCAAACTGTCGCTGGAACTGTAGCAAGGACCATCGCCAAAGCTTTCGATTTTTGAAGTTAAAAGCATCGGATTTAACGATAGTTTCTGAGCGACTCTTCTTCTCGTCTCCATCCGCAACTCAGGAGCAATTTTTTTCCGAACTGACTTCTTTTTTTTCTAACTCTATCCCCCCCTCTCTCAACTAACCCAACTCCCTATTTATACCACACGACAACCTAATCTTCCAAATCTCGTCTTTAATCTTCAAAATATACTCTCTTTAATAAAAAATTCTTCACGAGAATATTTTCTTATTCTGGGTGATGATTCCTTTCTCTTTTCAGCTAATCTTGGTGATGATGTTTTGTATAAGACTCGAGAGAATATCTTCCCAACCTTTTCTTAACTCGAGGAAATATCATAGAAGAATTTCTTTTTCTTTGTATTCAAATAAAATCCGAGAGTATATATATCCTCCCTGATTTAACTTAACAACTTTTTTTACGAAATTCACTTGGTTATTACACAAGTTTCCAACCTGTGTATGTCCCTCTTTATAAGGAAAGAAAATCATCCTTGCCTTTATGCTCAAAAATCTCAAAAAATCGATAACAAAATCTTCACAGGCGAGATCATATTTTTCCCGCCAAATTACATTTTAAATTTTGAAAAGTTGGTGCCTTTATGAATTTGTTGCTGCCTTTATCAATTCCCTCAGGTACCTTTATCAATTTTGTTTATTCTTCAAAATACCTAAAAACATATAAAATAATAATAGTAGTATAGAAATTGAGAACTATTAATACAAATATGAGATCAAATATGACACATAAATGTGTCTATCAGTGTGCACGTAAGAGAGTATAGAATGGTAGAAGAGAGAATTCAAACCAGAGGATTACATTTAAGGCTAAGGGAGAATCCCACCGCACACTTGTGGGCTGATTTTGAAAGAAGAAACCCTCACATGATTTATTTTTTTAAAAAAAAATTTACTTATTGCAATCATTTTATTTATTTTATTTTTATTTTATTTGTGTAATTTGACTTAAACAACCATTGAAACTGAAATGAAGGATCAAATTTTTAAAAAACAACAATGAAATTAAAATTGAAATTAAGATTAAATTGAATGCAAAGAAAAGGATTACATCGAAATTAAGATAAACTATAACATCCAAATTTTGAAACTAAAACTAAACCATTGTAGTAATGGAATTATTTCTACCCTCATTTTCCTTCTTATCAGAATCAACGTCAACTGAGTTTGGATGTTGTTGTGCCTTCTGTGATTGAATTTGATTTATTTATTCTTGCCAGAGTTGCAGTTGTGTTGATTCATCTTTGGCGTGTCCATTCCCAAGATTCCTCTCATGTGTGCATTAAAAATATTATGTTCACGCGTGATGCGACCTTTCCTAATTTCTAAATCCATTTTCTTACGCTCTACAATTTTAACAATATCATCCTTTTCTTGTTTTTCAAAAAATTCTTGAAAGTTGATATCTGAAGTTGAAGATTCAACAGCTTCTTGAGCCGCCATTCTGTTCCTTTTAGCTTTTTTTTACCTAGTCCATCATATCTTTCTATACTTTCATTAACATTAAGATTAGAATTACTATGTTGGATCCACCTATATTGGATTGTGGGGTTGAGGTTGTTTTTGGTGAAGAATAAGTAGACGAAGACCCTTGAGAAACGTTTGGCGTCTCGTAATGGGATTGCTTTGGTACTTGATATCCTTTCAACAGTTTGGGGTTAATTCGGTTCAGCTTTTTGAGGATGTGGAAACATGCTTCGTGTTTGAAAGTCGAGCCTTCTTTGGTATGCCATGCCTCTCGAGTTTTTCGTATCTCCAGTTTCAACATTTATAAATTAGTTAGTTTGGAGAACTTGATAAAAGTTTTAAAAATCAATTCAAAAATGAAAATGCAACTTACTATATCGGTCTCTCTATCACCGCTTGCTCTTTGGCGATTCACTTGCATCATCACACCTACCCAACTGTTCATGTCTTTGTTGATTGCATGAAAACGACCTGATAACCCGGATTCGTCACGTTTATTTGGATTCCCAGTTTCCTGGTCAAATTGTTTAAAAAAATTCCCTCAAAGTATTGAATGGGTTTGATGAATACTATGGATATGATCAATCTTAAATGCTACATAAGCTCTGCAGATAGCTTTTTCTTCCTCCACAGTAAATCTTATACTGCGAGGTTTTTCTGATGGAATTTTTTTTTTTAGCAGAAGTTAAGATCAAGAGTTTAAGATGGAAAGATTAAGATGGAAAGATTAAGATTGAAGAGTAGAAGAATTTTTGATTGGAGAAGGTGTGATTTTGGAGTTGAAATTATTTGAATTTATAGGAAGTGAAATAATAGTCGTTGGATGATATAGACATTGATCGACTCAACTTGAGAAACATATGACAAACCCTCTAATTTGATGGTTCCAATCCATTTTATGGATTTGCCCATCCCACCGTGGAGGCATAATTGGCATTTTGGCCAATATACCATGTCCACGAGTTTTAGGTGTAAGAATTTTAAAGAGTTATCTGGTTTACATGTTTTTGTTAGCATATTGTGATTTGCGCAACAAACCTCCGTTAATTTAAGGTAATTCTTGGTTAGATTATGTTAAGTTGGATTAGTTGTAATCCTCATTAAGGTATGCTTATAGTTTAAACATGTACTAATGACTAGCTTAACATGGGGTTAGTTAATTGAAATTTGTAGAGTTACTAAAAGACTTTTTATGCAAGCGATTTTGGGAGACTCTTTGTGAGTTTAAAGACTTTAGGGGACTTTCTGAGTGATTTTTAAGAAATCTCAGTGATTCGTAGAGAAAAAAATACATAGAATTTCATCTTACATATATGAAAAAAAAAATCTTATAAAAAAACTAATATACAAAAATCATTTTACAAAATAAATGTGTAAATTTTTATCAAAAAAAAAAGTGTAAATGATTTAGTGAAAAAATATAAATCTAAGAATGCCTAATAAAAAATTGCAACTATTATGTCAACCACAGATTAAATCAAGTTGAACATGAACACAAAGGATTGGAATTTGTCATAATTCTTATGTGTTTTTGGAATACAACATTAGTTTTGCTTTTATTCATATGGACTTAATCGTAAATTATTTGATTATTATTGTTATTATTATTATTTTGATATTTAATCCTTAGAAAAAATAAAAGTAAAGAACAAAGTCTCTCAAAATATCACATATTTTGGAGAGACTTTTCTCAAGCCTTTTACGGCATATTTTAACATAAAAGTCTCTGAAAATCCCTCAAAACCATAAATCACTGATTTAGAAAATCTAAATCCAATAACAGGGAATGTTAAAGACTTTTAAAAAGTTTTTATCCAATAACAGAAAATCTCAGAGATTTTTAGAAACTCTTTATCTACTATCAAGACATTTGGAATGTCTCTAGAATTCCCTATAAATCAAAATTCACTTACCAAATTAAATGTGAGTTGTCCCATGTAGTCATGAGGTGTCACTCCAACTCATGACGGAAAGGGTGAGAGATATGTGGCAAGAAGACTCTCTTGTAACCTCATGCCTACATAGCAATTTAGTATTAACCATTAACTAAGTGTGAGGAAATAGAAAAACTCATGAAAGCTTTATGAGATTGTTCTCTATTTCCTTCTTATATAATCTAGTTAGATATATATGGTATGTATCTATTTGTTTGATGTTGTTTTGTGTAATATGGAGTATGTTAATACTAGGGTTAAGGTTGATTTCAGCTTAAGGTAAAGTTTATATGAAGTTTAATACTAAAGAATGATGCTTATGAAGCTGAAATTCCAACATTCTACTTTTATTTCCCCTAGTTATTACATGTTAAACAACTAGGGTGGTTGTATAAGGTTGAAGGTTTGGATTGTTTTTCCTTTTAAAGTTATAGTTCTTCTTGTATATGGTGGTATAGTACTTCATACATGATGTTAAATGTTGTGTTAGAGCGATGTTCGGTTGAACCTACAGTTTTTGGTATGTTAAGTCTGGTGTCAAATTTAGATGCCAAAACTATTTCTTGATTTAGCCTACTAAATTCAGCTTCAGCTAGGATTAGAATATGTAGTAGAGTCTTAAGATTTTCCAAGTTACTCACGAAGATTGAAGATTTGAAGATCACACGAAGACATCAATTTGAAGAATTTCATCAAAGTTAGTAATGCAGACTGATCTTTTCTTTCATACTCTTTTATGTTTTATCTATCTATCTACCTATCTATCTATCATAGCAAAAGTCGAGGACTGTAGTAAATGAACATATACAAAGAAGGATCATATCACAGATAAGGTAATAGCTTATATCCAGTGATGTTTTGATTTCGAGTCTTGTCTTGAAAGTTTTTTCAAAAAAACAAACTAAATGAATATGTTCATACGAACTTTGTGCATTTGAATTCGCGAACCTATCTAGGTAAGTTCGCGAACCCAAGAGAACCAGATTTTTCTTAACTCAAAACTTATTTGAGTGCATGAACCTACCTAGGTAGGGGTGCACATCGGTCGGTCGGGCTGGGTTTTTTCCCAAACCGACCATACCTCGGTTTACTAAATGTGGACCTTAACCGAGTCGATAAGTGACCGGTTCGCCCGACTCGGTCCGGTTAAATTCAGTAATTTTCGTTTCTCATATGAATATTTTGATGTTACAAACAAAATACATAAAACATAAACATAAATGAATATGTAAAATTATAAGAATAATATAGAGATCTGAACAAGAAAATTTAGATCTTTGCTCATAAGGGAAATTACAATTTCAGTGAACTAATGGCTTACGACAATAGTTGTTACCTGATCCTGTATTGGGAATATAATGTAAGGATTTGATAAGGAAAAAATTGTTAACTGGAGGTTGAATTATTGATAAATGTCAAATTTTGCTTCCCTCTTTTGTTTCATCGTCATTGTAGGCGCAGCTAATGTAATCATGATCTTCTCAAGTTTGATCCTCCATATGAGCAATTCTTATAATTGTCGATGCATTACTGATATGAATGAATGAATCATCTTGTTGCAATTTACTTACCGATAGATAAAAGGAGGAAAATGATGAGGTGGTGGTAGGTGGATGATGGTGATGGTAGTGCTATGAGAGTGTAAGAGGAAGAAGAAAAAGAAGAAGTGGAGGACGGAGAAATGAAGAAGAAAGAAGTAAGAGTTTCTCTTTTATGATTTAGGGTTTTATAGATATCAAGGGCTAGGATTAAACACCTAAAATATCAATAGCTAGAATTTAGTCGGTCTAGATCGGTTCGGCTCGGCCGGTTTTGGACCTCAATTTGTGAACCGAGCCGACAGATCAACGGTTCTAATTTTAGAAGTCGCTACCGACCGTTGGATGAACGGTTCGGCTTGGTTCCGAGACGGTTCTGTCGGTCCGGCCGGTTTCTGTGAAGCCATATACCTAAGTGAATTCGCGAACCCAAAAGAGCTCAAAATTTCATGAACTCAAAAACTCATTTGAATTTGCAAACCCAATGAAGTTTTAATGTTTTTGAGCGCAATATTCATTTGAGTTTGTGAGCCTAGTATATTAAGTTCGCGAACCAAAAAGGTGACATCGACCAAAATTATGAATATAAGTCTATGCACTTTCCTTCTTTGATTTTCAAGGGTTTCCACGCTTACGAATTGTTATTTCTTATCCAATTCTTTTACTTGGAAGTCTAGTTATTTTCTTTTGTTAACTTGAAGTTATCTTTGGTAGTAATTATTTTCATAGAATTTACTTTCATAATTCTTTTTCCTTAAAGTTCCCTTAAAGCAAATATTTCCATTACCTTGATTGTAACATTTGAAGGAAATCAAATAGATATCTTGTTGGAGGCAAGGTAGCACTAGTTTTCACGAAGGACTGTGGAGCATCTTCTAAAGAGAAATAGCATATGGAATATTCTAAAGAGAAATGGCATCTGGATAGAAGATTTACAAGAGGAATCCCTAAAGAGAATTGGTGTTCTGCTAGGAGTTTTACAGGTGTATGAAAACAACTGAAGCAGGTAACTTTGAGGGTATAGTTTGTCTCTGTTACATCTAGTCCGAAGTCTGATAGTAGGTAAGAGGTGTAACACCTTAAATAAGTGTGTTTTTAGTCTGGACTAGGTCCCGAGGTTTTTCAACAAGATTATAGTTTCCTCGTTAACAAATTCTTGGAGTGTTTTCTTTACTTTTGTTTGCGTATTATAAATCATTTGATAATTAAAGTGAAAGAAAATAAGTAAATTAATCATCCTTTTTGATTACAATCTTGAATAAAAATTATCCAAGGATTGTATTATAGGTTCATGAACAAAAAATTTAGTGGTGTACAACGTACCTTCTTCTTTTATTAATAAACAAGATCATTATTCCTGATCGAGCGTATAAATAGCACATGTGCATACTTAACATAGTGTAGTTGAGTTCTTTGTAAGTATCTTTAGATAATTGCTCATCCAACTTTATACCATCAGTATTGTTCTGGGAAGCAAACCCACTTTTTATATTTACGTGTTTGGTCCATGGCGCCACCTAAATATATGTTGTTGGTTTTGATTCATCATAAGACATTTAAAACCTTAAACATGTAATATCTGCAGATGAGACTGTATTCCCGCTGTTAGGGGGAGGAAGTAAGCTGTAATAGGAACGGCGTGAAATGTCTAATCTTTGTCGAGCTTGCAGTTGTTTGGGGATATCTTATATGTGGTTTAATTAATACCCAAAAACTATCATGAGTACAGTTTTCCTTGAAAATCGGACAAAATTATCGAACCACAAGTTTCCAGATATGAGATGGTAATGTTTCTACCATGATCAGGAAAGCTAAAATGCCACCAGAAGTTGGCATGGTAATCCGCCACCAGAAGTTGGCGTGATTGAGGTTGATATCCTTTAAGGTTCTCCCACTTTAATCAAGGGGTGAAAAGTTACCACAAGAGGCTGGTGCAAATTATGTTGATAACCTGAAAGGTTTTGCCCATCTTAGATAGGGGGAGAAAAACCTCCACCATAAGATGGACCATGCCATGTAGACAAACTTAAAGAGTTCTCTCATAAAGTCAAAGAGATGACAGACACCAACAAGAGTTTGGAGTGAGCAATGTCGACAACTAGATAGGTTATCTAATTAAGTTTTTGTACGTCCTGATCAGAGAAATTCTGGCTTCCACTTGAGACCGGCGTGAAACTATCTCATTTTGGTTTTCTCACACCAAGATTATTTGATGCAATTGAGGTGCTGGAGATCATTAACGAATAAAACACATAGTTGCAGTAGCTTTTGGAAAATATTGTTTGTCACTTGCTTGAGGATGCAGACACGGGAAGTTGTATCAGCAGGTTAAATCTTATATCTCACCGTGACCAAGTCGTTAGTTAAGACACGTTTGAAGTGTGAACTACTGCCTTATTTATGCCTCGTAAAAGGATCCGATCACTTTTGTAATATGTAGTGCTCTTGAAGAGACTACAGATAGTGCTCGTGGAGACTATCAAAATATGATTCACATTCTCTAAGTTTACACCTCCTTATTAAAGACAAAGAGATGATAATGCCCCTAAAGTGGCGCTGGTACCAGGCTACGAAATTATTGAATATGCATTCATTAGAGAAATGTGTGAGATCTATATAATTTTCGATTACGATTTACAATAGTAGTTATGTACCCCTCTCAGAGGAACATCGACATCGTGATTGGTTGACACATAATCCAATCACCTTAAACTAAGGTAGAGATTGGAATCTCTCGAAAATGCGCAAAGTTCGGATCCAACTCACACTGTAAAATTGTGAAGCCTGAATGTTATAGGTTGGTGTTTGAGATGTACCTCAGAAAGACTAATAAAATTTCTTTAAATGCGATTCGAGGGTTTTCATGCTGAACCCTAGGATTGGTTCGGTAAAATTAAATGTATTCTCCTGATGTTGATGCACTTTAGCGTGATGGTCCCTGAAGGACTCATATTGCATCTAGTTATGACAAGCAATTGTGATTATATCTGGATCCCTGGAGGATTCGATATTTTAAACAGGCAGCCACCTGACCTCGTGAACTAAGTCAGGCTTGTAACTTGGTCATAATCACCACTTCGAATTGGAGAAGTTTGTGAACAATCCTTTGTGTATTTTACATTCTTGGAAAAGGTAAAAATTCGGATGAATTGATGATATCATCTTTGACTTTTTGAGAAAATCCCTTAATACTGCTAAAATCCATGAGATCTCTTTGAAAGTGAAATATTTCCTCGACCTGAAGTTCGAGAATATGCTAGCATAAACTTATCTGTACAGACTAGAGTATCCAATTTTTGATACTCGTGATACTTATTGTGCTATTATATTACCACCATTATTGTGTGATCCCTTAAAGTGGAAGGTGATCTATATGTTACGTACGTAGGACTAATAATTTATGGTCCAGAAGTACCATATAAGAATATAAAGCATGTATTATCTTGTTGTTTTAACTTTTGTTTTCGCAGGTTACACTTTTAAAGGTCAAAATTGATTCCACGGTAGAAATGAGTTTACATGAAGCCGTTCATTGTTATGCCTGAAGTTAAAGCGGTAAACAAAATTTGGTGTGCAATGGATGGAGGATTTAAACGTGAGGTGTACATTGGTGATTGTGCGCCCGGCTCAAAACCTGACAGTAATTCTCCATAAACTGGAAATAATAAAGTATTTTTCTAAAAACTGGGTAGTGTTTGCACCACCAATCACTTTAAGAAAGTTAAACTTCAGGGGGAGTAAACTCGTAGAATGTTTGCTGGACTTAAACGTGTTGTACTCTTTTTCCTTCAACACGGTTTTGTTCCACGGGATTTTTCTGGTCAAAGTTTTAACGAGGCAGCATATGCGTGTCCAACACTGTTATCAGGCGATGTCCATTGTACTCTTTTCCTTTGGTCGGGTTTTGACCCACATGGTTTTCCTGACGAGGTAACATGAGCATCAACGTCAACATTATGAGCTTTTAGCGTTCAGGTTTTGTCCCGAGTGGTTTTCCTGGCGCATGCGTTGAGGTTTTGTCCCTAGTGGTTTTCCTGAAGCAGTTTTCACAGAGGAAAAGTTCGTGACGGTGACCAACCTCACTCTAAGCTCAGGTTTTTCCTAAATGGTTTTCCTAACACAATTCTGACAAAGGAGAAAATTTGCCAAGACGACCAGTCTCTTTATAAGATTCAAGCATTGTAGTCATTTTTTTTCGACCAGGTTTACCCTATCGGATTTTTTTGGCGAGTTTTTGACGAGGTAACAAAATTTATTATGGTTTTGGTCGGATTTTGTCCTATCGAAATTTACGATAAATTTTCAACGAGATAATATTTTGAATGGTGGATCATCTAAGGGAGAGTGTTATGTGACGAGAAAATTCAGTGACTGCATACTCATACTTTTTTGGTGCAATGTTAATGGTTATTGCTGGAATATCTGCAACCGATGGAAATACTGTCTGGACTTTCACACAATCTGAGTTAGCTACAGTTTTATATGATGTGAGTTCTTCTAATTAGATTTTACTATTTTAGTTATATTGTGTGCCGAAATGTTGGCCAACTTAAGTACCAAATTTTAACCCTGGTTATGACATTAAGAGGCTTGAATAAGTACCTTAAAATTGCTTTATTTCCATTATTGAGTTAAATTGAAGAAAAAGCAAGTCTTGCTTGTATATTTGCGCATATATTAGCTGTAACAACCATTATTCCCAATTTGATGACTACGGCGAGCTTCTGTGAGTGAGCTTATAGGAACCATGTGATTTCAAGTATTTAATCTGAACCTAGTTCTTGCAGGGAGTATTTGGACCACAATTTGATCCATTATGTAATGGAGCGGCTAAATGAAACATTAACTGAAACTAAAGTTCTTTACGGTTTTTCTTTTCTCTGCTAGGGAATTGTTGCATATGCTGTTAATTATGGAGCCACGACATGGTCCAAAAAGATTTTGCGGCCAGCGCTAGTGGATCTCTATATGCCACTTCAACCTTTTGCATCAGCTTTTTTGTCAAAGATTTTCCTGGGAGACGCTATTTATCTTGGAAGGTTCTACTCAACCTCTTATGTGAATGTTCTGATTGAAACATCATAAATCCATTTAACCACTAGGTTTTAATTTGATTTACTGGGGAATTTTATTTTTTTACAAGGAGTCAATCAACATCTGCGCTATGAATGGTCCCCATCAAGCCCCACCTAGCATGCCATGTTCCCTGGAGGAATCACAGGGTAACGATCGTTCCCTAAAAAAATACCTTTAATTTAATTTCGACCAACTTACCCAAAATCATAAACTAAATATGAGTTATTATGCCTTGCTAATTGGAAATTACCCTCATTGTCCCTTTTCTCTGAAGCTTTCCTTCAATTTCAATGTGCAGTGTCTGTGTAATTGGACTGTAACTAACTAATATCAGTTCCTTTCAATTTTGTAGGTCATAAGTGGTCATTTGATGTTGGTGAGATCTATTACGATTGACTCTAGCAATTCATAGTTTTTTATTGGCTCAGATGATTGCACAATAAAGGTTTTTGGAACACATTTATCTTTCTAAAATGCTTGATTTAGGTGGTTGATGCTACAAAAAAGTTTATTATATGCTTCTGAAACAGATATTTGATCTTCTTATAGTTAATGTAAATGGTTAAGCTACATTTCCGTAACTATTGCCTAACAAACTTATTGTAGTAGAAAATTAGGGAAAAACTTGAGAAAATTATATTTTAGGATAAAACTTAGGGAAAAATTTAGGTCTTCATTAATAGAATTTGGATCGTGTTTAGTTCTACTTGTAAAACAAGTTGCAAGTTACAGTTTCTTGCAAGTTCTTCTGGATTGTTGCAGGGCAGGACTAGAATCTACACAACTTTCTCTACTAAGTTTTTTTTTCATTTATTGATATGTATGTATAGATTATTTCAGCATCTGGGATGGTCGGAGACTATTTCAGTTTAATAAGTAAGGTCTAATTTAATGTTTGAGAAGTCATAATGTTCCTAATGGTGTAAATGACTTGGAAATGTTCGAGACAAACTTTAATGTTGAAAATCAAGATAAAGTACCAGTGGTCGCTGATGCAACTGAGGAAATGCCAGCACGGGTTGATATACCTTCGGTTGAAGTTCCTGATAGTGTTTATGGCTTGGAAATGCCTGAGGGGAACTGCAACTCAAAAAATCAAGATGAAGTACAAGTGTACGCTGATGCAACAGAAGAAAGTCAATCACCTGTTCATGAATTGGAAGGATCTCCTCTCTCATTGGAAGGCCATGAGATGACAGAACAGTATCACGTGGTTGATGAAAAAGCTGGAAAGAATGGAGAAAATAATGTTCCTCCTATCGATATACCTGCTATTGAAGTTCATGACAGTGCACATGACTTTGAAATGCCCGTGAGAATCTATAATGCTGAGAACGAAGATATAATCCCATTGGAAGCTGATGAACTTTCTGGTTACTGCAATGTCATCAAACAACCCATATCCACCCCCCACAGTGGGTTTCTGTGAAAGCGAGATGGGAAATCTTAAAATTTCAAATGCAGCATTTAAAGAACCTCTTCTCTAGATGAACTTAATGCTATAGGTAAGTGGCTCCTGTAGATTTCCTAACTTACTACTATTTTGAACATTCCGTTGTTGGTGATTCATAGTATTTATCTGCAGTGCCTGATGTAGTTATACTGCTTGGAGACCATCATTCCCAAGAAAGTAGTAGAAGAGTGACTCGGCTTTCATCTTTACTGCCACCTGGACCCAGCAAGAATCTTGTTACCATGAAAGTGAAAGATCACCAGACTGGTATGTTCTATTCTTCAGTATGCTTTTGGGCCTTCAAGAAACCTTTTTGTTTGTATTTGCAGTATACTGCTTATCATCTAGATTATACAATTGAACTGAATAAGATAATGCTTGTGTAGTAGGGAAGGTATCTGAAGTAGTTGAAAAAGAACGTGAAAAGAATCTCAAGGAAAAACAAGGTTTGTCTCCATTGCTCTTGTTCTAGCTGTGCATCTATATTTGTTCTGCTTTTTATTGCTATTTTTGTGAATGTTTCTATTTTCTCGAAATTGTTAGCTACCTGAGACCAATGAACTTTTACTGAAAGTTATGCTTAACAGGAAGACACAAAATATTGGTTAAAGCAGAGCCAGAAGAATATGAATACGAAGCTTGCATAGCGGTAAAAACAGAAAACATTGATTACGATTCTCCCCCGTCACCCCATGCAGTCGATTTCTCAACTTCAGATCATGTAGAAACTCAATAATTATGTTAAATTATGTCGTACATTAACTTGTATTCAACTTATTTAGTTCAAAATTTTTAGTTATGTACTACTTATTAAATCAATTTAAACACTATAAAATCTTTCCATAATTATTGTCATATTGTAATTTTGATATTTATTTTCTCCTTGAGCATGTTACTAACAACCGTAACATGAACTCACCATAATGACATTTTAACAAAAAATGTGTCACATAACAGGATTTACGGTGGCAGTTTTATCTAGAATTTTTTTCCTACTGTGACAGATTCATGAAGGAACTGTTACCTTAGTACATGGAATTGAGTTTTCGATGACAGTTTTCTATAGAAGATGTTATCGTAACTTGTCTACAATGACAGTTTTATGTAAGAACTGTGGGCTTAGTACAAGAAATTGAGTTACTGATGACAGTTTTCTTTAAAATATGTTACAATAATTTGTCAATAATGAGAGGTTTATGAAGAAATTGTCATCTTAGTCTAAGAAGTTAAGTTTTTAATGACAGTTTTTTTGAGAAAATGTTACGGTAAGTAGTAACAATGACAGGGTTATGGAGAAACTGTCACCTTAGTAAAAGAAATTAAGTTATCAGTGACAGTTTTATTTAGAAAATATTATTGTATGTTGTCAACAATAACAGGTTTATGAAAAAACTGGTACTTATAGTCATGATTCCGTAACAGTTTTTTATAGACCATTTCGTAACAAAGGCTTTAATGACACTGCAATTATTTTTCAAAACTGTCACATAAATGCTTTGGTGGCAGTTTTAACTGTCACATAAGCCCAAATTTGTACTAGTGATATTGATATGTACTTTTTTCTGAAACTCTGAACCAATAGATTCATAATCTAAAACAAGTACATATTGACATGTACTATGAAGTACATATTGATATCAATTTAAAAAATTGTTTATGTACATTTTTTTGTGGTTTTATAACAACTACAAGATTACTAAAATAAAAGAAAAATGCATTGGGAATAAAAATCACTAATAACTCTAAAATTAAATAAAAATGTAATTACTAAAACGAGGGGGCGTTGCCCCCTCAGCCCCCGTATAGAGTGAATGACATTCAACCAATTTTTCATACATATTTTAAGATGAAGCAAAATATAAGATTTATATTGTCAAATTCACATTCTGTCATTAAGAACATAATTCAGTTGGCACACAAACAAGTTCTGAAAAAAGAAACCTAAAAAAATGCGACAAGTATCTTCTAAAAGAATTTAAATCCAAAATGTAAAAAAAATATAATGAAATTAATTCTCATCTGTATATTGGTACTGACGGATAACATTGCATGTAGCCTTGTTGTGATGAGCTTTAAATTTACAATTTGAACATGTAACAAGATTTTTGCTCCTCTCCATGCACTCTTGATGCGGTTCTTTTTTCTTCTTCCTAGAGGATCCCTAACTACTATTGGTGGCAGAATAGTATCTTCTGCGGTATACTCATCAGGCTTGTGGTATATTGAAAAACATAAATAAGAAAAATCTATTATACTTGTGCAGTTTTTGTTGATGTATGTTACACTAAATATCAATATGTACTATGCTAGTTCTAGTTTATGGTCTATATGTACTGCTTAAAACCATTCTCATGTATGATAGTACCATAAAAAAATCAATATATACTGCTTAAAAACTTACATGTCGTGATTAGGAACAGGTCTAATAGCGATTGAATATAGCTGGCGATAACAGCTAACTTTGAAGTATTCGTCGATATAATCAAGGAACTTTCCTCCAGATGCAGCAATAGCTACAGTAGCATGCGAGCATGGAAAACCATACACGCGCCATCTTTGGAAAGTACAACTCTTTTTTTGTAGATCTACCATATGAAACCTGCAAACAAGAAACAACCATATTATTTACGCAGTATATATTGATATTTGCACTACACAAACAAAAAACAATATAATCTGCACAATACATATTTGATATTTTCCCTAAAAACTAGTTTAGTGGATATCTCAGTTCAAAAGAGCATGTTACCTAAAAAAACTAACCTTGGGGAATGAACTTCAAATACGTGAGCATATGACTGACTAACTTTCCAAGGACGACCAATTTGAATATGTAGTTCAAGCAAGGCTTGATACACAGGGGTTAAGAGTTCCGGATCCATCAAAAGACTTTCTTCACGACGTTCAGACATCAACTCCATTACCCGTAGCCTACACGACAATAAAATTACGAAACAACAAACATATTACACAGATAGTACATATATACTTGTAGTGTTACAAGAAACTTATAAAAACCTGATTGTGTCAAACAGAGCAAAAGAAGGTAACTTCTTCTCGCGACGAATCCAGTTATTAAAAGACTCGGCAATGCTTGAAGAAGTCTGACCATACCTACATCCTGGGAAGTATGCACTAGACCACTTTTACCTAGGAATATTACGGCAGTATTGAGCAACCCAAGGCCTTCCTAGATAAACCATTTCTTGAAGACCTTCTTCATATCTTGCTGGAGAAAGCGCATATGTTGCTTTTTGGAAACAATACATCACTTCTTTATATTTTTCATCAGCCTTACTGATGGGTAAGTTCTTTTTCAAGTGGAAAAAATAATAGCTATGATAACAATCAGGGAAAACTTCAGGAATTGCATTCAACAAACCTTCACCTCGGTCAGTCAAAAAGGTGATGGGACGATGGTCCACAACTTGTTTAAGATTGTCCATAAACCAATGTCAATTATCATTATCTTCGCCAGGAACTAATACATATGCAAAAGGACAAAAACCTGGAAAACAAATATAAAAGACCATATTAATATGTACTTCATGTCTGCACCTTCAAATTATGTTATACCTACAGTGTATATCAATATGTACTTTATGTATGATGTGTATGATCCTAAAGTACATAAAAAATAGTTACGTATCAAAATATGTACCATATGAAAAAGTTACCTTGATTGCCGTTAAGACATGTCGCAGCCATTAGACATCCTTTAAACCTCCCCGTAAGAAATATTGCATCACAAAAGATCATTGGACGATAAAGTTTATAACCCTCTCTACAAGCTCCAAAGCAAATAAAAAGTATGTGGAATCTCTTTGTTGCGTCGTTGAAATCAAAATAAATATAAGACCTTAGGTTGGTTTCCCGAACAGCAGTGACCCACCAAGCAAGATCAGTGTATGACTTTACATCGTCACCAAAAATCATTTCATGCGATAACTCTAAAGCATGATATGCGTGGTGATACTTGATGTTGATCCCTCCACCAACTTTAATATAATCCATAATCTCTTGTGGCTTTATGAGAGGGTTGTGCTTGACACGCTCATGAACTAAATGATTTACAAGCTTCCTCGAAACAGTTGGACTCCTCAACCTATAACCAGCACCACAAGTTTGCCTACCCATGTAATACTTTATCTTAAACACATCCAAAGACCCATTCATGGCAACCACGTGAAGCATCCCAGAGCAACAGTCATTGCTATATCTCACCGTGAATCTCTCAAGGTCATTGTTTAATTTTTTAACCTTATATCCAGTCCTCAAACAATATTTCTCACATGCTAACCGAACAACTTCAATACCACCATGAAAGAGATGGTTTTTATCTTCAAAAAGATTCTTCCAACCATCAGAAAAAAGAACACTTGCAACCTCTTTAGAATCTTTCAAATAATTTTTCCTAGCACTCAAAGCCAACTCAGCACTATTGTCAAGATCAGCACTTCTCAAAGAACTAGATGCACCAGATAACACAACATCGAAATGCAACTCAAAGAAATCTGAATTCTTCGTAAAATGTAATGCAGCAAGCCCTTGAAGAGTTACATCGGCAAGGACAGGAACTTTCACTCCATTTTCAACATAATTAACAATAATAGTTGATGGAGTCAACCAGCTCCACGCATTACAAATAGTAAACTTCAAATCTTCCGAAGTCAAAGATAAACGTAACTAAATATGCAATGTGGTGTTGCTTGTGGTATACATGAGAGTAGCAAAAGCTATTTGGATTAGAACCAACACCTGACATGTTGAACCTGAAGAAATGTGATCCAAATAAAATAACACAAACACAAAAATCAAAACATATATTTTAAGATGATAGGAATACTAAATCTACAATACAACATAATATGTACTATTTTAGAAGTATCACACATAACAGATAAACAGTGCAAACAAATATGTACTGATTCAAAAATGGTATACCATACAGTATATATAACAAAAATAGCATACTATAAAAACAGTATATATCGAAAAGTTAAAAAAAAACAGTACATATTAATATGTACTGAAGAATCATTCAAAACATCCATAAGAAAGAACAAAAATCATGATTTCCTGAAAAAATAAAAGAAAACCAAATAAAACCTATTATCAAACAACGTGTAAAAAAACTGAATACGACGATCTAATGAACAAAATAGAACGATTGCAAAAATCAGTTTCAAAAATCAAAAGAAAAACTAAAACACAAACAAAAACGAGATCGATCATGGAATTCAACAGTGTACATCATAGAAATCGTAATCATCGGGATTTCAGTGTAAGAAAACAAACAAAAACATGAAATCAAGTTGATTATCATGATTTTAGTTGAAAAAAACAAAAACAGAACAAAGCATAAACAACAATTATAAGAGCAGAGAAGAAGATTAAAGAAAAATACCTGGAGATTTGAAATCGAAACCCTAAAACTGAAAAACACCAACTGAAGCAGAGAGGGAGAGGAAATAGGATCTGTGAGCTGCCGAATTTTTTTTTGGAAGATTTGATTTTCACTAGATTTATATGTTCGAACAAGAAAGGGGTATATATGGAATATTTAAAATGTAATTTTCATTACATTCACGTGAGTTGGACGAGCGATTCACAAAATCAGTCCAAAAACAAGTATTTGGACTAGAGGTTAAACCGGATTAGATGGATGGATTAGAATGTAAACAGGTCTTGTATCTAGGATTATGTAGTAATTCCTAGTTTTCTACATGTTCAGCTAAGCCAGGAAGAAAAGAAAAGAAGGGTTTCAGGTTTAGTTACTTTACCCATAAAATACAGCTTGGAAACTCCCTTGAATTACTTTAAAATACACCAAACTCTCCCACGACTAACCCCCTGTTAACAGTGTAACATAATTATAAAAAATTAATTTCTAAATTAATGTCACACTTTAGTGTATTGTTACATTAATATGTGTAACATATTTTGTTACATCTATGAGTGTGACAATTCAGTGTTACAAATTATTGAATTTGGTGTAGTGATTGTTATGGTGAATAATATATGCTTTTTACTATGTAGGGAAAGGGAGCCAAAGAGGAGAAATTTGTTGTCACATCTTTTTATTCATTACTCTTGATTTGTGGATCTGCTGCTCATGCATTTCAGGTATACCCTTGATTCAATTTTGTAGATATGGGGTTTTTACTATTCTAGATGAAACTTAAACTGAAAATTTGTATCTGTATAACATTTTTTCCTGCTTAATAATTTCAAATCAAATCTGTTCTCCTTGGTATCCTTGGGTTTAATCTTTGTCACCAAAAGCTAAATGGTTGATAATTCTACTTTTTACTGTGCAGGCATAGTGGCCAAGGATAAGGAATTTACTGTTGATTTGTTTCTTAACTATCGGGGGACTATTGGCCAAACCTTGATTGTGTTATTTTATTGGGAACAAATAAGGAGAAATCACCAACATGGAAATGTGACTAAGGCAATCTTCTCATACTGTTTATCTCCTTCAATGAAGATCTGTAAGATATTTTATGAATTCTGAATATAGGTTTGTTTCCTAACTAATTTAGATCTAAATGCAGACCTGTTTCTCAATGACTAAGAAAAATATCATGGCTCCATGTGCATGTATGTTGGTGTTTGTGTAATCAACTTATTATCATAGACAAAAGAACCTCTGTCAAACATAATATTGCTATCCGTTTCAAAATACTTGTTCTCTATTTCATTTTCATCGGTTTCAAAATTGTGTCCAGCTTCTGTTTATAGTTGTATTATCTCGATAAATTCTCAAATTTAATATTAATCTTTTATACTCATAAACTTATTTTTAATGGGATTCAGTTTAAAATATTTATATAATTAGGAAATAAATGTACTAATATTTTTATTTCTTATACTTCATTCCTTTTAAAAATTAAATAATATTTTTAATTTTAGTAACAATATAACACTTAATAGGGGTAATTTTGTATGTTACTTTGGTCTCCTTAATAATTTGACTTAATCAAAACGGATATTTATTTTGAAACGAAAGGAGTATTACACAATGAGAATTGCTGCTTAATAAGAAGTGGCATATATAAGTCAAACAAAGCAAAAGCAATATTTGTAATAAAACTGTATGCTACCCTTTTGACACACTACTGTAAACCAACATTTATTTCGTTTTTTAGTACTTCTGTTATCTTTGATAAATTGTTAGCATAGAGTTTCATTAGTTACATTCTATTAGGCACTACGGTTTTCTCTCTTGGATTGGTTTTCTTTTCTATCTTCCCCATTTAATCATTCTCCGTATCTGTGTCTTACGTAGGCTTATTAAATTGACCAGCTGGTGCTCCTCACAAAAGAAAATGAATTTTCAATAGAAGCTAGCATATCTTCTCTTGGATGAGGATGGTACATGGTTGTTTTTGAGGATCATGTTTGATATGGGTCTCCAAAATGTTTACTTACAACATCTTTTTTTAATTACCTTTAATTGTGAACATATTATACTGCTTAATATATTAAAATTAGATTTGAGTATAAATAGTTAGTTGCTTTTTGCAATTATTTTCATTTTAAAGATATCAGTTAGTATACAACTCATAAACCTTATGATGTGATACATACCCATTAATCCCGCGCAATGTATGCGCAGACAACTAGTACAAGTAACGAGAAAGTAGAGTACAAAGAGGAGACATAGGAACAGGAAAACATACTTACCTGGACTGGCTCTGATTATAACGAAGTTATTCCAATTACTGATACATTAGCGTGACATTAATGCAGCTTCTATGTATAATGTGGCTGGCTACTAAGAAACCAAGCAAATTCAGGTGGTCATGGTTTCTAATTGGGTAAAAACGCTAATAAGTGGTGGTTTTTTGCATTATTTCAAAGATGCATAATTGTGGGGATGTTTATAATGTTTGCTTCAACAATAGGTAAGTTACAAAATATTGTCATTGATTCCTCCACATAGAGTTTTTACTCTTAATAGTGATAACAATCTACCAATCTCTACGCAATGTTATCCAACAACAATCTAAGGGTTGTAATGTACTACATAATGAACAAGCTTATTTCTATTTAACTCTCTCTCTCTCTCTCTCTGTCTCTCTATTTCTCTTGCATCACCACTTCCCAGATCTCATTCTACAATTTCTGTTGCTGCTGCTGAGGCTGTTGTTGTTGTTGTTGAGCCGTTTTTATCTTCTTTATTACATTGAGTGAAAGAAAACTCTGAACTCAATGCCAAGTGATCGCTGCCCAAATGCTGTATCGAATAAGTAAAGTGGTCTGTGAGTCTAACAAATATACCTGTCAGATGCGAAATTATGCTAGTGTTGTACTGAAATAATAGAGCAAAAATCCGAGACAATGGATAGATTTAGGCTGGTTTAAAATTGTTCAGTAGCATCACTCATAGTGTACTACATAAGCCATAATGTCAAAAGCGTATGTTTGTACCTTGTTTGGCAATCCGCGTGTCTTCAATAAAATATCAATTGACGGAGTATCAAGAACCCTCGTAGGAACAAGGTCGTTTGAGTACCTGTTTTTTGAGTTATGCCAAAATCATTTAACCAAACTCAGTATTTATAGATGGAAGGTAAGAAGTTACAGAAAGCAGCTAAATTACCAAAGATAATCGACAGTTCCAAGGAACATTGAGTGATATGAAGTAGCCGAGGGTTCCCCAAGAGAATCTCTCGCGGTTCCCTGAAATATTAACCTTTGGTGTAAATTATCATAAGAATAGTTAAACCATATTCACCAATTGAAGTAGATATCATGAAAAAAAAACAATATATGTAAACAATAAGAAAAACTAGTTTGGGTGAACGGGGTGCCATTAACCTTCACTGTGGCATAGGAGCTGTGTAGCTCCAAAGGGTTTTCGAGTACAGTTTTACTTGAATCTCCAGTAGCATTTTCAATCTCTTCATCAGTCCAGCAATACTCAAAATCACTGAAATGAAAAGAGTTGTCGCCTTGTTAACTTAACATCTCGGCCAAGCCAGCACAACTTAGAATGATGTTCAGTTGCAGACCCAAAACTGAGTCTTTCAAATTTGATTGCAGAAATATATTTGCAAATGAAAAATAAGAACATGCCTGTCCTTCAAAATGCCTGGTTTGATTTTTCCACCAGTAAATTGAGCAGGGTGACGACTCTTCTGGCCAGATAAATCTTTGCGATCGTGTAACGTGATATTCAGCTACAAAGAGGAGGCATAACAAATATATACAAGCACCTTATTACTGATGTATATTTTGCGTTGCCTAGAGAATAAAGAACGACCAGAAGTATCATTTAACAATATGAAGCAAAATTTTCACCTCTGAAGACGACAAGAACTTGTAGACGGCACTCTGCAGAGATTCAAAAGAACACTAGTTGTTAATACTATCGAAACAGATGACAGTATATAATATATCTGAAGTCCGAGGTAGTATTAAGTTTCGGATAAAGACAATATGTCATAAGGTGGTAACCTGAGGAGTGATATTGAAATCACCAGCAAGCACCACAGGGATATTTCCCCATTTTTCTGACAGGGCATGTGCCCTTGACAAGAGCAAGCGAACCTGAAAATGAAATTCAAATATCAGAACCTACCGAGTGATTAAAAGGAAAACAACTAGTGACAGAAAAGTGAACTTCTACCCGTACTGCTTCCGTTCCAATCTACCACAAGAATCTTACTGAAAGTAGATTCAGTGTTTCATCCATAAAATAAAATGTCGTGGTACTTACTTGACCTAACTTCATGTCGCCTCGGTTTTGATTGAAAAGAACATGTATATTGCAAACTAAAATCCGATTTGTGTCTGCATTACACATCTACCTGTTTCAAAACATTATGGAAACTGATGGTACATACAAAAACTTTATTCAAACAGTTCGACAGCAGAACAACCCATGAACATGGTCAGCAAACTGTAATGGAGATCATAATGAACAGACAGAGCAAATCAGATACATTCACTGAAAACACCGAAACATATATATATATATACTACCTCGAAAACAGACAGTTGAGCAACATTATCACGAAGTTCAAACTCCTTGAACTCGATGCTCTCTCCTTCCAATAACTTGAATCTAATTCATTAAAGTAAGAAATATAGCCATTCAGATTCAATTCGCTTGGAAATTTTGAAGCTAAAACAAATAAACAAAGGAGTGAAAAAAGTCATTAGAGAAATTCTTACACATTTGGTTTCCAGAACATAGCACAACCATCTGTGGCTTCTCCAGTGCGTCTCTACAATGTCCATCAAGTGATTGAGTTAAAACCAAAGAGACAATGTGGTTTAAGAAAAATAACTTCTAGTTCCAATTTTTGGCACATACTAAAACCCTAAGTTTCAAAATTTCACCTTATAGTTGCCAACATAGCCTTCTTTCTCCATGGTCACCAAAAGATCATTATATCTATCCACCTCCTACAAACAGATTCAACAAACTTGTATAATCAGCCGAACATCGGAAAAATAAAATAAAACATAAACTCCAGAAGATGGTGACGTACTTGCAAACAAATGATATCAGAGTCCAACCCAATAAGTTCCTCACAAATAAGTTTCTTCCTGTAATCCCAATTCACAAACTGACAAGCCACATTTGAGTATAAACCTCCATGTTTTGAAGCATTCCTCTCGCTCAATATGTTATACGAAACAACCGTAAACTTATCTGGATTTCAAAATTTACAGCAAAATATATAAAAATAAAAGTTCATTAAAGCTACTAGATTGTAGTAACTCCACTCCAGAAGTGGAAACTAGCTAGAGGTTTTACCGTTAGAGTGAGGTGGCGGATAATCAGATTCAATCCAACGCCTAATAATCTTCGGATGAACGAATGTTTTATTACTGTTGGGATTGTACCAACGCTCAATGCGGTTACAAATGTTGATTGACAAACTGGTTCTGGAGAAGCAATAGCTTCTGAGTGAACGACCATGGAAGGTTTTTGTGGAGAACAGAGCTTGGGAGGAGAAGGATAGAGAAAGAGCTTCCAAAGCCATAACAAGGTTCAAGAACAGGAGAAATGAGAAGAGATAATGTGTGGTTAGAGGCACGAAATGGAGTAGGGATTAGAAATAGAGTGAATGAGTTGGTTATATACAGCTTTATCTACTTATACTGATTATATTCCATATTCCCTGATTGTGTATAGTTACACCAGGTTTACATCCTATCCGGACAACGGAAAAGAACACATCAGGCTTGCCGTTTGCATATGCATAATGCAATGTCAATACTGCCTCTCTTTTTTGTAATTTTTAGCTTCAGCTCTTTGTTTCTCTAAACAGCTGAATCAACAAATTTTGATATTGTAAGGCACGACAATTCAATTTAACCTACAAGATTTGACAAGGCTCGACAATTCAACCCTCTCAAGGTTGAATACCAAATAAAATGTGCATATAAAAGATATCAACTTTAGAATATGTTACTGATCATCATAAGTCATTCAAAATGATATACACTGCTGCTGCTTGGATCCAAAATAAAAACATGTTTCTTTGAATCATCTCACAAACCCGTGACGGATGATGCTGTGCTACATGTCTAGTTTGATGATGCTGATGTGCTCTGCAAGAAAGTAATTGAGGCGTAAAGAAGTTAGGAATCCGTAACCAGAAAGTGGAGGTGCAGGCGAATGAAAAAGCAGAAATGTTGTGGCATAAATAATGAAAGAACTCAAGATTCGAATATGGGATTAATATGGCCTTCAATAGCAGAACTGAGATACTTACAGTTGAAAATGAGTCAGGCACTATGGTTCGACTGTTGAAAGAAAGGATTGCATACCGAAAATCAGAAAAAGAATCCCACCTGAGATTGCAACCTACATTGACAAACATATGGGTAAGTACTAGATAATAGCATCTGAAGGATGTTTTGAGATGGAACAGCTGAAACCAGATGACAGAAGAATAGATCACCATTTTCTCAGATATGTTTGAAGCCAAACTCTTGCCACCAAGAACAGCTGCAGTAGTACACAATGCTTGACCTCTACATCAAATATGAGATAACCTAGTCAGCAATTATAATAGAAGTTATGTTGCCTTCACTGAAAAATTGGAGCCAGACATGTGAGCGGAATCCAGAAAACCATTGAAACATAGGACTAATGATTCACTGGACTAGATTGCAAGTACATTAACTTGCTGAAGCACCATATAGGACAACTTTTGGACATGGTAAAATTCCTCTTTGGGAAGGTCCCACAACCAAAACATAACATTTAAGACTGTATAGGAACAAATCCAAAAAAACAAAAAAAAAAGGAACTAAGCTCACAGCTAAGCTAGAGATTTTCTCATTTTCAGTATTGTGTACACCAAATTTCCTAAAGATGGAACAAGAGTGGACGTTATACGATTTTGTTTCAAGCTTGGAAACGGTGCCCATTGTACTATGGCCTCTACATATGTTCGTGAAAAATAGAAGGGAACTTACAAGATTCCACCAAGAACAACACCATAAGGATTCTCATCCGCAGCCAATCCAATCGTAGCTAGCTAGAAAGACAGCGAAACTTTGTCAACAGTGAATATGGACCAAGATTTTTGACCTTAGTAATAGATCATATATGCATAACTTCCTCTACAGTTGCTTACCTGGCTCTTGTCACCCCATTCCCCAAAGAATGTAATGGAAAATGCCTGCAGAATGGACAGAAAAGTTAATGAAGTAAACTTCCTCTTTACATTTCAACTTCAAGCCATATGTTTAATAAAAATTACTACCTTCAACAAGATGGGGGAGAAGAGGGATGTGAGGAATGGTCTCTTCTGCTTTTTCAAGTCATCATCTCCCTGAAAAATACAGCCAAATCCACTCAATGTACTTGTGGAATATGACTCTGAAAACTAAACAGATACTGACACCATGCATATCAATTTGCAAATTGACCAGTACCATTCCATGTGGGGTAATAAAGGTGAGATACAGATAAATGTAAAATGATGCTAACAGAACAATACTTCGTGCACATTTCAGCAGAAAGTGTTTTCTATAAACTAGAAGAACAGTCAAATGATGAACTTCAGGGAAAGTAACCAGAAGAAAACTGTTGAGAGGAAAAGCATGGATGACTTCACATTAAAAGTGCTGTATGACCTCACCTTAGATCCTTTTGTGGCTTTTGCAGCAGTTGTCTTCATATCAGAATCCTAACAATCCATCATCACCAGTGATATCAGAAAAGAAGAAAAAGTGAAACATGTATTATAGATATGAGGTACGAAATACCAACCAGTTTCGCCTCAACTTCAGCCAAATCATCTTCATCCCTGTCAGGTGAAACAAAAGTAGCACTCAGTACATCTCAGGAATAAAAAGAACTTATGAAAACAATAAGAAGATGAGTAGTCCACAGAAACCACAGGTATTCTAAGGCAAAGTTGAGGTGCAAGCATACCCCTTGCCTGAAAATCCCTCCCACAATGTCCAAATCCCAAAGCCAAAGAATAAAATGGTGGTTATATGGTGAGTCCATACACGAGGAATCTGCACCATCGTAACCAAATATGAACATTGAAAGCAGTAAAGGACCGACAAAAACAGAAAATTAAATAGTACAATATGCTAAACTAGTTAATTCTAAACTGATTACAACCATCGGCTTATGACATTTAAACTACATAAAAGCAAATAGATACATATAAATAGGAAATTCCACAGCTACAGAGGCCTTCACCACTACGAACAATCGTACTCATCCTAGTCTGTACTATCTTGACCAGTATAATGGTAGTAGTACTCAACAAGACAATTATCCTACTTGTCTGACTTGTTGTTGCAATGAAAATAAAAATCACAAATTATAAAATCCACCATTAAATGCACATAACCTTAATTACAGCTCAAGTTCACATACAGTGGTTAACATACACTCAAAAAGAACCTCAAAACTCATAACAGATCCTAACGGATCATTTCAAAATTAACTCAAAGTGCTTACCAAATTTGGGGCAGCCCAACCTACTAGAGCAGAGAGAATCGTCATTACCTACAATCAACCGATACACAATTTGTAAGGAAAAAAAAAACTCCCATAAAGTATGTCCAATTCCTAGGAACATAAGACGAAAAGCATGGTACTTACAATTAAAGCTCCTAAGCAACCAGCTAAAACAATTCTCCTCGGATGACGCATTGCCAAGATCTTAGAAAACACGCAACCAAATGTGTTAAAATACAAAAATTCATCACTGCTATATTTGTTATCAAATTAAAAAAAATAAAGAAGACTCACTGCAGCTGCAAAGAAGGTCTTATCTCCGATCTCAGATAAAACTGTCATCGCAAGCGATTTAGTAAAACCCTAATCACAAAATATAAACACAATTAGACATCGAGTTATAATCAATCAATCATTCCAATAAAAAAGTCTTTCACTTGAGTTGTGGTATGATGAAGATTTCAATACCTGTATTACTGATGAGGTCATGTTTGTACTGTAATCTAAAGAAGAGTTGAGTGAGAACCAAACAAACAAAACCCTAGATTGGAAAGAGAAGAAGAAGAGATTGATCGAAGATTACTATAATTCTTCTCTCTTTCCTTCTGTTCTTGTTTTCACGAGTCAGAGCTCTTCTTTAGCTCGGCCGAGTTTGACTTTTTTTAAAACCCCAAAAGAGTTATATAGGGGAGAGGCTCTGTTCTAACTGGCTTTCTGAACAACAAACGGCAAAAATCACACTCTTTCGTTCATTTAAGAATCAAGATCGAATATGGTGGGACCCATTGCTTCCACTTCGACTAAACTCTGCTTATCAATATCACAAACGGAACGGAGTCTCGTTGTGAGCACTCTCTTAATTCAGTAGGTGTCCTTGTAGAGTCTCGTTGTGAGCACTCCCTTAATTACGTAGGTGTCGTTGTAATACAATGATAAAATTATTAGCCGATAAAAAACTAGGCACTTTAAATATCAGTTAAACAAGTCATTCATTAATAGTTGAACTAAGGTGAGAGGCCCAAGTCCTATCTGTTGGTCAATCTTCGGACTTCGGTAGTCAGAAATGGGCAGTTGAGAGCAGTTGGCCAGTTCAGACAGAAAACCACAGAGGAAAATTTAAGCAAAGGCTAGGTATAGACCTAAAAGCAGCCCCTACATAGGTTACTGATTTTCCCTCTTCTCGCTAGACTGAACTTGTGTATGCCCTTGGCTCGCCAAGAGACAAGCAGTTTAAAAATAAAGAAACGATCTAAATTTAAAATTTCTTAGACTGGGATTAAAAAAAAAAAATAGACCAACTAAAAAACATTCTATTTATTTATCTGTGATACTATCTTCGTCTCACCAAAAAAGATATTATCGTGTTTTTTTTTTTTTAAATGATAATATCAGTTCAATATTTTTAAAAGAGTGTGCATAGAACATAATTAAGATAAGTATTCTTAAAATGTCGGAAGTGTAGTTATATATTAACCTAACCTATTACAAGAAGAAGCCTGATATAGGGGCTCCAAACCTAATTGAGGGGCTCCTAGTTGAGCCGAGGTGACCCAATTTGACGATAAGGGATGTCCTAGGGGGTTTTGTTAAATGACGATTTTACCCTTATACCAATTAAAACCTAAACTCTTTTAACAAAATTCATAACTTTTAAAAACTAAAACAAAAGAAAACCTCTCAAAACCCAACCGTAATCTCCCTCGATTCATCGCCGATTCGCAAAATTCATCGACGATTAAACTCAACTCAAGAATTCGAGATGAAAAAGCATACTAAAGGCGTTAAAGGTAGTAGTGATGGCAATCAACCCTGCTCCTTTCAACCTAATCAAGAGATTCAACAAGAAATCGATAGTGACAAGCAAAATCAAGCACCGAAAAGTCCAACAATGGTGTATCTAAGGTATTGTTAAAAACCCATGTATTCTTAGAACTTGGAATTGATTTATTCGCATGTTTGATCATGATTTTGGGAAAAAAATGTTGCACACAGTTGATATTACGGTTGGGTCCGTGTCAAAACCCAACCGTAATATTTCATGTTCTTGAGTATTACGGTTGGGTTATTTTCAATACCCAACCGTAAATCAAAGGGAAGAAGATGAATAGTTCAGGATATTACGGTTGTTTTAAAAGATAACCCAACCGTAAGTAATTTGCGCCAATTTTTAAAAACAACTTACGGTTGGGTTTGTAGAAAATCCCAACCGTAACAAATAGCGTCTATAAAAGTTTGGTTTGAGTATTACGGTTGGGTTTTAAGGAAAACCCAACCGTAAAAATAATGTGCACATCAGGCTACATGTGTATTACGTTTGGGTTTTTTCTTAAAACCTAACCGTAACATATGGACAACATTTTGTACTAAAAATTTACGGTTGGGTTTGTGTTAAAACCTAACCGTAAATTATGGGACAAAATATACGGTTGGGTTTTGAGAAAAACCCAACCGTAAATAATCCTGTGTAGTGAAAAAAAATTTAGTTGAAGTTGAATTTGCTTGGAAATTATCTAACTTGTATTGTTTGTGTGTTGTAGGAAGAATAAGAGGGGTAATAATTTAACACCAATTTCTCACACTCCAACCCCTCGCCACGGAAAGCATTTAGGCGTTGAGAAGAGAGGCGTGAGTAAGACCCATAATCCCTCTTTTGAGGTAGGTGGTGGTAGTGTTCCTCAAATTGCAGAAGAGGAATATAATGTGTTTCAAGTCTTGGGTGATCTACCAACACCCAGAGGTTCTCTTGTGATTAGAGAACCACCACAAGAGCAACAACACGAAGAAGAAGAGCGGGACAGAGAACAACATGTCCCTCAAGGCAAAGGTAAAGAAATTCGAAAAGAAAAGGCAAATAAAAGGGTTGCCAAAGAAATTCTGAAAGAAAAGGCCGAACCTCAACTGTGGCCTAAGAGGAGGAATGGAGGACTATGGGGTGAGGCCCCAGATAAATCTGCAATATTATTTGGTTATCCCCATTCATGGGCTGCCAAAGTTGCAGCGACCAAGGTATTATTCTAATCACTTCTCTTATTCTGTTAAATTTTGGTTTGTTAACTTTTGTAAGTAAAACAAATTTGTTTTTATTCTTTGTAGGATCATACACAGGCGATCAAGAAATTGGTTCGTCAAAGGGATCAACATTGGCCCTTAACTGATGAATGTACGGGCGTACAAATTCTTGTAAATGGTACCGGGTTAGCTCCCGGAATTACCAATTCAATGTGGGAGTATGACAGTGTCGTATGCGCAGCCTTCAGGGAACGTTATTGGCCTGAAACCGATATGTTTCATCTCCCATTCGGCGAGATGACTATAACGCCGGATGATGTCCAATCAATTCTTGGGCTGGAGGTGGAAGGTAAATCTGTGTTTGATGGTTTTGACAACAACATGTCATGGAGTGATATTTATGCACTTGTCAAAGATACACTTGGATGGGATAAGACTGAAGCTGAATCTGAATTTAAATTGGTCAGTGGAGATAAACCGGGGATGCCTACGAAGAAAGGTCAAGCTATGAGCAAGAAAATATTGCTGCGGTCACTAAAGGAGAAGTTTGGAGGGACCGCAAAGTTGGAAATGGCTGGGGTCGTCAAAGATGACACCAGAGCTATTCGAACAGCTAGAGGTTATCTGCTATATATGCTCGGCACCATCTTCTTTGGTGACAACTCGGGCAACAGGGTCAACGTCCAGTATCTACAATGGTTTCAGGGTGATCTCGGGATGACCCATCAGTACTCGTGGGGAACTGCCACCCTGGCCTACCTACTTGCTAACCTTCGAAAAGCTTCGAGGGTTAGGGGAACTGAGATTGCCGGTAATACCGGTCTGCTTCAGGTAATTTATTGTTTGAATTTCAATGTTTAACTTTAATTTACTTTTTTCTCATTTTCTTATATTAATATTTATTATCTTTATAGGCATGGGTATACGATCACTTTCCCAGACTGGCTCGTCAAACAAGCGTTGATGTTAATGGACCTACGGGAAAGAAATTCGTCTTCACCGGGACGCAGGCAAAATATAAAGAAGTGCTCATAGCAAAGATGAGAACAGAAATTGATGCTTTCACGGTTGATGATGTTGTTTTCGACCCTTATGTGAAGATTAGCATAGAGGGTGATGGACATCTTAAGGATTTACGTGAATTATCGGACGTGGCAGGCTACAACGGCCCTTTGTATCATCCGTTTGGGTACATGATGTACAACCCCGCCGAACTCTCCGCCAATATGGATATGTCCAAACAACGGTGACACACTAAATGTTTAAATTGTGTGTGAATGGGTCGATGATCGAAGGGCCAAACATCGTGCTAAACTATGAGCCTACGCCTTCAATCGCGGTTTGGAATAACCGCACTGATCCGAAATACCAAGTCCAAAGGAATGAGTTAACTCCCTCTCCGGGCACAAAAGAGGCTGCAGAAGATTACTTGGATTGGTATCGCATTTTGGTCATCCAACTATCATCAACAATGATCCTGAGACTCTGGCAATCAACACAGAAGATGGTTTCTGGAAGAAGGCATATTTCAATTTGGTACGTACATTATTTTTGTTATTAATGTTTTTAAGATTTATTAATAAACACTCATCCTACTTTTATTTTCATATGTGAATAGAAAAAGAAAGCCGTTGCATTGGCGGACTCTATTAATCCATGCCTAAGCACAATTGATGTGAGGACGCCTGACCAAATCCAAGCTTTGATTAGGGAGGTTCATCATGAAGTTGAGGATGTGCAGCGGACTTTAAAGAGGAGTAGACCCGGAAAAAGAGGCGCGACTACAGATGCGAGTACTAATAGAAGAGAGCCCCAAGCATCGGATGAAGAGACACATGATGAAGCCGGGGATGCGCAACGTGGTGCTCGTACTCGAGGCGGTCGTGTTGGAGCTCGTAATCGTGGCGGTGCTGCTCATCGTAATGTTATGAGCAAAAAAAGAGCTCTTCAAAGTGATCGACCTACCCCTCCTCCTTCTCCCTAACTCTATGTCTGTGGTTTTCTTTTGTATGTGTGAATTACTTGTACCTTTAATGTGAAGTTGGATTTGAAGTTTGAATTTAACTTGCACGTGAAATGAAAAATTAAACTAAAAATTTATTTTCCAGTTATTTGAAGTTGGAAACCATGCATTTGGAAATCCCGGTAAAAATACCCAGTCACGTTAGGTTTACGGTTGGGTTTCCAGGCAAAACCCAACCGTAAACCTGGCAAAATGAAAAATGTGACAGGTTTACGGTTGGGTTTTTTCCAAAACCCAACCGTAAATATGTCACATTTTTATACTACAGTTTTACGGTAAATCTGAAAGAATGATTTTACGGTTGGGTTTTGGGTGAAAACCCAACCGTAAATAAAGGACCTCAACACATAATTTTCTAAAGATATTACGGTTGGGTTTTTAGCCAAAACCCAACCGTAAATTCTACTGGATAACTTAAAATTTGATTCTCTAATTTGTTTGTTTTTCGTTTTTTCTTTGTTTGAATGACCCAATTTACCTTAAATCTAGTTAAAATGATTGAATAAGTTCAAATTTTTGATTTTGAAACCCAAATTTGACCTGAAAACTCAAAGCTACAAAGGTTGGTTACGGTTGGGTTTTGGGTGAAAACCCAACCGTAAATAAAGGACCTCAACACATAATTTTCCAAGCTAGATTACGGTTGGGTTTTCAGCCAAAACCCAACCGTAAATTCTACTGGATAACTTTAAATTTGATTATATTATTTGTTTGTTTTTCGTTTTTTCTTTGTTTTAATGACCCAATTTACCTTCAATCTAGTTAAAATGATTGAATAAGTTCAAAATTTTGATTTTGAAACACAAATTTGACCTGAAAACTTAAAGCTACAAAGGTTGGTTACGGTTGGGTTTTGGCTAAAAACCCAACCGTAAACAAATGACCTCGACACATAATTTTCCAAGGATATTCCGGTTGGGTTTTAAGCCAAAACCCAACCGTAAATTCTACTGGATAACTTTAAATTTGATTCTCTAATTTGTTTGTTTTCGTTTTTTCTTTGTTTGAATGACCGAATTTTACCTTCAATCTAGTTAAAATGATTGAATAAGTTCAAATTTTTGATTTTGAAACCCAAATTTGACCTGAAACTCAAAGCTACAAAGGTTGGTTACGGTTGGGTGGTGGCTGAAAACCCAATCGTAAACAAATGACCTCAACACATAATTTTCCAAGGATATTACGGTTGGGTTTTAAGCCAAAACCCAACCGTAAATTGATAACTTTAAATTTGATTCTCTAATTTGTTTGTTTTTCGTTTTTTCTTTGTTCGAATGACCCAATTTACCTTCAATCTAGTTAAAATGATTGAATAAGTTCAAATTTTTGATTTTGAAACCCAAATTTGACCTGAAAACTCAAAGCTACAAAGGTTGGTTACGGTTGGGTGGTGGCTGAAAACCCAACCGTAAATATGTGACCTTTACACATAATTTTCCAAGTATATTACGGTTGGGTTTTCAGCCAAAACCCAACCGTAAATTCTATTTTGAGGAAAGTTTTGGGTCGTTTTTGATTTTTATTTAGGTTTTCAAATAGAGCCGTTCAAACCTTGTACGACCCATTTTTCAAAATATAGCCGTTACAATTCTGGTTTATAAGTGAAATAGTTGAGTACATATCCAACCCATCCATTTTTTTAAAAAGTTAAACCTTTATGTTACAACAATCATCTCTAACAAAACAAGTACTCTAACATAGTGAAATATGGGTCAACCTGGGATTAAGAATCCAGATTTTTCTTTGGATGAAGATTTATGTATTTGCCGCAACTATGTATTATGTTTTCCAAAAAGAGGAGAAGAAAGAAGGCAAAATGGTATAACGAGTCCGAGTTATTGGCAAACAATCCATGAAAACTTTTGTTCTGAAACCGGCAACCCTTATAACCGTGATCATGTCAAGTTGATTTGTCGATATAACACTATACACCGATACGTAGAAGAATTTATGGCATTAGTTCGTATTATTGGTCAACTACGACTTACGGGTGAAACCGAAGATGAGGTGTTACAGAGATCTCTTGAGGAATGGAGGAGATGGAAAATATGGCCTTTTTTATACCTACCTTATTATCACATCCTAAAGGACTTTTTCCTCACTCGTAAACCTATTTATTAGTTCTTTTGTAATGCCATTTGGGTTTGTTAGTGGTAATTTCAATCGTATCCAAGGTTACTTTAATGATTTCATGGGTTGTAATGTGGTCAAAAATTTGATGTTTACATAATTTTTTTATTTTGGACCCAATTTTGAGTGAACTGAAATTCCAAAAAAGGTTAACAAAAATATTTACGGTTGGGTTTTGAATGCAAACCCAACCGTAAACCTTCCAGATTAAAATTCACCCAGGTTTACGGTTGGGTTTGGACTCAAAACCCAACCGTAAACGTGACAGTTGTACGGTTGGTTTTGGAGTCATAACCCAACCGTAAAACTGGGGGAAAAACCCTGGAAGGTTTACGGTTGGGTTTGCACTCAGTACCCAACCGTAATTTTTTTTTTTAATTTCTCCAACTTTTTCATTAAATGTTAATTGCTCCAAATTTTTCATTTCCAAAAAAAATATATTAATATTATGATTCCTCCAACATACATATGATTTCATACTACGAATATTAAATGCCTTCCAGGTTTACTATATTATCATTCCGACTCCGAGTCAGAAACAAATGATATGAATTGAAAGGTCGGGGAGGGTTTTAATGCCTTCCAGAGTTCGAAATTGTGCTTGAACCGGTGACACCAAGACTTGGCGATATCACCATCGTATACATCCTGTAAAGGGGGTAATGGCCGAATAATCTCCATCTCGCTTTTCTTTGTTGGCCGAATAATCGTTTTACAATTGGTTTGAATATTGTTCCACAAGTGGAACGTGCAAAGAAGATGATGAGCATCTGGGAATACCCTTGCAATGATATTCATCAAGCCTTGTTCTTTGTCGGTGATAATTACCTTAGGGGTATATCCTTCAACATAGAATAATTTAATTTTTTCCAAAGCCCACACATAGCTTTCTTCGAGCTCGTTTCTCAAGAAGCAAAAGGCAACACTAAACGGGGACTTGGTAGAAGTTTGCCCTACAACATTCAAAACCGGGAGCTCATACTTGTTAGTTTTGTACGTGCAATCCATCATAAGAACTTGATGGGAGCACCGTGCTAACTTTATAAACTCGGGATGAGCCAATATAATATGCTTAATTTCTTTATTCTCATCTTCTTCGTGAAACATGGTGTAGTTTTTCGTCTCCCCCAAGTACAAAAGTTGTTGGATCGGGTCCCTTTCTTCCCATTTCTCACGCTTCAACTAGGCTTTGGCGTTGTAGATTGTCTCCAACGTAGACACATTATTTGAGTTTATTTTCTTCAAGTGCCCGAGTATATCACTGGGTTTCAAACGCTTATCCGTCATATCGTCTACGATGAGCTTTTCTTTCTTGGTAAGCCGGGCCATAGAAGGATGCGTTAACAAAGTCTCTGGTGGTAGGTGGTTGTGACGACCGCATATAACCGTAGACAAGAACCACTTATTCTCGTTGTTCTTACGAAATTGAAGCTTGAAAGGACATCCCGTCTTCTTAGTGTAAGTTTTTCGCTTGATCTTCGTCTTTGGTACATACTCAGTACCCTTCTTTGCATGTCTTGTGTATTGTCCACTACACTCACAAACCATTTGAAAGCGGTTGTGTTTTTGTTGGTTGTTACAAACAATCACACACATGATGAGTTTCCCATGTTCTGTAGCCCACTTCTTTGCATCATCTTTTTTATCCCATGTCTACATGGTCCAAGAACAGAAAGTTAGGAGAAAAAAAATGGCATTATGTTGGATGTCGAAAGGGATTAACAACTTATCTATAACCTACCAGGTCGTTGAAATAGTGATCCGTAGTATCTATAGTTTCAATATCATTTGGAGGAGGCTGATCATTCATTGGTTGAGGTACAACCGCGAGCTGAACAAAAGAGATCAAGGCCAAGCGTCAGACAAAACACTAAAACCAATAAGTTTACGGTTGGGTTAGAAGGGTCAGACCCAACCGTATAATCGACGGACCCAACCGTAATACAACAAAAAAAAGCCAAACCAATGTTACGGTTAGGTTAAAGAGTAAAACCCAACCGTAACAAGTGCAGTAAATACCCATGCAAGTAATTAGTTACGGTTGGGTTTGTGGTAACCACCCAACCGTAAGACTGTGAAACTCTACTTTTCAGAAACACAAATGTATAGTTACGGTTGGGTTTCTCAAGAAAACCCAACCGTAACCATGATGGTGTAACAAAAAAAAAAAACCACTATTATGCATCTCATTTCCTTAATATCAGCAAAAAATGAAAAAGAGTTTAAGTTAGAATGATACCTGACTATTCTCAGCAGTTGATCTTCACTTTGACGACTACTTTCTCCATTTGGTTTAGTTTCAGCATCACAACTTACACTTAAAACCTCTCTACCATCCAAATAATCATACATAGTTGGGTCTCCGGTATGTAGAATTTAGTTTGGCAATCATACAAGGATTCACCCTCCACAAATTTGCCACTAGAATCACTCATTTTGGGTTTTTTCAAAATTTTGGGTTAAAACTCTCTTATCTCTCTTTCACTTTTCCCACCAACATAAAACAAATACAAGACTGATTTAAGCATAAAAAATGAAGAATATAGGAAATGAAGATGATCATTTACGGTTGGGTTTCAAGAAATCACCCAACCGTAACTACATTTCCACTAAAAAACTTATGTTTACGGTTGGGTCCGATAATTAAACCCAACCGTAATATAATTTTCAATAAAATAACATATTTGTTACGGTTAGGTTGCATTACAAAACCCAACCGTAAATGATCATCCCACTTAAACTAACATTAAAATTTACGGTTGCTTTCTAAGCCAAAACCCAACCGTAATATAACTTTACAAAAACCACAAATTTGTTACGGTTGGGTTTCATTACAAAACCCAACAGTAAATTATCCCTGAATAGTGACAAAAAAAATACAATTCCAACGGGTTTTTTTTTTGAAAATCTATCCGTTGGGAATTTTTTCCCTATAAAAGGAAACCTCTCATTTTCACTTTCTCATTATTCTCTATCCCTTTCATTATCATTATAATTCTAGACTTTCCAACTCATTCTCACCATACCCTTTCAACCACTAAAAATGGTTCGATACACGAATGATGAAGATGTTGCAATTGTTCGAGGGTGGGTTACGATGATAAACCACGCTTAAGAGAGAGCCTCCTATAACAACAATAGAAACGTTGTTATAGCTGAAAATTGGATGGACTGTCAGGAGGACGATTATTGGTGGGAGTGTGTGTTTGAAATGTTTGTGGCATTACACGGGAATAAATATCGGAGGACGTGCAGTACCATCAAGGGACGCTTTGAGGCGTTGTATGAAGAAATGGAAAACCTAAAACTGGAAATGAAAATGAGAGTTGAAGCATTTCCCGACGAAACCAATGTGGAAAGAGTAAGTGTGTCAATTAATAAATCGTTCTTTACAAAAATATTTAAAATAATGAAACTTATAATTGATTTATTTTTTTCAGCATGCCATGGCTAGGGCGCAGTATAAAATCAAATATGGGAAGGAGTTCAAGCATACAAATTGCTATCGTATCTTGGAACAAAGTTTCTATCTTGAGTTTCGCCGTTATGATTAAGTGTTTAAGTGTTTAAGTGTAATCATCTAATGATCTACTGTATTTCTTTTCCTTTGGTTCTTCCTTTAATGTTAAAATTAAGGTTTTTAACAACTCTGGTATTTGATAAGAAAATGAACTAAACCCAAGCATAACTAAATTTGTCTTAAAAACTGCTTTTACGGTTGGCTTCCATGACTCAATCCAACCGTAACTACAATTCATACTATAAACATTCATATTTACGGTTGGGTTCGATTACTAAACCCAACCGTAACAAAAATTGTACAAACAACGCAACTAGATTACGGTTGGGTTTTAAGGCAAAACCCAACCGTAACAATATGGTAAAATATACACTAATACTAACACTAGAAGTTACGGTTGGGTTAGGTGACACAACCCAAACGTAACTACATTTCACTCTAAAAATAATTTTACGGTTGGGTTAGATTACTAAACCCAACCGTAAATAAATTGTAGAAACACCACAACTATTTTACGGTTGGGTTTCACCTCAAAACCCAACCGTAAATTCTGCGGGATTCTCAAAATGTCTGAATTTCCGTCTCCTTAAACTACACAATTCCAACGGATTTTTTGTTTCAAAAATAGATCCGTTGGTTCCTTTTTCCCTATAAAAGGAAACATATACTTGTCACTTTCTCATTATTCTCTATCCCTTTCATTCTCATTATAATTCTAGATTTTCTCATTATTCTCACCATACCCTTTCAACCACTAAAAATGGTAAACACATACACGAATGATGAAGATGTTGCAATTGTTTGAGCGTGGCATACGATGCTAGAGCATGCTTACGATAGAGCCTTCTATAACAACAATAACAACGTTGTTTCACAACAAAATTGGTATGAGGGTCAAGATAACGAAGAATGGTGGAAGCTGGTATTTCGAGTGTTTGCGGCATTAGAGGGGAATGTAAATCATAGGCCGTGGAGAGCCATCAAGAGACGGTTAGAGACGTTGTATCGACAAATGAACAACTTAAAACTGGAAAAGCAAATGAGATTCGAAGCAAATCCCTACGAGAACGGTGTGGAGAGTAAGTTTGTCGATTATTAAATCGTTAATTAAAAAGAGATTTCAAAAACTCAAACTAATAACTGATTTGTTTTTTCCAGCATATGTTGTCTATGGAGCAGTATAGAATCAAATATGGGGAGGAGTTCAAGCATACAGATTGCTACCGTATTATGGAAACAAGTCGGGTGTTTGATTATCGCCATTATCTTTAAGTGTTTAAGTGTAATCATCCAATGGTCTATTGTATTTCGTTTCCTTTGTTTTATTCCTTTAATGTACTACTTTAAATATATTACAATAGAAGGAATAAGTTACAAAGTTGTGTTTTAAACCCAATTTGGAGTATATTGAAAATCAAAAAACAGTTAACAGGACCATTTACGGTTGGGTCCAATTACTAAACCCAACCGTAATAAAATTTGTAAACACCACAACTTGTCTACGGTTGGGTTTTAAGCAAAACCCAACCGTAATTCTGTGTTGAAATTGAAACTCATATTTAAAAGAATATGTTACGGTTGGGTTATAAGCCAAACCCAACTGTAAATTCTACTGGCTACGGTTGGGTTTTAAGGAAAAACCCAACCGTAAGTCTATGTTGAAATTTGATCAAAAATTAACAGAATATGTTACGGTTGGGTTATAAGCCAAAACCCAACCGTAAATTCTACTGGATAACACAAATTTGGATTATCTAATTTGTGTGTTTTTTGTTTTTTCTTTGTTTCAAACACCCAATTTACCTTCAATCTAGTAAAAATAATTGAATTATTTCAAAATTTTGATTTTTAAAACTCAAATTTAAATCAATTCTCAAAAGGATGAGTTAGGTTGGTTTTTCCTTTAAAACCCAACCGTAACTATGGGAAAAATGGTGTTCATCATTTTCTTCTACTTACGGTTGGGTATGGTTTAAAACCCAACCGTAACTTTGCACAAAACATGGTGTTCATCATTGTTCTTTGATCTACGGTTGGGTTTTGTTGAAAACCCAACCGTAAATCTGGACAAAAATGGTGTTCTTCGGTTTTCTTATGGTTACGGTTGGGTTCGACATGAAACCCAACCGTAAATTTCTCTGAACAACAAAATTTGAGTCTTTCAAATCGTGATTTCATCAAGTTTTTCTTCCCACCAAACACAAATTCAAAAAAAAAAAAAATTCAAATCATTTGATTAGGTAAAAGATTATGTTTAATTAATCATGATTAGTTTAAATTAATCTTAACTAATCGATGTAATTAAGATTACTAATGAGGGGTGGTTTGGGTATTGTGAAAATATTATGGATAAGGGGTTTTTGAGTTTTACTTCATAATGTCCCTATTTCGTCTTATTAGAGGAGCCCCTCAATCAAATTTGGAGTCCCTATATCAGGCTTCTACAAGAAAGGAGAAATAGTCATCAACATTTATTTATTTTTGCTATATTACTCTACTTTCAGTGAGGTGGCCTGTGGGGGATTACGTCGAATCATTTCACGTATAGATATATCTACAGTTTTACTAGTGGCCATGATTCCTATTCTATTCCTAACGAAGGAAGTATACTTTCAGCCATTAGAATGACAAATATCCCTGTTTTGTTATTTAAAATTATGCCTTGGAAATTCAAGGAGAAGCTTCCTCTTTTTCGTTTTATTTGGTAGACAATCGAATAAAATTAAGATAAGGAGCCGTGGGCTTCTTGAACTGGTACCTACCTACGAATTTGTGTCCTGATGGACATCGTACTAAACCAAGGGAGATAAATAGTCCGGCAATATGAGTCAGACTAGCCGGCTAGACGCACAGCAGATGGAAATTAACATGGAATTTTTACGGTAACAATCTGGAATTTTATAGTCCCTAATTTTTTGAGCTAAATTATATTCTTTCTGTACTAGTAAAAAATATTACTCCCTCCGTTTCAGGGAATGAGTTACTTTTCTATTTGCACAATTGTTAAGGCAAGATGAGAGAGAATAACTTTTATAATTTATTTCCAGATTTACCCTAACAAAATTTTTAATATTACATATATCTTTATAATGAGAATAATAACATTTTTTTAAATAATAAGGGTAGTTTTGAAAGTTTGTTATATTGAAAATGAAAGTAACTCTTTTGTTGGAACCAAAATTTAAAAAGAAAGTGACTTTTTTCCTGAAACGGAGGAAGTATTATTTTTTTATTTTAGCAACTCTTTAAAGATGGCTAACTTCGTGTGTGCAACCAATGCTCAAAAAAAAAAAGAACTTCACTTCGATGGCTATTATGGGTTTGATGTTGATGGTTGAATATTTAAATAACTAGACAACAAATCTTCCTTTTTAATATGGACAAACACTTGATGTAACTGAAGCTGAAGTTCCAGTTTGAGATAGTAATTCAATAATTCATGCTAGTAGAGGAAAGTGGTTGTCTCGGAAAGCAATAGTGAAACTTTTCAAGTTAGTACAACAGCGAATCCTGGTCCGTTCTCCAAAGTAAACTGAGCACAACTCATCCACCTTACCATGGTAAAGCGGCCTTTCCATTAGATAACTGAGGGATAGAACAATGTAGTCCATACCAAATTTCGGTTTGTACCGGTCAAAAGTGATACACTGGTACGCCGGTATATCGGGGAAATTTCGATTTTAAATATCGACGAAATATCGGTCCATATATTTTATACTTATAATTTTATGAAAAAATACTAGTTCATATTTTATAACTATAAATATATTTTAACACGTTATAACAAACGTTTTTTCACAAAGTTTAGAAAGAAAACTAGTACTCATCCAAAATATATAGATCCATAGATTCCATACAAAGTTCAAACTGGAAACAAAAGAGAAACAGGAACAACTTCAAAGTTCATCGTCTAAAATACTAATTAAACAAGGATATTACAATTCTAATCAAGATCATTAGATTAATTATAGATATTATCATATGCATATACAATTCTAAATACCATAAAAAAATATGAGTAACAATTGAAAACCCTAAAACAAGGATAAATTTTATATATTTTTTATTTTGATTTATTTTGATTTTTTTTTTAAAGTGGTACGTCCATACCGGCCGATTTTTTCGGTCAAATACCTTTCACCGGTATACCGGATTTCGTCTGGCTTACACTCCAAAATCGATAAAACCGACGGTATACCAGTCGTACCGGCCGGTATGGACTACATTGGGATAGAGACATTCCACCCAACACAAATAATAGTTCATACAAAAACTTCCAAGTCAAATGTTTGTAAACCACACGTTGAAAAAATGAATGCATAAATTAGAATGGATGACAATTAGAGAGAATTGTAGGACGAATATTAAAACTAATATAATAATTCCAAGACCAATAAAAATGTTGACACATGAAGAAAGGATTGCACAAAACACAAATGTGTGGTATACAATGGATGGTACAGTTGGGAATCGATACAACGAGAGAGTCGAGTTATCAGTTTTGCAGATATTAGAATTTTCACTAGTAAACTAGAGATATGCATAATGCTTGAGGCATAATCAACAGTGCCGTACAAAGATGTATGCCTTGAATTGTAAACTGCGCCATTAATATAACTCTTAACGGTAAATCACAACATTCACCGTAACGTTTACTCAACAATCCTTAAAAAGAGAGAACAGATCGGTATAACAGAGATGCAGCGTTTCTTATATGGAAGATGCTTGTGGGATGGAAGTTTGGTGGACTAATAAGCCTTCAAAAGTATGAGAGAAAAGGAGTTGAGTAATGATCTCTTTTCCCTTTACAAACCATCATCTGCTTAAAAGCATACTAAACAGTTAGGCTTAGGCTTAAAATTCCGCCCTTCACTATTTTGTTCATGTGAATTTCTCCAACAGAGATGACTTTTGCTGATACTTGTGTATATATATGTAAAAGTATTGTTATGACATAAGAAGAGAAGAATCTTCCACCATCTAGAGATGTCAATTCCGGTTTCCAAACCTGAATCTGCATGCTTTGAAAACTTAGCCGGATATTTACTTAAACTGGCTAAAAAGTTATTGAACTCTTGATATACCGGAACAATTTATTGAAAGAACAGATAGAAGCCATAATTTGTAAATGATTTGAATACAAACTAGATGCATGTACTGATACAGACTTCACTTAAACCAAACTATAGATGAAAAGCCTAGCCAACATGAAGAAGATAAAAAAACTACGTTACTGCTGTAGCAAACAAAACATTAGGAAGACAGAAAATGAATGAAGATATTGGACGGATCACAAAAAACTAAATAAAAATACTGGGACTTGTAGGCTGCATCATAATATCAATGCTTCAAAGTCAGAAAATTTTGTCTTTGGCACCATAACTTGCCTCTTTAAAATCGTAAAGATCAATGCCAACCCTCATTGTACAACAGGTACCTTCTATCCAACATCTCCTGCTTTAGGTCCCTGAATACGAGTCAGATCACACCCAAAATAAATTACAAAGGGTATGTAATGAAAACAAAATGGTCAACCATTAGCTACTTTAATTCCCAAAAGTTTTTCGGTTTTCATTATTGAAAAATGCGGTGTATGTACATCAGACAGACTCTCATGGTTACATTCAGCTAATGGGATGTACAATAAGTATTTCTACTTAAACTTACGATTCTTCTGTGCATTCCATTTCTCTATACTTCCATACCAACTCCACAAGTAGAACAAACCCACGAAACGTAAGATACTAGCAGAGACCACCTCCAGAAGTGCCATTGCAGGTGATCTCTGGGGACTCATTCCAGAAGTTGCGAGAGACAGCAGTAGTCCATCAAAATTGCATGGGATGATAAAGCTTCCAGACTTGATGCCATTTATAGCTGTTATGGCAACTTCATCAGCTTTCTTCGCGCCTGAAGAGGCGGCAATGATACTAGTAACCTCTGGCTTTGTCTTGTTTTCTGCGGAAGGTCAGTATGTCTCAGTTAAAATCTTGATTGTCAATTACAACTGTCTGAATCATAAAATAAAAGTTCAAATCCACTGAAATCTCTAATTTAAACTGGTGTCCATAAGAATTTGGGTAAAACATGTCTTATTCACAAGATAGGTAACAGGGGCCATCTTCAACATATTCATAAAATGTGTCTCTAAACATAAAATCTTAGTTTCTTGTATTATTGCAAAATGCTTTTTCTTATTTTGATCACCTCATCAGTGACAAATTCTGATATTGAGTCTCGAACTTCTTAGTTGAATATCATATCTCTCCCGTGTAATCATATGAACTATAAAAGAGCAAAAAAGAAACAAATTAAAAAGCAATGTTTCATACCTTCAGCTAAGCCAGGGGTTTCTGTATCTGGAGGAAATATAAGCGAGATGTGGATGTTATCTGAAATAACCTCTTGCTGTAAGGATTCTGCTAAACCCCGAAGACCAAATTTACTAGCCGCATAAGCCGTATAACCATAGATTCCCACCTATTTAAGAAAATAAGTATAAATACTTCGTAATCACTTGATACTAAGATTAAGAAGATGAGTCGCACCAGTATATAGCAGTTTAACTCGTAAGTACCCAATTTCTTGACTTAGCAGGCAGCCAAATTGGGAACAATATCAGTGTTAAGGATCCATTGAACACATCAGCAGTGCTTGCAACGGCCCAAAACATAAATACTAAAAAGCTAGAGTAAAAATATAGAGAGAGCGATCAGAATCCAAAACAAAAACAATTTTTCTACTACTATACTTCACAACAAAACAACTAAAACGAAGCCCATTATGTGATTGCTGAAATGTTCCTATATTTCCATGACTAACGAACTAGAGAAAAACAATACGTTGTTGTCAACAAAATTATCTCCAACGAATACATCTCAGTCTTGCAAACAATTTAACTAGAGCAAGAAGCATGATGAACTAAACAAAATAAACATAAACTAGTTCCAACGCAGTTCAGAAGAGTTTATCTAGGATGCACGCGTCTCACGTGGACGCCCTTATTCACTGTTGGTTGGACAACATGTTTCAGTGTTAGCCTGGCATCTATGGTGAATCGCAGTAGGGCAGCGCCTGCACCAAATGTGCCAGCACTGTAACAATGCTGAATCTTTCATCACACTATATTAATTCCTATGAAAAACAACATACTAGATATGCATCAATCTAGACTGACATTCATTGTATTCGTGAAGAACCAAACAATCTATAAATAGAGAAAACTAAGTGAAGATTGGAAAAGATGTTATATACCTGACCAGCTTGTGAAGACATTAAGGCAATAGAACAAGGACCACGATCTTTTCTACTCTTCATAGACGGTAACACAGCTTTAATCAGATGAAATGTACCCATTAAATTAACATCCATCATGAACTTAATAGTATCTAATTCTTGTTTATTAAATTCTTCAGGAATAAAAACACCTTGATTACAAATCAATACATCAATTGGATCAGCTTCGTTAATCGCTTTTTTCACATCATCAAAATTCCTAACATCAACACTAAATATAGAAACATCAATACCAGATGATAATCGTATAGAATTACGTGCTTCTTCTAATTTATCAGCATTACGAGCAAGTATTGACACACGCGCTCCTTGTGATGCAGCTTCATGAGCTAAAGCATATCCAATACCACTTGAACCACCAGTAATGAATACATGACGACCTTTGATTGGGATTTTAGTAGGTCTAGGTTTTAAGATTATGGCTAGGATTATGAGGATTAAAAGAGGAATTATGAGGATTGAAAGGAGAAACAGAAAGTACATGGATGCCATCTTGAGAAAAAATTCTCAAGAACTGTCTGAGATTCTCCTCGATTATGTAGACTGAGGATGAGAGAGTTTCGGATTCACGTTGTTTATGCCTAACAGTCAAAGGGAGATTTCTATTTGGGCAGGTCATATTTGGATATGGGCAGACTGTTGAGGATTTGATTTTATTAGTCTATCCCCGTCGGATCCCTATAAGTTTTTGGCTAGGGAAAATAATAATCCCTCCGTTTTTTCTACTCCCTCCGTTTTTTGAAAAGTGTTACTATTATTTTTTCATTTTAGCATAAAAATAAATCAATTTAAAAAAATGATAGTAACTTTTTTTCTGAAACAGAGTAGTATTTTTTAAAAAATATTTAATTAGAGAATACCCTTATAAATTATGTGATATTTTCGATTGGACCAACTTACGTATATTGATAAAGGATGTTCTAAAAATATAAAAAATAAATTAATCCTTTCATATTTTATTTAATTAATTAAATTTTTATTTTGTATTTTTTATTTAAGTTAAAACAATAATTTAAAGAAATTTTTAAAAAAATATTGTGGTTAGTTTAGCCATTACAAAAAATAAATTAATTAGATTAAAAATAAATTAAAGGATAGTTTAGCCATTACAAAAATATATGGATAAGGGTTAGTGATTTTTATGTAAAATGACTCTATTTTGTTTTACTTGGTATCCCCAAATTTGTGGGGGTATCCCCCGGTTAAATGTTCTTTTTTAAGTTACTTATTTTAAAATTTTGTTTGTTAAAAGTTGAGTTATCTCATTAAACAAACCAATATTTCTAAAATTACCTTTTTGATTAGGGAAATTTGTTGAATGGTCCAAAGGCCAATGACCCATTTAATCTAGGGTCCAACCAGAAATTTGTTTTAACCGGAGGTCCAAAATCTTTATAACTAGACAAGATTACCTTCCCGCCTTTCACAACTCACGTGTGAACCACGCACAACAAGAAACGTCTTTAAAAAACACCTGTTGCATCCCTTTCAGTTTCTAAAACTACTTGAAACTGAAAATTAGGGATTTCAAAAATCAAAACTGCTCTACATAAACTGAAATAAAAATCAGAAACTAAAGAAATCAAAACTCAGACAAAATCAAAATCATCAAAGAAGAAAAGTAGATTTGAACTGAGCTAAAATGGTTACCAAAAAGAAAATCGACAGAACAATCACAGAAATAGTAATTGAAGAACAAGATACTCCTCGATCTCCACTAACAAAATCAAAAAGGAAGAAGAAATCAGATGTTGTTGATTTTCCAGCACCATCGAAGAAGAAGAAGAAAGCTTCTCATGTAGATTCTCCACCACCAAAATCAAAAGAGAAGAAGAACACTGATGTTGTTGATTCCCCAACACCATCGAAGAAGAAGAAGAAGCAAACTGCTATTGTTGATTCTCCACCACCTACAAAGAAGAAGAAGAAAGCTCTTCTTAGAAAAGTTCTTGTTGTTCATTCTCCATCAACATCAAAGAAGAAGAAGAAAGGTGTTGTTGTTTCTGGTAAAAAAAGGTATTGATTCTAATCTTTTAATAAATCTTCATGTCTTGTATTTTAATTTTGCATCTGCTTCTATTAATTTTTTATTTTTGGATCAGTACATATCAATATGTATATACTTTGTTCATGTTATAGGAGTTACATCTAGCATGTAACATCGGTACATATCAATATATATATATTTCATGTTATAACACATAGATCTAGCATGCAGCATAGGTTATATATTAATATGTACTTGGTGTTTAGTTTTAGTTCTTGAATTAGATCAGTACATATCAGTATATACTTATTTTCATGTTATAGCAGCTAGACCTTGCATACATGATAAATATATATTGATATGTACTTTGTTATAGTTCTTGAATTAGATCAGTGCATACCAATATATACTTTGTTCATGTTATAGATATAAAGCATACATATCAATATATGTTGTTCAATATTTTAGTACATATTGATATATTGTAGGGTTATTGACAGTGTGTTAATTATATAGGTAGTGTGAAGAAAACGACAAAAGCACCTGCAGCTGCTAGGAAGATCTACAGAAGTGGTTTCATGGGGATTTTCTCACTAGTTAAAGCAATCAGGGCTGAAAAGCTTGAGTTGAGTGAAACTCAGTTGAGGATCATTGGTGAGCAATCATATGGGAACCTTTTTTTGATGTTCTAGTACAAAAATCTTGGTGTAGATCACTGGATGAAAAATGAAACTACGATGACCAATCTAATACAGTGCTATAAGAAAAGCAAAGTTACGAATGAGCTCACATTTGAATTCAAAAGGCATGAAGATTCACATATTCTGACATCCACTCCTGAAAAATGGGTGTTATCTTTGGAATGCCAAGAACAGGGAAAAGACAACATGAAGATATGGTGCTGACATCAAGGGGTGGATATCGAAACATTGTTTTCTTCCAAAGGTTCTTTCGTGATGTAGAAAAGACTAAAAAGCTAAATAGAGTGAGGATACAAGAAGAAATCTTGAAACTTCTAAGAAAAAAACAAGGAACTGAGAAGTAAACCAATGAAAAAATTGAAGAATATGAAGAAAAGGAAAGTGACGAAGAACCTGAAGAAAGTGGGAGTGGTCAAGAGAATACAGACAATGAAGAAAATGAACAAGAAGAAAGTGAAGAAGAGAGTGAGGAAAAAAATGAAGAAGTGAGAGATGTTGAAGACCTTGTAAGGCTTATATGCATGTTCATGTGTATCACTTTTTTTTCACAACAAAAGATGCACATGCCTTGACTGAAAAGTACGTTGGTCTTGTGGAGGATCTCGAGGATGCAAAGAATATGTCATGGCCAGATTTGATACAGTCTTTCTTAGAAAAGTCACTAAATGACAATCTAAATACAGTCGAGAATACTACCAGATGTCTGAACTATTTATTGGTAAGAATACCTACTAAAAATCTATTTAGTAGTTTACTCAATCAAAATCATGATTTACTTCTAACTTTGTTTTGGTGATTTTTTTTTTCCAAAACAGTTTTGGTATGCAGAGCATACCTATTTGCTGGAACCGGAGAAAAATAAAGACGATTCTGAAAAATAAGTTTTTTCCAAGAGCTACCAAATAGAATCTGACAAACTTATGTACTGCACTCCAAAAAGACGTTGATACAACTGAATATCAGGTAAGAAAATATGTACTAATGTACTGCATTTATGATGTTTGTTATCCTACAATATATATCAATATGTACTGAATGTATGATGTTTGTTATCCTACAATATATATTGATATGTACTTCATGAAAAACCCTACTATAAGTCTATAAGTATTGTAGATATGTACTGCTTGAATACACATCAAAACAAGAGTATGTGTCAATATGTACTGTTTAATAACAATAGTAAAATATTTATAGGAAAGTCAATAGATGTTGATTCAAAAACCTAGTATTTATAGTACATATTTTGTTGTTTTGGTACAGTTCCATGAAAATTTCGAAGTTTTATACACCAATCAAGAAAAGAAAATTCTGAATAGAATCAAAAGAAGACTTGCAGAAGAAGAGAGTGAAGCTGAAAAAGGTAGAAGAAGGTAATGAAAGTACAATGGGAGAAGAGAAAAAATAAATTGCAGGGAAGGCAGTGGAGGAAGATGATTAGAAAACAAAATATAAATATTTGACGAAGATAATCTTTGAGAAATGGGGCGAAGTTAACCCCATGCAGCATGAAGATGGACCGCTTGATGCATCAAAGCTTCTGAAAATGTTGAATGACATATACATGAAAGTTTTTCCCTTGCATCCTGAAAAATAAAGAGGAGTTTTGAGACTCAAATGATGGGAGTCCCATTTATTTGGGTACTGAATCATCAAATGAAGTGGCATTTCCTACTACTCCAACATATCATACAACTACTTTGGATGATCCTAAATTCCAAAACATCACAGAAAATGAAGTACATTTGGGAGATCCATTTGTTCAGAGTCCAACTTCTTTGGATGATAATCCAACAATAGAAGTGCCATCTCCTACTACTCCAACAAATGAAAAAAAAAATTGAGTGACACCATCGTCAAAAAGGTTGCATTTAATGTTGCATTGTCAACACCACCTTCGGTGTACAAGTTTTGTGGTGTTGATGTTTCAATTATTAAAACATGGGTTAAATCTGACTTGGAGAAAGAGGTCAAAGAAATGCAAGAGAAAAGTAACACACAGATAAGTAATGCTTGCTAATTTCACTTTATTATAATGTGTTTTATTATTTTCATATCATTGTACATAGCAATATGTACTTAATTACAAATGTGTTTTATTATTGTCATATAATTGTATATATCAATATGTACTTGATTATGAATGTTTTTTATTGTTGTCATATTATTGTACATATCAATATGTACTTAACTAGCATGAAAAAAAAACTCTATGGTTGCAAGATGATTTACCTGGACTTCAACAAGAAGCAGTGAAAAAGTTGATTGAAGTTATAACCAGAGTACTGAAACTGTTAAAGGGATGTCACAGAACTCTGATGTACAAGACGTTGAAACCTTGGTAGAGAGATTCGCGAACATGGATATACCTTTGTTTACTGAGATGCCGTATTTGGAAGGCATTCAAAAGTTCACATTTTAAGAATTTTTAAACTTGGCCATTGCCAACAAGGGAGTTTATGCTGAAGAATATGCATCTCTCAACCAAGATAATGGTAGTGTTTCAAGCCCTACTCTGTTTAGGATTGACATTCGCAAACATATTGATAATTTATTTGGAAATGATTTGCGAGGTGTAGAAGTTCGACAAGTTACAGTTGAGCACTCTGAGCCGAACCAACTTACACCTGAGAAAAATACAATTCAAGTCACACCTGAGCAGGAAAATGACCCAAGGGTATATCTTCTACTTGTGGTAATTTACCTTTCTTGTTTCCGTTTGAAAAAATATGATTCAAATATAGTACTAAAAACATGGATTCAAAAATTGCAGGATACTCTAGTCAAGGATGTTCAAATGAAAGATAATGTTGAGCAGGATGTTCCATTGATCTAGCCGATGAGTACTCAAAAAACACAATGCGTATCAATATGTATGTTAAAAAAAACAGTATATATCGACATGTACTAGTTAAACCAAGTACATATTGACCTATATTTGGTTGTACTAGGTATTTGATGTTGAAAATTTAATTTCAATTATGTAATTAAAAGTACATATTTTGTTATACTGACCAAAAGAAAATACTTAAAAGTGTTGCACCTGGATCTAGCTGCTTGGGTATGTGTTGTTTTCTTAATTTATACTTTTGAACATTGGATATGAAAAAATAGTACATATTAATATATACTAGTGAGACACAACTCTATTACCCACGCAGAAAAATATCAAATATATACTTTGTGAAATAACCTATTAAACGTTTCCATTTTTCAGCTTCATGTCGAGAAACCAAAGAATTTCGAGGGAGCATAAGTGACTGGTATTATGATGCCCATCTTGAAAATGAGCAATGACACTGAGAAGATCCTTGTACCCATGTGCCATGGAAACCAGGATTTGACACTGCTCGAGTATGAGTTTGAAACCCAGAAATTCATCCATTACAACTCATCTATGGCGTTCAGGGATCATAGTTATGATAATACCAAAAAATGGTTGATTTCTTGTTCAATCCAATCAATCAGTTTTTGGTTGAGAAACAGAAAGAGACGGTGAAGAATTCAAAGGTGACTGACTATGGGTGTCCACAACAAGGAATGTGGCCAGACTGCCTTTTATATGTAATGAATTTTACGAAGAGTAGATCGAAGATTGATCGTGATGGAAAAAGTTCGGGAGATGACGAACAATTGATGATGAAGATGTATAAAAAAAGAATCAAGTTAGCATGCAGGTTGTTGACAGCCACTGCGCCTAAAATCAGTTGGGACCCCTCCAATGAAAATGAATGTTTACCTGCAAAGTAGATATGGATATATATTGTAGTAACTTTCTTTTGACTTATTGAACTTGGCTTGTAGTTATTGACTGATAAGGATTTATTTACTTGTATCAGGATCTTATAATGTTTTATATATATTGTGATGATTTTTATTAGCATCGAGTTATATAGAAAGGAAGAACATATTGATATGTGCTAGGAAGTACATATTGATGTGTATTATTCTAAAACTAGATATTGTTATGTAGGAATTATGTTTGTGTTCATTTTTTGAATTTGTTTTTATTTTCCTTCAAATTGATATGTTCAATGTAGTACAAATTCATATTGTTAACCCTGGACCCTGTGAAACCTGAACCCCTAAACCATGAAACCTCTGAAATCATGAAAACCATGAACCCTTAACCACTGAAAACTTGAAACTCTGAACAAATAGATTCATATTCTAAAAGTACATATTTACATGTACTATGAAGTGCATATTGATATGAATTGAAAAAATATACGTTGTTTATGTGAATCTTTTTGTGTTTTTATAACAACCACAGATTACTAAAAAGAAAAAATATATTGGAAATATAAATCACTAATAACGAGAGGGCATCTGACCCCCATATATTGTGAATGACACTCAACCACATGTTCATATATCTATAAAGATGGAGAAAATATAAGATTTATATCATCAAATTCTCGTTATGTCATTAAGAACATAATTCAGTTGGCACACAAACAAACTCTGAGAAAAGAAACCTAAAAAAATGCGACAAGTATCTTGTAAAAGAAACTAAATCCCAAATGTACTAAAATAACTGAACTTAAATTAATTCTCATTGGTACTGCCGGATAACATTGCATGTAGCCTTGTTTTGATGAGATTTAAATTTACAATTTGAACATGTAACAGGATTTTTGCTCCTCTCTCATGCACTCTTGATGCGATTTTTTCTTCTTCTTCCTGGAGGAGCCCTAACTACAATTGGTGGCAGAATAGTATCTTCTACGGTATACTCATCAGGCATGTGATATATTCAAAAACATAAATATGAAAAATTTATTATACTTGTGCAGTTTTTGTTGATGTGTGTTGCACTAAATATCAATAGGTACTATGTTAATTCTAGTTTATGGTTTATATGTATTGCTTAAAACCATGCTCATGTATGATACAACCATAAAAATATCAATATTTACTGCTTAAAAACTTAGCTGTCATGATTAGGAACATGTCTAATAGAGATTGAATATAGCTGGCGATAATAGCTAACATTGAAGTATTCGTCGATATAACCCTCTTTACAAGCTCCAAAGCAAATAAAAAGTTTATTGAATCTCATTATTGCGTTGTTGAATTCAAAGTCAATACAAGACCCAGGGTTGGTTTCCCTAACAACATTCACCCAGCAAGCAAGATCAGTATATGACTTTATATCGTTCCCGAAAATCATTTGATGCATAAGTCTAAAGCATGATATGCGTGGTGATACTTGATGTTGATCCCACCCCCAACTTTAATATAATCCATAATCTCTTGCGGCTTTATGAGTGGGTTGTGCTTGACTCACACATGAAATAAATGACTTACAAGCTTCCTCGAAATAGTTGGTCTCCACAACCTATACCCAGTACCACAAGTGTGCCTCCCTATGTAATCATTTATCTTAAAAACATCCAAAGACCCGATGGAAGTCGCATGAAGCATCCAAGAGCACCCACCATTGCAGCATTTCACTGTGAATCTCTCAAGGTCTTCTTCAATTTTATAACCTTATATCTAGTCCTCAGACAATATTTCTCACATGCTAACCGAACGGCTTCAACACCACCATGAAAGAGCTGATTATTATCTTCAAAAACATTCTCCCAACCATCGTAAAAAAGAACACTTGAAATCTCCTTACCATCTTTCAAATAATTGGTTCTAGCACCCACAACCAACTCAGCATTGTTGTCAACATCAACACATCTCCAAGAACTAGATGCACCAGATGAAACAACATCCACATGCAACTCAAAAAATCTGAACTATTCGTAAAATGTAATGCAACAAGCCCTTGAAGCAATACATCAGCAAGAACGGGGACTTTCACTCCATTTTCAACATAATTAACAACAATAGTTGATGGAGTCAACCAGCTCCACGCATTACAGATAGTAAACTTCAAATCTTCCAAAGTTGAAGATAACGCAAGCAAATATGCAATATGGTTGTTGCTTGTGGTATACGTGAGAGTAGTAAAAGGTATTTTGATTAGAACCAACAACAGACATGTTGAACCTGTGGAAATTTGATCCAAATAAAACAACACAAACACACATAATTTCAGATGATATGAACACCAAACCTACAGTACAACATAATATATACTGGTTTGGGAAAATCACAACTATTATCGATTCACACAAAATAAACAAACAAAAAACATACTATATGCAGTGCAAACAAATATGTACTGATTCAAAAATGGTATACCATATAGTATATATAACAAAAAAAAACATACTATAAAAACAGTACATATCAAAAAGCATAAAAAATGGTACATATTAATATTATTGTATGATCATACAATACATCCAGAAGAAAGAACAAAAATCATGATTTCCTGAAAAATAAAAGAAAACCAAATAAAACATATTATCAAACGACATGTACAAAAATTGAAATACGACGATTAATAAACAAAATAAAATAATTATAAAAATCAGTTTCAAAAATCAAAAGAAAAACTAAAGCACGAACAAAAACGAGATTGATCATGCAATTCAATAAAATATACATCATAGAAATCGTAATCATCAGGATTTCAGTGTAAGAAAACAAACAAAATCATGAAATCAAGCTGATTATCATGATTTCAGTTGAAAAAAACAAAAACAGAACATCAAAAACCATAAAACACCAGCAGAAGAACATCAAATTGAAACAGAAAAGAGGATTACCTTGAAAAATACCCAGAGATTTGAGATCAAAACCATAAAAATTGAAGAACACCAACAGGAACAGAGAGAGGAAAATTCAGATCTGAAGAAAAAAAGGAAAGAAAATCGAAAGGAATTTGATTTGAACTGTAATTATATGTTTGTTGGAGAAAGGATAAATATGGAATATTAGAAATGTATAACTTGTTTCTCACATGTGAGATGGATGAGAAAGTAAGAAATCTAGTCATAAAACTTGTTTTTGGACTAGCGAGTAAAACGACTTGCGGGGGTGGACCACCGATTAAACGGTTCCTCTAGATTGGATTATATAGTAATTCCTAGTTTTTATTAAAATAACTAGTCCATTACATCATGGATCTGTTTCTTATAATTGTAGAAAAAACCTCGGCTAAGATTACACAAATTGAAAAAGATTGGAAAAAATATAATTTTGGAAATTTATTTATGGGGTTAATTGGTTTTTAGTAAGGTTTTGTCCAACATTAGGGTTTGGTCTAATTTTTTATGTCCAACTTAGAATTTGATACCTAGACTTCACGTTAACTCGCGTTGACCATGTTAAATCTTAACTTCTGTTTAATAATTATTTAAAAAATTAAAAGAAACATAATTAGTTAACACTGTTAACAATGTCGTTAGTAATCCAATCAAAACACTATGATGCATCGTGTTCTTCCCCAAATTAAAAATATAGCCTGTTACAAGACATACCTGAAACTAGTACCACAAAAACATCACTAGATATATGTACTACATTCATCAAATCTTTCTCTCTTACTGGGTAATCTAATCTAGTAGTACTTGAGGCTCTCTTTAAAAACAAACAACGACAAAGAAAATGGTGGGTAGGGTTCGGTTTTTGGGTTTCTGAGGTGAACTGAAGGTGGTCATTGCATGGCTTATTTGAACAACAAATGGAATAGATGGGTATTTATGAGCTGAAGGTGATGTCAAGTAGCATAGATAAATGGTGGTGCAAATCAATAGGTTGAAATGGTGTTGGATTTTATCTGTTGGTTCAAGAAATTGAATGAGGAGCAGTGTTAAATGTTTAATTTGAAACGAGATAAGAAAGGGGATTTATTGTGAGGGTGGATGCCATGGTGTTTAGTCGTGAAATTATGATCGAAATTTGAGATTTTGGTTGGGATTGTTGGTTGCAATCGAGTTCAATAGAGAATTGGCAGTGAGATAATGAATAAAAAGTATGAACGAATGGTGTTTGTGTTATATTGAATACGAGATTGAAATGGGTTTGTGTTAATTGTGATGAATACATTGCAGGGAAGGAGTGTGGATGACTGAATCAACCAACAACACCATGACCGAGTTACAAGAAACATGCACAACATATGTTCGATGAATTGACTCAAAGAGGTGGTTGGAATTTGGTCTGAATTTAGAAGTCGGGCTTATGTGATTGAAGAAGTATGAATTTAGAAAGGTGTGACAGTATCAGAAGATAAAAGAGAAGAGAAGAAGAAGTAACTTCAATCAGGGTTTATGTTGAAGACAAAAATAAAAATAAACCCCTTTCTTGATTTTATTCGTTATCTCCGGTGGAAGTGGAATTATGGGTCTCAAACGGAAAAGAGAAAAAGATGAGTCGATTCTTTTGGTTTTAATTATCAAAAAAGAAAATAATTGTAGACGGAGATCTTTAGTTTGGTGGAGATCTAACTTCACTCATTGGATCAGTGTTAGAAAGTTAGGGACTTGACATGTCAATGTTAGTAAAGTAATATATATTTTAGTAATTCACTATTTAGTTTTCAGAAAATAATACACGCCATCAGTTAACATAGTCAACGCGGGTCAACGTGAAGTCCAGGTACCAAACTCTAAGTTGGACAAAAATAAAATCAAACTCTAATGTTGGAAAAAACTCAAGTACCAAAAACCAATTAACCCATTTTGTTACCTTATTTGAATAGAATATATATTTGTATTAAGTTCCAATAGTTGATACGAATAAAATTTTGATATGCATATTTGCTCTAAAATTTATCTTGGTTGTGAACCTTTGCTCCAAAATCGAACATATTGTTAGAAAACTGGAATAAAAGAACAAAAACTCGAATATAAATTAAATTTATCTCATAAAAAATCAAAAAAATACTCCTAAGAAAACAACCTAAGTTACACCAAAAAAATAAAAGAAAAACTCTAAATGTCTATTCATCGATCTCATTTAGCTATAAGTCACTGTTTCGCGAACAATATGGTATACAAATTTGGAATTGTCAGAATTGAGTTGACACACAATGGTTTTGGTATTAACCATTTGGTAAATCATTATTCTTGATGACAGTAAATTTTAATTTTGATGGTTCATACGATATATTTGAAATATCAATGTACATTGGATGTTTATTTTCTTTGAAAGCTCCTAGAACCCTGCATTATGTAAGCCATGTGTACAGCTCTCGTCCATTTGCATTGCAAAGCAAATTTTCACTGAAAATTGATATCAAATAATTGGTATTGTATCTCTTGATTTCATCACTTTCTGCCCTATCATTACTTTCTTCCCAACAGCAACCCCAGTTAGTAATTTCACACCAATTTCATGTTCTCCAAGTTGTGTTATGATTAAGCTTGTGCCCTCAACAATATGTGTCCCTTTTTTAATTTATTCAAGAGAATAATAGATAGACCAACTTTCATTCACAATTCATGACTCGGCATGTACGTATTTTCAACCTGGTGTAGAAATTCTTTAAGATATAGCATCACCGTTTCATTGTGATTCTGAGTAGCAAAAAACATATAATCCTTGCTTAGGAAATACATGTCCTTCTCCAGGAAACAGGGATGCCATGCATCTATTTATTTCATTAACTTTATCAACTTTAAGGGTTAGAATACCCCTAAGAGAGAGGTGCGATTTTGTGAACCCGTTTCTTATGAAATTTATATATGAAACAACGACTACTTCATTGAGAAACTCATTCTCAGTTGATAGAGTTAAATGACTCTTTGTCTAAGTAGCAATTGCTGCATGAGCTTCTCTATTACTATAGATGAAAATATTTCTCAAATACTGATTATCCTCCATACCTATGGTTCAATAAATAGTACATACATTAATATGAAATTAAAAACTTAATATGGTCATCAAATGACTTGCCATCGATATGATTAAAGCATACCAAAGGAAAATAAATCGTAGAAAATAACTAACCTTGTGTTGCACTCGAATTTTCTGCCATACTTGTGATTCAATAAATAATATATACATTAATACTAAATTTAATACACAATATATTCATCATATAAATATGGGTTTTATGCCATTAATATGATTAAATCATACCAAAGTAAGATAAATCTTAAAATATTATGAACCTTGTGTTGCACCCTGAGAACGAAAAACAATATTGTATGCTCCACAAGAATTTTATGCTTGCAATGTGTCAGTTATTTCCTCTCTATATATAATATTCTAATAGTGATTATATATGTTTAATTTTATACATGGAATTCTTAGTTATACATGTTAGGTTGCACTTTCCATGATAAACCAAGAGACATACATAAATCTCATGGAATTCATTGAAATCTACGGCTCTTCTAATGAAAATTCACTACAAAATTAAACATATTAAGTTGCACTTTCCATGATAATGCGGTAAGTCATTATAAACCAAAAATCTTATAATTCTTCGAATAATCTTTCAAACAGTCGTCTTATCAATATATAAATAAAGACTTTAATAACCATAAAACTTAGGATATGAACGAAATCTTCTTAAAAAGAAATTAAATATTAATATATATAGTTCTTTCATGCAGATTCTCCTTCCTGCAATTGACAAATCGAAAACCCAGACCACTCTTGATGGTCCACACAACTGCTTGTTAACCAACCGCACTTTTTAGAACACACAAACACACAGTAATTTCGGTCCACTATTTAATTAAGGGGAATCGTTGATTGAATAACAAAGACTTATTAGGGTGTAATCAATAATTATGTATATTGCTATAGCTAAAACTTTGTTCCAACTTAACAAAATAGCAAGAGATTTCTTTTCTTTTCTTTTGAGTAGAGGAACGGATTTTTAAATTGCTTGATCATGAACGTTAAATAAAATAAATTCCTAACTAATTAAACAAATAGTGTTATTTAAGAACTAATAAAATTAAATAAGTTTATAATTCTAAAAACTAACACAATGCATAATAATAAATGAATCCTATAAAAAAAGTTCATATGCTTGTGGTGATTCTCCAGCTCATTGCAGCACCATAAATTGGTTGAAAGTTATACCACTCCAACCCTTTTCCAACATTCGATAATCTCTAAACTTTTGGAGGTCATACTCTCGCTGTCTTATATACTCATGCATCCTTTGGCTATCTAAATCGGGATACATTATATCTTCAAATAATTTAGTAAGTAAATTTAGCATAAGATTTTTTTTAACTATATATATACATTCATTCATTCCTATAAATATTTGTTACCTAATTTATTTTTTTAATCATGTATTCTGTTTATTTGTAAATCTAGTATTTATCTAGATGAAACCAATCTTACCTTTCATTACACCAAATATATGTATGTTTATTATAATATTTCTCTAACTGTATATATACATTTATTCATTCTTTTAAATATTTGTTACTTAATTTGATATCTTATAAATACGCAAATCTGTGTATATATATATCTAGATAGGTTGTTATTGCTAAATTATTTTATATTTCTTACAATGTTTTCTTTTAGAAATTTTATTTGATTTTGTAGATTTTTTTTTGGTATTTATAATAAATACATACTGATTTTAAAAAAATTCATATTAAAGATTCTTAATATATAAACAATATCTAAGTTTTTTATTTTATTTTATTAATTTCTTTTTTCTATGATAATTATAAATTAAACTCATTGAATTTAGGGCTAGGGAATATAGATTCTAGCCACGACATACTATATAAGTGGTTAATGCACCATGACACTGTTTATCTCTACTTAAATCACGATATCAATCATGACACCATACCGTATAACCTAGGAATATTTTTTTCATTAACCTTGGATGTGAGTTTACATTAAATTTTTAGATTAGATCGGCAATACAACTATAAAAGTCAATATTTTGACAAAAGTAAAGGAAACATAGAGATGGTGTTTTTTAGATGAGGTGAATATTCAAGTCAAATTGATTATCTGGGGTGACTTTGAATCCCATGGATCTTTGGATTGTAGTTTACAATACCGAGAGTGACATTTGCATATTCAAAACTAAAAGATGATCTCACCAAGTACTGCATTAAGTAAAATTAAACCCACATCCCAAAACCATTTAAAAGTAGACATCAGATTTTATCAAGGAAAGAACGTGACTAAAAAATTGTTATATCAAATCATAGGATATGAAGAGGACGATTAAAAGAACCCAGCGACTCTTTTAGTTTGCGCTCCATGGCTTGTGTCAAGACCCTTGTTAATTTTATCACTTTATTTAAAAAGAATTTTTTTTGTCATTTATATTCACCAGATTTATATGAGCAATAAAAGAACTCCCTAAACAAATTATTAAAGATTATATTTACATTAAATTCAGATAAACAAAAACTCAGAAATTATTTGGAGCACTCATGCCTAAAAAACCATATAAAAAAGATTAATGGGTTGGATGTAAATATCAACGCTGATGTAAGTGTACTTCAAAAAATTAATATAAAAGACGACAACACTCTCTATAAAACAAAATTACCTACAATCATGCATGAGAAAGAAAATAATTGAACCAAATAATCCTCATTTATCCTATCTTCATACTTCAACGTCACGGACTATTATGAATCTAAAGACTAAATAATTGAACAGTGACCGTTCATATATAATATATCCATTGTTGCTTCCAAAAATAAAGAGCCTCAGATTAAAAGAATCGTCAAAATAAGAAGATAAATAATAAGTACTCTTTACTAATTTTGGTTCTAGCTTTTGACCAATACTGAATGCTTTATATTAATACCTGTAAAATAAACAAGAGGCGCATATCAGAAACAAATAATAAAAAATTAAAAATCAAAACTGAAGAGAGAATCGATGTCGAAAAATTGGAGTTTGGCTTTTGTTTTAAAGCTTTATGTAGGGACACCAAACCCATAAATAAAATGGTTCTATTTTGGATACAATATTCACCAATATCTAAAAATATCTCCAATTTGTATATTTTAGGCTAGTTGTATTTGTCTATTGCATTATTTTTGGCGACCTCAAACTAAGAAAATCATGTGTTTACCTAACTGCATTATTTTGTTACCAATCATATTTGCCTAAAACTATTTTTCTTAGTGGACTTAATATTTTAAAAAATATTTTAAAAAAATCACAATAAAATAACAATATTTTAAAAAGATAATATTTTATCGTATTTATCTGCAAAATAAAATAAAATTGTACGAAATTTATAATTTGGATACCCACTATATTTTTAGATAGTCACACTTACCTACTACAATAACTTTTCCCAAAAAATACGGGGCATATCACGCTAGAAATAAAAATTGTTTTTATAAAACAAAAAATATTAATTTTTTATTAAATTCCTTTCTGTCTAATGCAGTTTTCTAATAACATTTTTTTATTTTTGTTCTTAAGATTTTATTTAATAGATTTGTTCTCGTGCTACGTATCAGGCATGGTTGGCATACTTTTTTAAACATATCAATTTTAAAGAAATTAATAGTTGTCCGTATTTTTTTGCTATATCTTCCAGCCAAGAATATTTTATTTCTAACAAAATGATGTTCCCCGTAACTTTTTGTTATCCTCCAACTACGCTCTGTTTCTTAGTTGCCAGTATTTTTTGGCTATACTTTTCAACCAAACTTTTTTAATTTAATTACTATCAAATTTAGAGTGTTCACTACAATGTAGTAATACTAACACTTACATATGTTTGGCATGTAATTCGCTATATAAGTTTGATTACACGACCTGCCATTTTTCTACAAAAGAATATGACTAATTTAAGATATACATTGAATTCATAAATTACAGTTACAGAGTTACATTTTCGCCTACGTCATAAACTTCAGCAGTATAGAGCACCAATTAGTGCAGATAATGTATCAAAGAGAATTCAACGCCGGTTCTTATACCGCAATGTTTCGTGCCTCATATGTGTCTAATTAAATGAAAATGTTACTGTTGTTTGTCATCCTAGTTACCTAATTAGGTCATGATCCTGCATAGGTGTATAAATCCTAAGGAGGGTACGTATGTTCGTCAAGTAAATTAACTCTCTTTCTATCAATTGTAAAATGAGGTTACCAAATTTAGAAGCTGATTTTTCGTCATGATATACGAATAACATCCAAAGAAACTCAACACTTGAATAAAGATTCCAATTAGGCTCTCTTATCTCCACCATACTAAGGCATAGCTAACAAAAAGATAGGATATTTAACATCAACTACCAAACATATTAACAGGTGCAATGCCCAGTATCCTGAGTGAGAGCACTTACAAAGCCAAATCCACCTGTATTAATGTATTGGGCCTTGTCATTACAAATTTGTCGCAGTACTTAAAAAGAATTGAGTATGAGGTAAGGTATCACATCAACATGACAATAACATTGCCATTTTGATTTCCTTTAGACAGTGCTGCGGCATAATCTTGGATGCTTCTATATGATCTCAGTTTAAGCTTGTCAAAGGCTCAAAGCCTAAAATCCCAAAAGAAGACCTTTCACATATGATCCTTCTTGGTAGCTAACAACCTCTCCATTCTTTGTCACTAACTACTGCAAGTTGTTGAACTATTAATGTTGAAGTCAAGATGGTTGTATAACTTGACGTGAACACCTAAACTCATCCCTGCCAGTTTTTATATCATTATTTCATCACGTCTAGTGATTCCCATAGCCAGCAAACATGTTTAACATGACAACAATCCCAGTCTACCATTTCCATCTACATACATTCATTCAGCCCAAATAAAAATCTCAAAATGGGATACGGGATACCAATGTCCAAACACATGAAGATTAAGAAATTAAAATGCAGAACTAATCAGAAAAAGAAGAATTTAGAAACAAAATGAAGACCAACAGACTCAAAGATCGTATCTTCTAACAACGTAAGATATAGAAGTTGGCTTACTGCAAAAGAGAAACCTCTGAATTAGAACCTGCATTTCAAAAATAAAGAAACAACTAATTAAGAGACTCATACAATTGTAAAAGAACTTAATTACATCAATGCTCAAAAGCGAACCCGTGTATCATTTATTAAGAACTAATATACCAGTGCATGAGTTACTCTTGGAACTCCTCCTCGAGGCTAGCTAAATGCTATATTTACTCTCCATTCTACTTTATTTAAAATAATTTTATTGTGTGTTAACAATAAAAAGGCAAACCTCCCACTGGAAACAGTAATTAAAACTATGGAAAACCCGAATAAGACGCTTTTCAGGAGTCGAAAAATTAATTGCAAAATGAAATCCAATATAAGAGCTTACATTCCACTTTGCCACTAATAAATAAATGGATATTTCCAATTATCTGCATAATCAGAACTGTTAGACATAGTTAACATGTGTGATTTGTGCATGTGAACTATTGGTGTAGGATAACACTTTGTGCACCTGTGTATGTTAGCTTAGGCACAACTGGTGCATTATGTTTTCAGCTTTATAAGCTGTACTCTTTTTGTACTGAACATAACAATCAATTGAAGAACAACATTCATTTTAGTTTCTATCTTTTCTTGAATTCTTTCATGGTATCAGAGCATAATCTCTAACGAGTTAAATCTGATTCTTTTTTGTGAAATCATAAATCAATAATCAACAATGGAGAACACTACTTCTGCAACATCAGCTAACACACATTCAACAACAAATGTCTATCAACAACATCAAATTCAGCTACCCTTTCAAAATATTTGTAACTTTGTTTCTTTAAAATTAGATTCAAACAATTATCTTCTCTGGAAACATCAATTTGAGTCCATTTTGATGAGTACCAACTTACTAAGGTTTGTAGATGGATCTTATTCCTGTCCATCTAAAACAATCACTGTGAATGAAATTTTAACAATCAATCCAGAGTATGAATTCTGGACAGCTATGGATAGGTTTGTAATGTCATGCTTAAATGCCACATTCACTCAGTCAATCTCTGCAGGAGTTCTTGGTTTATCTACATCAAGGGAATATTGGGTTTACTTACAAACAGAATTTAACCTGCAATTTTTTGCAAGAAAATCCATGCTGAGAGGTCAAATTCAATGCATTAAACAAGGTAATTCTACAATTCTTGAATACTTGTCTCAAATCAAATTAATCTCTGACAATCTTGCAGCAATAGATGAGAAAATGTCAGATGAGGATATTGTAATGTATACTTTAAATGGTTTGAGCAGAGTCTACAATCAGTTTGTGATTTCTTCTCACAATAGAGAAAAGAAGTATAGTTTTGCTGAATTGAGGTCCAGATTAATTCATCATGAACAATGGTTGAAAGAACAAGAACAAGAATCAGAAACAATTCAAGATTTTACAAATACTGCCTTTTACTCAAAAAGAAATGCAAATCCAACAAGTTTTTCACAGAACTCTTCAAGAAATTTTGTAAACAGACCTTTTACAAACATTGCAAATGTAGAATGTCAAATTTGCAGAAAACATGGCCATTATGCAAGTAGATGCAATTGGAGATACACTCCATCAACTACTGGAAATTCACAGAATCAAGCTTCAAAATCAAGACAACACAATGCTTTTTATACTTGTTCAGGAGTTGAACAAAATGATACAAAATTTGTGGTCAGTACACAGTGGATTCCTGACTCAGGAGCAACTGCTCATATAACAAGTAATGCAACTTTGCTACATGACTGCAAAACTTATTCAGGTACAAATAGAGTAATGATTGGTAATGGAAAACATCTTGAAATATCTGCTATTGGAGAAGCTACTTTGTTTCTGGAAAATTCAGAATTCTTGTTGAGGAATGTGCTGCTGGTTCCTCAACTTACACAAAATCTAATATGTGTATCTCAATTCTGTGCTGACAATAATGTATCATTCAATATGCTTCCATGGGGATACAATATAAAGAATCTTGAAACAAATGAAGTTATAGCAGAAGGTGATGTGTGTGATAATCTCTATCCTATCAAGGTAGCACCTCCTCCAGTTCAAGCATTTACTTCTATTATGGCTTCATCATCTCTTTGGCATCAAAGGTTAGGCCATCCATCTTCTTTTATTCTTCAAAAATTAGCCAATGTGCCATCAATAACATTGTCAGATCCAAAAACAAAGCATTTTTTGTCATGAGTGTCAACTGGGTAAACATGTTAAGCTTCCTTTTACTTCATCTAACAGAGTTTCTGATGCACCATTATCACTTATACATTGTGATATTTGGGGGCCAGCTCCAGTAAATTCTTTGAGTGGATATAGATACTTTATTCTCTTTATAGATGACTATAGCAGGTTTCATTGGATATATCCTTTAACATCAAGAGATGAGTCACTAGCTTGTTTCAAGCACTTCAAAGTTCACAATGAGAAATTTCTGTCAACATCTATCATTTCTTTTCAATGTGATGGTGCTTTTGAATTAGTCAAAGGAGCTTTCAAGGAATATCTACTTCAATGTGGAATTACATTAAGAATATCTTGTCCAAAGACTCCTCAACAAAATGGTGTTGCAGAAAGGAAAATTAGGCACATCACTGAGGTTGGTAACACAATGCTTTTTCAAGCATCTTTACCTAAATGCTTTTGGTATGATAGATATCTGACAGCAACCTTTCTTATAAATAGAATTCCTTCTAAGGTGCTGTTTTACAAAATTCCATTTGTTCTTCTTTACAATGATCTTCCAGATTAAGTTTGATTAGAGTATTTGGGTGCACATGCTATCCTAATTATTCTTCTTTCAGAAAAGATAAGCTAAGTCCTAAAGCAGTGAAGTGTACTTTTCTTGGTTATAGCTCATTATACAGAGGCTACAAGTGCTATGATAATGCTACCAAAAGAGTTTTTGTCTCTAGACATGTAACTTTTAATGAGACAAGTTTTCCTTTTGCTGCTAATTCAATACCCATCAATTCACCTGTTGAATCAGAAGTAGTCAATCTACAAATAGGACAATGTCCTAATATTCAAATACAGGTTCCAGAAATTTTAATTCCTTCTGTTCTCAATCAAACAACAGCTAATGAACAAATCTTAATGTCAGCACCTTTGTTGTCTGAAGTACCAACTGAAGTGATTTCTGTGCCATCATTACCTACAATCCACACTAGATCAAGAAGTGGAATTACAAAACCCAAGAACCTACCATCAGATTTTGTAGCACATTTTGCTAATGCTCATACTATTTCAACAGCCTTATTAACTGTTTTACAAAGTCCAAAAACACCAGCTACATACAAAGAAGCTAGTAAGGAATCAGTTTGGGTAACTTCAATGGATAAGGAGTATAATGCACTTGTAGATAATGGAACATGGGTATTAGAACCAAGAAAAGCAAACATGAATGTGCTTGGGTGCCGATGGGTTTATAGAGTGAAACTCAAAGCAGATGGAACAGTTGAGAGGTATAAATCCAGACTTGTAGCCAAAGGGTATCTGCAAATGGATGGAATTGATTATGCAAAAACATTTAGTCCAGTAGTTAAAAGCACCACAATAAGATGTGTTCTGACATTGGCTTTGACTCACAATTGGATTATGCAGCAATTGGATGTCTCAAATGCCTTCCTACATGGTTTTCTGGAAGAAGATGTTTACATGGAGCAACCACAAGGGTATGTTTCTTCTACTAATCCTAATCATGTTTGTCATTTAAAGAGGTCTCTATATGGTTTAAAGCAGGCACCAAGAGCATGGTACCAAAGATTTAGTTCTTTTTTACTAGAACATGGCTTTCTAATGTCAACATGTGACAATTCACTATTCATTCAACACACAAAGACTGGAGTAATGTTACTGTTGCTTTACATTGATGACATAATACTTACTGGATCATCTGTTCAGACAGTTCAAAAATTTATTCATCTTTTGGGTACTGAATTTAGCATGAAAGATCTTGGTCATCTCTATTATTTCTTGGGTATTGAGTGCATCAAGTCAAAAACCACTCAAACATTGCTGCTCACACAGAAGAAGTATACCTTAGAATTGCTCAAGAAAGCTGATATGCTAAACTGCAAGTCAAGTTCAAATCCTGTTGCCTCAGCTCCTAGATTATCTGTGTACTCTGGAACTAAACTGATTTCTCCAACATTTTACAGAAGTTTAGTTGGTGGCTTGCAGTATCTAACAATGACAAGACCTGACATTGCATTTGCAGTTAACTATGTTTCACAATTTATGCATTCACCATCTGATATGCACTTACTTTTGGTCAAAAGAATCATGAGATATCTAAAAGGAACTATTGGTTCTGGGATAACTCTGGCAGCTGGTAATGTTGACAGAGTCACAGCATATTCAGACTCTGATTGGGCAGGATGCCCAGATACAAGAAAATCAATAAGTGGTTATGCAATCTTTCTAGGGAATTCATTGGTTTCATGGTCCTCCAAGAAGCAACCTACAATCTCTAGAAGTTCAACTGAAGCTGAATATAAATCCTTGGCAGTGACATCTTCAGAAATATTATGGATATCCTACTTACTAAAGGAACTGCATTTTTCTATATCAACTCCAGTGACATTGTACTGTGATAATCAAAGTGCTACAAGTCTGGCAACAAACCCAATTTTTCATGCTGGAACCAAACACATAGAAGTTGACTACCACTTCATAAGAGGATTGGTAAGTCAGAAGTTTATGAAGTTAGCCTATGTTCCATCTACAGCTCAATTGGCAGATATTTTTACTAAGGGATTGTGCAACTCAGTTTTCAGTGGTCTTGCTGCCAAGCTTATGTATCTGACTGATACACAGCTTGAGGGGGGATGTTAGACATAGTTAACATGTGTGATTTGTGCATGTGAACTATTGGTGTAGGATAACACTTTGTGCACCTGTGTATGTTAGCTTAGGCACAACTGGTGCATTATGTTTTCAGCTTTATAAGCTGTACTCTTTTTGTACTGAACATAACAATCAATTGAAGAACAACATTCATTTTAGTTTCTATCTTTTCTTGAATTCTTTCAAGAACCTATTGTTGTCCGGGCAGTACTTGCTTCTCCACAAAGCGTGTCAGAACTACTATCCGTAACAGACACCTGAAGTGGCAACAACCATAACTTTTTTAGTCACACTTGAAATAATATCATCCTGTTTAACATCTTCCCATTCTTATCCAAACTTAATACAATAAAATTTGCCATTGCTTAGAATCTGTATGATCATGGACACCACAAACAAAATAATCATATAATTAGAAAAACACAATGTCTATATGAGAATATAATACAAATCAAGACGTGCTAGGGAGACAACAATTTTTCTGCCCATCTCATTTTAAGAAGTAGAGTACCCAACGGTATTCATCACTTTGAAATGATGCATAAATCAGCTGTAGATGGTGGGTTTTTGACAAAAATAAAATAGTAAATCACCTCTCAAGACTCTGGTCTGAGAAATACTGAAGTTTTAAAATTCAGTAAAAGAATTTTCGGATAGACGTTTATCTCTATTCTATTTCAGGCGCATATCCCTGACCTCTCTCTATATGTCTGGCCAACATATACGATCAAATTGATGAATCTAATCAATATTCATCACTACACAAAATCATTAGAACAACATTGGCGCACACGACAAGTTTCCCAGATGTTCTATGATTTTTAATAAAATCTCTTAGGCTCCTAGATGTATTGCACACTAGTATAGAGCAATTTGAGTATTATTTTCGGGTGTTATATCCTCAGTTGAATCCCCAAAATTACCCGTATTAATATTTATGTTCAAATTGAAAAATGTTAACCTTATAAAATATATATATATTTATTTAATTAAAGTGTCACAACTGTACTTAAATTAAAATGCCAAAAATATGACAAACGCAATTTTATAGCTTCTACTAGCTAAAAATCCTACCCCAGTTGCATTGATCCTTTGTATAAAGAGTCAACCAACGCAAACGGGTGAAAGAATTCGAATTGGGGTTTTAAAACCCTTCGCAACACTTATAAACGTGTCAAAAAGCGTATCAAAATTTCCAAACCCTAATTACTGTTTGAAAATAGAGTAGTAACACGTACAAGTGTTGCAAAGTGTGACAAAAATATCTTTTAAAATTTAATTAAGGTTTGAAAACGTGTGGTGCAGCAGTACGCCCACTAAAGAAAAGTTCTCGAAAAAACGATAGCAGTTGAGTAGAGGAGTAGGAGGTTGAATAACTGACTATTCAACCTTGATCAGAATGGAGAGCAGTTTTCAACACCTTCTCCACCTTCTCCACTTTACCACTACTCAACCATCGACGGTTTCTTCCAGAAAAAGAGGGTCAGGTGGTTATAATATCTATTGATATAAATAGATGTTCATTCTATTGAACAAAGAGATAACAATTAAGCAAGTCTTATCACGATAACAAGTCTGAGTTCACAATCAAACACAGAAGAACTCGAGCACTCAATTGTTCATAGCTATTTACACCAATCACATTCCACAGAGTCTGATACTCTGACCTCACCCTTCTCTCGTCTCCCTCCCTAAGACCAACCCTTCTCCTTCTCATTTTTTGATTGAAGCAAGACTGGAATGGCCATTGCTTGGTTTAGGATAGGATTATATAGATTGATCTCTCGAATCTAAACAAACTTCTTCAACATCACAAATGTTTTAAGGATTGGCGATTTGTCACATGCTAGCCCCACTTTCCCCAAAATAGCCCCCAATTTTTTTTTCCACAAACTTTTTGGCAACCACAATGGGAGATTAATCTCTAAGTTACATTTTTCAACTTTCCAATTTTATTAATTTTCAAGATGGGATGCTTTAAGTTGAATTCGACAATCACTAATTCAAATCTCAATCATGTTGAACTTGGCGTTAATGATCAAGATGTTGCGCCTGCTAACAATGATGTTGTGGTCACGCCTCTGGATAATGGTACTTCAGAAGAAAACATAAGTAACGAAGTTTGATTTATTTTTGGCTGGACTAGCACAGAGACAAAATGAGCGAGATAAATTGGGGCGTCGCTATGTTTTTGAGGAAAACCTAGAATTTCTGGAACTAGAACATGATCCTGCAACAGAGGATCCTCCTCCCCATTGCATCGATAGTTTTACTACCTGTGAAAAATCAGTAGGCCAAGAAGCAACTTTCCTTATCGAAAATCTGTGTGAACTTCTGCATTTTTCAAAAGAACAATGTGCGGATACGTTTAAGGCTCTCAATCGTGTCACTTTTGAAACACACCTGACTCCATCCTCCCCAGAAGTGTTGGAGGCATCCATCGCATCTGATTCTCCCATAAGAAATATTACGTTCACTTAGGTAAACATGATGGCTGAAAAAGGTCATAATCGAGCTCTATATGTGACTGCACAATCAAAGATTTCAAATTCAAAAGGGCTCTCATCGACACAGGCGCAACTGCTAATATCATTCCCCCTAAGACACTCAGAACAGTCAGAGTGCAGCAAAGCAAGATTGTACACCACCCTGTTGTGATGAAGGACTTTGAAGGAAACAAAACTAATACCCATGGGCACGTCTACATAGACTTAAAAGTAAAGCCTACTCAACCAAAAGTCAAATTTCATGTGATCGAAAAAGATCTTGAACACCATATGATTTTGGGACAGCCGTGGCTGCACGACAATAAAGTTGTTCATTTAACCTACCATCAGTGCATGAAGACTATGCTTGACAACAAGGTTATCCGCATAACACCCTCTTCTTATCCCTATGCTCTAATCTATCATGCTGAGTTCTTCAAACCTACAGAGGATGAACATGGCCCACCAAAAAAAAATCTACAACACGCCACTACCTACTTGGGCGTCAGTTGAGAAGTCGGATAGGCTGTCATCTCTAACACCGAAAGAGGAGACCAAACTCCCGAGAACGTCTTTTTTATCGAGTCTTGTTAAGAAGTATCCATTGGTTACCAGAATACCAAATCACTCCCACACCAAAATGGGACACAACTTCATCACCAGTTATGATATTGAAGGAAGAGTCATTTACATTCGTCGATGTTAGTAATTAACTGGGAAGGCTGCTGATGAGTTTTCCCGTCCGAGAGAATGCAATGACGTCGAACCGATATAAGAAGAAGAGGATGTACATGATGTGCCACAACAACTGCAAGATGGCACAAACTCGATAACATGCGAATTAGAGACAGTTAACATTGGGACGTAGGAAGCGCCAAAACCCATCTCAATTAGTTCATACTTATAACCGGATGAAAAAACAGGACTTGTAAAGCTTCTAAAAGAATATCAAGATACATTTGCCTGGACTTATGAAGAGATGCCTGGTTTAGATGAAAAATTGGTTACTCATCATCTACACATCATCCCCGGATCCAAGCATGTCAAACAACCACAGAGACAATTCCGACATGAGATAGAGGAGCAAATCAAGAATGAGATACAAAAGCTTCTTACTTACGACTTCATCAAACCTATCCAACATCCCACTAGGTCGTCCAATGTCGTGCCCGTCAGGAAGAAGAATGGCCAAATTAGATGTTGTATAGATTTTAGGAATTTGAACAAGTGTTGTCCCAAAGACGTTTTTCCTCTTCCAAACATTGATATGTTAGTTGACGCTACTAGTGGTAATGGTATGTTCTCTTTCATGGATGGATATATTGGTTATAACCAGAGATGTATGAACATGATGCTAGTAAAACTTCTTTACGCACTCCAATCGGATATTTTTACTATACTGTGATGCCTTTCGGTCTAAAGAATATATGCGTTACTTACTAACGTGCCATGAATGCCATCTTCCATGATATGATGCATAAGCAAGTAGAAGATTATGTTGATGACGTGGTGGTTAAATCTAAAACTTGAGAAGACCATCTACAGGTGTTACGACTGGTATTCGAGAGGTGTCTTGTGTATAAGTTAAAGATGAACCCTCAGAAGTGTGCATTCGGTGTTTCATCTAGCAAGTTTCTAGGATTTCAAGTAACAACAGAAGGAATCAAGTTAGATCCATCTAAATCTCAAGTAATCATTACCATGCCTCCACCTTAGACTATCACACAACTCAAGAGCTTCATAGGAAAAGTATCATATATCAGACGCTTCATTCCAGGATTGGCTTAGTTTACCGCCTCATTACTCTGCTATTAAAGAAAGGGGCAAGATATGTTTGGTCTGCTGCTCAACAAGAAGCGTTCTCTAAAATCCAACAACTGTTGTTGTCTCCAGCCGTCATGAGGTCCCCTGTAGAAGGACGACCTCTGCTTCCGTACACATCCTCTAGTGATGTATCAACATGAGCTCTTCTTGCTCAAGAAGACGATATAGGAGTCGAGTACCCGGTTTATTATATTAGCCGGTTACTAAAGGATGCTGAACTTAGATATCCCAAAGATTAAAATGCATGCTTATCATTGGTTCATGTCATACAAAAAATTAGGCATTACCTATTGTCTAACAGAGTGGTGCTGGTTACTAAAGCTGATCCGATCATATTTCTGTTGTCAAAACCGGCCTTAATAGGGAGAGTTGCTAAGTGGATACTTCAAATATCAGATTTCAACATATCTTGCTCTCACCACGAGCAGTAAAAGGATAAGCAGTAGCAGACTTTTTAGCATATTTTCCAGGCAAAGACACTACTATGTTGCACGAGGATGTACCAGGAGAATTCCCAGAAATTTCTTTCAACAAAGAAGAAACGTGGCTATTATATTTAGACGGCTCTGCTACTCCTAGCAACAACATAGGGGAAGACGGTGTGGTTCTAGTATCTCCGGCTGGCGAAGTCTTCTCTTACTCATTCAAATTGGACTTCGAATGCACTAATAACTTAGCAGAATATGAAACCTTTTTTATATGACTTTCGATAACCAAGAAAGCTAGAGCTACACATCTGAAAATAAGAGGCGATTCAAAGCTGCTAGTCAACCAGAAGAATGGAGTATACTCTCTCAATGAGGCGACATTGGCCCCTTTCAGAGTCAAAACACAGAAGCTGTTTACTCATTTTTCCGAAGCAACAATAGTTCACATTGGACGCACCAACAATAGATATGTCGAATGCCTAGCCACCTTAGCTTCTAATTACAATTTGAAAGACATGAGAAGGTTTTGACATTCCAAAGGAGAACTATGTCGTCAACTTGGTTGATTGAATCTGAAAAAGCTCAAGAGAATGACTGGAGAACTCCCATTATCAATGATCTCAGTAGTTCACTTCCTCAAGAAAAAATCAAACTTAAAAGTCTAAAGAACTTCTTCCTGCTTCATGTAATGTTATATTTCAGAAACTCGGATGGGTCATTGTCAAGATTTCTAGAAGATAAAGAAGTACAACAACAACTCCACCACGTACACAATGAAGTATGTGGGCAGACTCTAGTAATGACCCTCCATCGACGTCTCCAAAGGATTGGGTATTACTGGCCAGACATGGAAGCTCAATCACGAGCATTGCAAGGAGTCTGCTCAAATTTTCAAACACCACCATACCAACTAGAAGCCTTGACCATTCACCACACTGGGGACTGGCGAGAGCCATATGTCAAGTACATTCGAGATAATGTCCTACCTTTAAAAAAAAAGAAAAAAGTAGGATAAAACATAAGGCCAAGAGATTTGTCTTTCATGAAGGGATCTTGTACCACAAGAGTTTTGGAGGAAACCTATTACGATGTCTATCCAACTCATAAAACGGTATAATATTGAAGGAAGCACATGAAGGTGAGCATCAATGGAAGAGAAAACTATTTCTCCAAATCCACGAAAGATATTATTGGCCGACTATGGAAGACGATGCAGCTGCATGTTGTTTAGAAATGTCACAAATGTCAAGTTAATCTAAAGAAAACTTCTTTACATCAATGTTACAATCATTATTTTCAACTACCTACTTATTCGAAAGAAAACGCCTGAATCAAAACCCATTGCCTAAAAAAAACCATCAAGCAATCGATAGTCCCTCTTGTATATCATCTACATCCTTCTTTGAAATCTTTCATTTCGCACTTCCAAGTCTTGCATTGACTTCTCTACTCGCGTTGATTACTCTCCAAGAGTCTTCTCTTCCTCCATGATAGATCTAGAGTTAGGGAGGATGTTAGCGATGATGCCTTCACGATCAATTTTAATGACATTCAACCGTTGACGAAGCTAACTCACATTAAACTCAATAGCTTCACAAGTGGAAAACAAATCTTCCCACCTTTTGATAGCTGAGTTCATGACATCGTAAAGAGTTATATTTTTTATTTCTTCAATCATATGGAGAAGGCACTGCATTGCAGATACCAAAGCAGAGGTACAATACCGCACCAATCTCCTAGTAGCAACATGGTCATATTTCTTCCAAATCCTGGTGTACAGATCAACATATTGATTCAACACGAGAAATCCTCCGATAACTCGATGCTCAGTGGATAAAGATTTCATTCAAATTTCAAAAGGCAAGCCTGTATATGGATACTCATGAACAACAATCCCCAAGTCAACGTCCGCCAAAGTGGTTGCAGGGGAAGTATGATAAGTAAGAGGAGAAGAAGTCTGTTTAGGTTTATCCTCTTCAATCACCAGCACAGATGTTTCTCTGACGCGACTCGTGCCACCACTCCGAAGCAAAATAGAGATCTGTGTGAAACTAAGATAATAGACGCGCATAATCAAGCAAAAGAGAGAAGTGAAGAAATTACTAGGATAGCGCTCTGGTCAACCCTGTTAATCTTAACAGATGGAGAAGGATCTCCTTGGGATCCTATATTTCTCCCACCCTAAAAAAATATCTTATTAGTCATCAATCTCTATATGAAACTTATATACTTCGAAGACAAGATTTAACCAGCCTTACCGAACTTAACATCCAAGCCTTACGCTAGACATAAGAGCCTCCTCGGGACGAAGATGAGCCACTCTGATCAGACATGGTGAAAGGGAGGTGGTTCGAATGAAGTATTCAGAAGGACAGATGCGATGGAGATAATCTACTCGGTTATATATATATATACAAGTTCAAACCCTAAATTTTGAAATCTCAAAGATTTGGAGTGTAGCAGACCCTATCCCAGAAGACCAGGATAAATGACTGATATAATCAAAGCTTTTCGGGAAAAAAAAAACTAAACGCTGACTCTTTACGACAAATGTTGTTGATCTTTAATCTATATTTTAGCCGAAATAAGAGGTGGCTCCCTAGCTTGTTTACTTATGATGGAACTACTCATTCATTCATATGGGATTTCATTCATTTAATCAAAAACATAAAGAAGATAACGGAAATACATAATGAAAGACTATTATTCAAAAATCTTGGTTTAATTCGCATTGGAACAACGTCTACAAATTATGAAAAGCAAGGAGGAAAAAAAAAATAGAAAAATGGGGCATAATAATCAGAGACTTAAGAATCAAGGCTTTTGTTCAAAGTCAGATCCAACATCCTTCTGAGAATTTTTTTTCAAAGGGACGTTTCATCTGCATCAGAATCCAGGACAACGACATCAAATCGAACTAAGTCTTTCTGTTCAACCTCAAATTTCTTTACCCGATTCGGCGCCATTTCTGACAAGCAACGAGTCTTTCATTCTCAACATTTCTCTGTTGAGATTCTTCAGCATGCCTCCATTGTTCTTCCATGCTCACTGAAGCCAAGAAAGCATAAAATTGTTCGCATACTATGCTCAAATGTTTGAGAGACATACCACGTATCGCTTGTCTGGCTTCATAGAAGGATGATCCAGTTTGGAGTGCACCTCTGCAGAGATAGTCATCTATGATTTCATATTCTTGTTTTTCTCCTCTGCGGGTCTATCTTTGTTATCTAAGTTATCGTCTCTAAATCGCTGGACTCTAAAACAGTATTCTCAGGATAAACCCGTTCCTTTAAAACATTTTCGGCTTCAAAACAAGAAAATTCTACATCGTCTAAAACAGTGGTATCTCTAGTCAAATCCTCTTCTTTTTGAATATCTGAATAATCATTAAAATTATTTGGATTTGAACTAAAATAACATTATCATCATGAGGCATAATTGGAGTGACGATTTCCTGATCACTCTGCCTGTATATTTTAAGTTCTTCGCCAATACTATCCTCATCATAATAATATGAAGATGTTTGAACCTCGTCTAAATAAGTAGTGTTACCAATTCTACCCTCGTCCTCTTGACTAGGTGAACAATTATCAAGGGTAGCACTATATTGGAAATTATGATCATTTTGAGAAAACGCCTGAATCAACTCCTTGAGGGAATTCTCTAGAAAAACAAATGGATCATAAGGAGTACTAGATCGCAACTGCTCGTGTGATTCTTCTAGAGAAGAATTTGGGTCATTATAGGGAGTACTAGATTGCATCTTCTTTAGGGCATTCCTCCAAGACAAAGAACTCGATTTTTTCTCATTTTTATGTTCATATGACGGGTGTATGTACGAATAGTAATTGGGATCACCTTGGTATGAGCAATAACCTCCAAAAGGTTGGTGGCGGTCCCAATTATTATCCACACCATGTTGATAGTACGGATAATATCTATTTTGAAATTCATTCGGATATTCATTGTATTGGTCGTCATAATACCAGTTCGAAATTTTCTAACAATAACTTCCTAATATATTTACAAAAATAAACTCTAAAAATAAATCCTACCGGAAGGGGTTCTAAATATACAAAAACAAGGCCGACTCAACCAAATCAAACCTACTGAATCTAGCAAATAAAAAGCATGATGGATCCACTTAGATTGTTTCTAGAAAAGCTAATATTCTTCCAAAAGGAAACTAGTTACAGTTTTAGCAAATCTCTTAGAACGATCCGAATTAGATTAAGTCGAATAGAAACAGGATAAGCTCTAAGGAGCTTTGATAACCCTGCCTCTTTGGCAACGTTTCCTTGGGTTACAAGGCGGCTCGAATCTGCTTAAAATAATCTTCCTGAACTTTGAGTTAGGATAACAGAGTAACCAATACAATCCTTTTGAATGACTTTCCAATAAGCGAGTTACCCTATAGGTCTATTTTTAGTCAAATTTTAGGCTTAGTTTCGCGTAGGTAACGTGTTCCTAAGTCGGACAGAAAGGATACGGTGATGAAATCCGAACCCTTATCTTATATGGCCAGTTTTTGCCCTTTACTAGAAAAGTACATTCCGTTTTCAAGTCCTCAACATATATGCATTACGAAGGAATACAGAAAACCCACTGACAGGGGATTCGTGGGTGGTTAGAGTCTTACCTCCCATTCCAGACGGGCGATGAACCGTTAAAGTCGACTCAGACCACCGAATCCTATGTCAGTGTACGAACCCGAGGGGCAGAGACAATATCAAAATTTTCATCCTTCCCTGTGTAGTTTATATTTAATTACCCTTCCGTAGGGTTTAAAAATAAAAATAATATCCAAAAATGTCCCAAAGTAAAGTGGAAAGTCCAAAGAAAAAGTTCAAAAATTACAAAAATTACAAAAATAAAAGTTTTCCTAATACAATTTTCTAAAAAGAAAAATAAATAAAACACTAAAAATTAAATAAAATTAAAATTAAATAAAAAATAAAATGAAATAAATTTGTCTTATTTTTTCGTTCTTTTCGATTTATCTTTGACTCCAAGTCTTTAATTAATCAATATAATCTTTGGCTCCAATTTCTTTTTGATCAAAGACCTAAAATACAATGAAAAGTACCCAAAAACGTAAAATAGAACAAATAAAAATCTAACTAAACTAATTAACCTAAAAACAAAACTAAAAACAAATCTAAAAACAAGTCCGCGTCGGGGGCACCAAATATTAATGTAGTTTTTGTAGTTTTGGTAAGAATGGGTTTCAAACTCTCGAACTTGTGAAGATTGATTTTAGATTTAACAAACTAATTTTAAACTAGAAAATATACAAAAATGATGAAATTAATATTCACAAATACAAAAATGATGAATTAATATTCAATCTAATCAATATTCATGAAATTCTTTACGTTTAAAGTGATTCTAATATGTTGCAAAAGTAGATTTTCAAAGTAACAATTGTAAATCGAAAGTGTAGAACATCAAAAACCCTAGGCTAAGCATATTCTATCAAAAGAAATCACAATTGCTTAATAAGAAAATCCTTAAATCAATTTTTATTCAAAGCAAATAATCATAAAAGAAATTGCAAAAATCAATTAAAATAGAAATATGCCACTTTTCTTGGAACAATAGCTTCATCCGTTGCCTCAGCAAAGGGGTTTAGCTCCTCATAATAATCACTTGCTCAAAATAATGATTCATGGCTCAAAAGTGTTTACAAAAGATGAAAGAAGAGAAAATAATAAGAGCAGCGAGTTTGCAACGGTGTATTAGCGTTACAGACTCGCTGTTACAAGGTAGGTGTTGCAAACTGAAGATAAATGTTGCAAAGATTAAAAGCTTTAGCAAAAGAATCTTCAACTTTTTTGCCATGGAAGCTTCAACCTTTTAGCAAAGATTTATTCATCTTCTTCATCACGATCATGAACATATTTTCTATTTTTTTGATTTTTTCCATTCTGGCCATAGCCATCCCCCCTCAATTATTCGATCGACCTCCTATTTATATTAGAACACCCAACCATTCACCAAATCTTCCACAAATCTTTTCGAGAATTATTTTCTTACGTGAGAAAAATTCTCTGCAATCATGTTTTCCTCTCGCTATTTAAATCTCGTACCAATTCTATGAGATTGTTTCCTTTTCAAAGATGATATTTCTTATTCCAAAAATTCGAGAACAGATCTCACAGGATATTTTGTTTATTTCACAACAAGAACTCGAGATATGTTTCTGAATTTAAGATGCGAATATTTGATCATTGATTTTGTTCGATTCTCAAGTTAGGACTTGTACATGAATCCCTCATAATAAGGCAATAAAATCTTCATGTCTTAATCCCTGGATATTCTCCTTCAAATCACGTAAGGTAATAAACCAGTTGCTACACAAAGTTCTCCCTCGAAAAGATATTTTGAATTCAAGAAGAAGGTGGGTGCCTATAATCCAAATAGTGGGTTCCTTTATCAGTTCATTTGGATGCCTTTAACACTTTTCTGGGTGCCTTTATCACTTTTCGAGCCAATTTTTTCGCAAATGTTTTTTTCTCAATAATAACTAAAAACACAACGAAAATAAATTAGTGTATAATCGAGCATTATCAATACAAAGAATTGAGACAAATCAGACACAAAAATGTTCTATCAAATACCCCCAAACTTATTAATTGCTAGTCCTCGAGCAAATGAAAATCCTAACTCACTTTCGAAGGCATCGCGATTGCACTTAGCGTGTGCAATAAGCCTTTAAACCCATAGGTGTCCCTATCAGACGATTTTTGTCTCGTGAGGGTTTACAAGAGATATACCCATAAAACCTTTACTCCAAACCCTAGCTACTTGCAAACGATTGAGGGTAGACACTAAACATGCTATTTATTTATCATACTAAATTCTTTGGCTAAGGGAATCATTACCCTATATGAGTCCAATTGTTGTACACGAGTTTGCACTCAGCATACTAAAATTCATATATAAGAAAACACAACTCTACTTAGATAGTCGTTCAACCACGATACTCAGAATCTATCAAAGTTCAATCACATGAAAAGATTTAGAAGATGGATATAGACAAAATGAAGTTTGCACGTGTTAACTAAGGTGAACGATGCTTCCCATGTCTGTCCGAAGGTCAGTGGCAGGATGAATCCTAATGGATTGAGATACGCTCCCACTAGTCTTACTCCTTATATTAATATCGACTCAGCTGGTATATACAAGGGTCCCAGCGGTCGATTTATTGAAAATAAAATAATTATATTTATTATTTTTAAATGTACTGACAACATGATTGGATCAAATGAATCCAAGCGCATGCTCCTTATCAGTATCTTACATGATAGTTCTCATAGATCCTGCGTTCCACGCTAGCTTAGGCGACGAAGACAGGGAGAACACACACATATTGCTATCAAAGTGTCAATACTCGAATTGTTTTTCTAAATAATGGGGTTTGATCTCAAACACTCAATTTCATCCTGGTGGTGATAAAAATTTGATTCTGGTGCCCCACCAAATCACTTAGAGAAACACAAAAAATTGCAAAAATAAAACAGAAGGTGATATGGTCTAGATAGATTGCGATATATGGTGACAACTATCATGTTATTTCTAACACCTGAGCTAGGAATCCTTTTATGAATAGACCATTTAGCTGGGCACACCAATTCCTATAGAAAAAGAGCTAGTTTCCATCAACCTAGAATGGTTAGTGTCATCCTGAATTGTTCACAAGTTTCTAAATTTTGGAGTTTTATTATTACACTAAAAAGTTTCTCCCTTACCCCCAAACTTAAATCTAACATTGTCCTCAATGTTCTAAAGATGAATGATTAAAAACATGAACACGAAGAAATTGTTACCAATCGAAAGAAAGGAGTTAAGGAAAGATATTACCGTGTCGCATGAGCATGGGTTACCTCCCAAGAAGTGCTAAGTTTAAAGTCTTCAACCAGACTTTGGAAAGAATAGTCACATCATAGAATCTTATATCAATAGTCGGAGCAACTATGGGTCATCTGAATAAAATAGTGTTATCCAAAATAGAAGGAAACTGCAGCAGGCCCAAAAAGTGAACAAACAGAGTACAACCTTATCCCTATATAGTGTCTTTTTTAAGACAACTACATCTAGTTGAGGTTCAGGTTCGGGCTCTATGAAAGGGTCTAGATAAATCTCTTGAAGTTGAATTTCCTCATAGGCAGGATCCGTAGGATCAAGTTGTAGAGTATGGAAAAACTCAACTAATAAATTTAAGGCACATAATAATAACCTGAATAATTGTGGATCCTCAAAGTCAATCATATTTGACCTACACAGTTGACTACTATGAAAATGGTGGTCATTTTTAAGCAAATGTGTCGATTCTAATCTCCTAAAGTAATTAGGCTTAGTCTCAAAACTTAATAACTGACACATTTGAATTTCAAACGTTCCCACATATGGAAGAAAATATTTTGGTGGGAAAACAAATTCAATCTTGGTATTATTTCCTAGGTAAACCACATCGACCAGAGGATGAGTTTCTAACAACTGAACTTCTTTCTGGGCATCACCAGGCTCAGGAAATCTAGTTTGAAGATGATCTTATAAAATGGTAGAGGTGCATATATCAAGTCCCAAGTTAGTGACCTTTCTAAGAGTCAAAGGTAAAACACAGGGAGAATGATAGTCACCCCCAAACTTAGAGTTTTCAGTGTCTTTAGATAGACTAGTCATAATTTTTCTAATTTCTAGATCGTCAGGTTCCTGAAAATGGTCAATTGCTTCTTCTAGGTTATAATCAAGTGGTGCATCATCACTAATATTTAAAATCTCTACGGGTCTATCTTTGTTATCTAAGACTATTGTCTCTAAATCGTTGGACTCTAAATCAGTATTCTCAGGATAAAACCGTTCCTCTAAACCATTATCGGCTTCAAAACAAGAAAATTCTACATCGTCAAAACAGTGGTATCTCTAGTCAAATCCTCTTCCTTTTGAATATGTGAATAATAATTAAATTTATTTGGATTTAAACTAAAAATAACACTATCATCATGAAGCGCAATTGGAGTGATAATTTCTTGATCACTCTGCCTATATATTTCAAGTTCTTCACCAATACTATCCTCATCATAATAATACGAAGATGTTTGAACCTCGTCTAAATAAGTAGTGCTACCAATTCTATCCTCGTCCTCTTGACTAGGTGAACAGTTATCAAGGGTAGCACTATATTGGAAATTATGATCATTTTGAGAAATATTATTCTTTGCAATACTTTCACTCACACTTAATGGAAATCTATTTGTATTCTCAGTCAATTGCTTGAGGGATTCGTCTAGACAAAGAGTTGGACTACTAATTGTTCCCCCCAACTTAATCCCAACCTTTTTGTATTCTCAGTCAACTCCTTAAGGGAATTCTTTAGAAAAACAAATGGATCATAGGAGTACTAGATCGCAACTGCTCGTGTGATGCTTCTAGAGAAAGAGATTGACTACTAATTGTTTCCCCCATACTTAATACGAAACTATTTGTATCCTCAGTCAACTCCTTGAGGGAATTCTCTAGAGAAACAAATAGATCATAAGGAGTATTAGATCGCAACTTCTCATGTGATTCTTCTCAAAAAGGATTTGGGTCATCATAGGGAGTACTAGATTGCATCTGTATTAGGGCATTCCTCAAAGACAAAGAACTCGAATTTTGCTAATTTTTATGTTCATATGACGGGTGTATGTACGAATAGTAATTGGGATCACCTTGGTATGAGCAATAACCTCCAAAAGGTTGGTGGCGGTCCCGATTATTATCCACACCATGTTGATAGTACGGATAATGTCTATTTTGAAATTCATTCGGATATTCATTGTATTGGTCGTCATAATACCAGTTCGAAATTTTCTAACAATAACTTCCTAATATATTTACAAAAATAAACTCTAAAAATAAATCCTACCGGAAGGGGTTCTAAATATACAAAAACAAAGCCGACTCAACCAAATCAAACCTACTGAATCTAGCAAATAAAAAGCATGATGGATCCACTTAGATTGTTTCTAGAAAAGCTAATATTCTTCCAAAAGGAAACTAGTTACAGTTTTAGCAAATCTCTTAGAACGATCCGAATTAGATTAAGTCGAATAGAAACAGGATAAGCTCTAAGGAGCTTTGATAACCCTGCCTCTTTGGCAACATTTCCTTGGGTTACAAGGCGGCTCGAATCTGCTTAAAATAATCTTCCTGAACTTTGAGTTAGGATAACAGAGTAACCAATACAATCCTTTTGAATGACTTTCCAATAAGCGAGTTACCCTATAGGTCTATTTTTAGTCAAATTTTAGGCTTAGTTTCGCGTAGGTAACGTGTTCCTAAGTCGGGCAGAAAGGATACGATGATGAAATCCGAACCCTTATCTTATATGGCCAGTTTTTGCCCTTTACTAGAAAAGTAAATTTCGTTTTCAAGTCCTCAACATATATGCATTACGAAGGAATACAGAAAACCAACTGACAGGGGATTCGTGGGTGGTTAGAGTCTTACCTCCCATTCCAGACGGGTGATGAACCGTTAAAGTCTACTCAGGCCACCGACTCCTATGTCAGTGTACGAACCCAAGGGGCAGAGACAATATCGTAATTGTCGTCCTTCCTTGTGCAGTTTATATCCTTTCGTAGGGTTTAAAAATAAAAATAATGTCCAAAAATGTCCCATAGTAAAGTCCAAAGTCCAAAGAAAAAGTCCAAAAATAAAAGATTTCCTAATAAAATTTTCTAAAAACAAAAATAAATAAAACCCTAAAAATTAAATAAAATTAAAATTAAATAAAAATAAAATAAAATAAATTTGTCTTCTTTTTTCGTTCTTTTCGATTTATCTTTGATTCCAATTCTTTAATCAATCAATATAATCTTTGGCTCCAATTTCTTTTCGATCCAAAACCTGTAATACAAATAAAAATACCCAAAAACGTAAAATAGAACAAATAAAAATAAAAATACAACTAAACTAACTAACCAAAAAAAAACTAAAAAACAAGTCTCCGGCAGCGGCGCCAAAAATTAATGTGTTTTGTAGATGTGGTAAGAATGAGTTTCAAACTCTCGAACTTGTAAAGATCAACTTTAGATTAATAAACTAATTTTAAACTAGAAAGTATACACAAAATATGAAAATAATATTCACAAATACCGAGGTTATGAATTTCACCATTAACCACTTTTAATTGGTTCCAAAAATAATAATTCTAAACAATTCTAGCTCAAATAAGTGACTCTAATTTTTACCAAAGTAGATTTTTAAAATATCAATTGTAAGTCACAAGCATGGCTTATCAAAAGCTCTAGGTCCCAGCATAAACCATCAAATAAAATCACTATCAATTAAGAAAAATCATAATTTTAATTAAAAATAAATATAAAAGTTATAAAAGAATTATTAAAAGTTACCAATTAATCATGGGAAAATGGCTTCCTCCTTGCCTCAGTGATGGGGTTTAGCTCATCTTGCTCAAAACATTCTCAAAAGATTGGTACATAGCTCAAAAATTGTTTGAAAGATGAAAAGAAGCTAAAAGTAATGTAATAGGGAATCTGTAACGTTTTATGGACGTTGCGAATCAACTTTTGCAATAGAGCTTGAATATAAATGTTGCAAAATGAAGATAAACGTTGCAAGCAATTCAAAAAACCGTGACTGAAAGGTTAAAGAAACTGTTACCGTAGCCTCTTTTTTTCGTGTTCTTCAACAGCAACAGAGAAGACCTTTTTTCTGGATCTTTTTCTCGTGCTTCTGGCCTCTTCCAGCCCCCCCACATTCTTATTTCGACCCTCTATTTATACTATAACAGCAAACCTCGTTCAATAACTCCTTCAAATCTTCTCTCTTAATCTCCACAGATCTTTCATTAATGAAATAATCACGATCTAATTTTTTTCTTCTTTTTAGAAGAAACTCGATCTTCCTTGATTCTGCCTTGATTGTGTTTCCTTATATCCCAAATATTCTTGAAAGATATGAACAAACTTATACGACTTTTGAATGGGTGGAACAGAATAATTCTCGAGAATATATTCTCGATGTTCTTTTGAATAGATACGAGATATTTCTGTTTAATTTGAGTTTCTAAAACTTGAGAGACTCTTGTTAACAAGGTAAGAATATAATTCTTGTCTTAAAATCTCTTTAAAAGTCTCTGAAACACTCGTCAGATTCTTCGCGAGAGAAAGAAAGTTTCCCGCCAAATTGCTTTTGAATTTAAAAAGAGAAGTGGGTAACTTTATCAATTCTTAGTGTGGTACCTTTAACACTTTTCAGGGTGCCTTTAACAATTTTGAAGCCAGTTTCTTCCATATTTATTAATTCTTCCAAAATACCTAAAAAATAGAAAAAGATCATATTAGTACAAAAAGTTTAGGAATAACAATATAAATGTGAGACGAATTATGACGCATAAATGTGTCTATCAACAACGCTAAGCAATAGCATAAGAAAAAGTCAAGAACATAGGATTGAGTTCACGTGAACCCCCACTAGCGTAAAAAAAATAAAATCCGTGAACATATATTCACGTTAAAAGGAGGAAATAGGGTTCGGTCAAACCCTAGCTCGCACAAAAATAATAAATTTAGTTGCAGAATTGGTATTCTTATACAAACGAGATGAGCTAGAGCTTACCTTGTTATTGATGACTGTTTCGCGCTATGAAAGTCGAGTACAAGAGGATAATATTTAAAGGGAAGAAGAAATATAGAAATAAGGACCGCAACTTCTCCTTATAACGAATTGTTATTCGAAGTTTTGGAAAGGGAATGGACTCCTCAATTGGTCCGAGCAGGACTCCACTTCTTGTCTGTCTCTTTTTGCGACCATCAACCCAACTCAACTCATCTAGCTACTTCAACTCAAACTTCAATCAAGATGACTTCGCTTATTACCCAGCTATAAAATAAGACACACACGATCAGCTTTCTTATTCACGTGTCTAACTTCGTTCGAAGCCATCATACCAACTTTGTTCAAACTCGTGTGCCCATCTTCAATCGAATTTTGTTCATACCACTCATATCCACAACGAATCCGTTCACTTCGATTACATGGGGTTCGCTGCCTACAACAACAAGATGCGCACATGTCTATTAACTCCACTGAATGCAACAATCGATGGATATTGTTACTCACAGGATCAAATTCGACCTGAATCCATCTTAATCAATTCTTGCTCATTCGTCTGCTCTCTACTTTGTTTGAAGCCTTCAATGGTCAAGACATGTTTCCGTGCAAACTCGAATATTCACTTCAACTTCAAGTCGCGATCAAACAAGATTTTCCTCCTCTCTTTTGAAAGTTGGACGACTCCAACATAATTCGCTGGTTTATCAACTCGAACCCTACAAAATTTCCGCTTTAATCGAAGTATGTTCGTCCACTTCAAGTCTAGACACATGCCTTGCCTTAACATCGAGATAGTACTCAGACGCCTAGTAGCAAACTATGCATGTCCATACCACATCAGGAACCTTACTTTGCTAATAGAGCACTACTAATGCAATCAAGACGTTCTTCTATGTTCGTTTATCCAAAAGCTCAAGTCGACTATCATTCCTCTGGTAATATATAACCATTGAACTATCAAATTATTTTCATTTATGTTATCTGCTAGGCCACCATCTAGTGTTTACCACATAACATTACTCGTTCCGTGCTAAGCAGGGGACTTAATATAGATGGTAGGTTTTTGACAAGGATAAAATAGTAAATCACCTCTCAAGACTCTGGTCTGAGAAATACTGAACTTTTAAAATTCCGAAAAAGAATTCTCGGGTAGGCGCTTATCTCTACTTTATCTCAGGCGCATATCCCTGACCTCTCTCTATATGTCTGGCCAACATATACGATCAAATTGATGAATCTAATCAATATTCATCACTACACAAAATCATTAGAACAACACTGGCGCACACGACAAGTTTCCCATATGTTCTATGTTTTACATAAAATCTCTTAGGCTCCTAGATGTATTGCACACTAGTATAGAGCAATTTGAGTATTATTTTCGGGTGCTATATTCTACAGGTGAATCCCCAAAATTACATATTTAATATTTATGTTCAAATTGAACAATATTAACCTATTAAAATATATATATATATTTATTTAATTAATTAAAGTGTCACAGTTGTACTTAAATTAAAATGTCAAAAATATGACAAACACAATTTTATAGCTTCTACTAGCTGAAGAACATACCCCAGTTGCATTGATCCTTTGTTTTAAGAGACAACCAATGCAAACGGGTGAAAAGAATTCGAATTGAGGTTTTAAAGCGCTTCGCAACACTTATAAACGTGTCAAAAACGTATCAAAATTCTCAAACCCTAATTAGGGTTTTGAAAATTCATCTGCAACACTTATAAACATGTCAAAAAGCGTATCAAAATTCTCAAACCCTAATCAGGGTTTGAAAATAGAGTCTAAACACTTACAAATGTTGCAAAAGTGTGACAAAAAGTATATTTTAAAATTTAATTAGGGTTTGAAAACAGTTTTGCAACACTTAAAAATATTGCAAAAAGCGTGTCAAAAATCTCAAACCCTAATTTCGGAATTTGAAGGCTAACTCTAATTTTTCAAAGAGCACACACAGCCCAGGACCCCACTATTCGTCGTATTTGGTTTGTCTTGCTTCCTCTCATACATCATGCTTCTTGATATAAGACTTGCACGCCTAGTCAAAACCAAGCGTGGACGTCATGTTTCTCTCTAATAATTCTAAATTTACTCTTTTACCCTCAACATGTGAGGTTGAGTACAAAGAGTAAAATATGAGTGTCTTGCTTCATATTAAAGATTGACGTCTAGACTCTTATGAAAATTCTTGACGTCTTGCTTCTCATTAAAAAATGGTGTTTTACTATCAATATATGAGGCTAAGTACAAAGGGTAAAGCATGAGACTCCTGCTTCAAGACTAGAGCCTATGCTCCTTTTCTCCCTTTCACGTGAAGACCAAGTCGGTCTCCTCCTTTTCTATTACGAGCGGACCAAACTTGGTCTCCTCCTCTAATATTCACGTGAGGACAAGGCTTGTTCTCCTCTTATATTCACGTGAGGACAAGGCTTGCTCTCCTCCTCTTATATTCACGTGAGGACACAGCTTGGTATCCTCTTCTTCTATTTATGTGAGGACCAAAGCTGGTCGCCTCCTCTATCCTCACGTGAATACTAGGATTGGACGCTCTTCCCTTTCTTTTATTCACGTAAATATTCTGGCCTAACATTTTAGGATTTCAACAAATCTCAAAAATCCTAAAACTAGGCTTCTCACGAATATTTTCATATAAGGCTTCATATACAATTTTTCATGCTTAGCATGCAACAACTTGTTTTTACAAAGATGGGCACACTGCTCTTCACACACAAATAAATACATATTTATTTTAATCTGCTAGACTCCTCAGCTAGTTAGGCAAGACATCTTTATATTATTTTCAGTCTGCTAGACTCATCATCTAGTCAAGCAAGACAAGTATTTGATCAAAAGGCCCATTAAACAGGTCTCAATTGACTTAACATCAATATTGTTTGATGCTACAACATTACATGAACCATCAAATATCACAAATGGGTGGACATTAATTAGGATTTTGGTCTGGCGGTCTACGGCCTGTGGTGCAGCAGTATGCCCACTAAAGAGAAGTTCTGGAAAGAACAATAGCAGTTGAGTAAAGGAGTGGGAGGTTGAATAACTGACTATTCAACCCTTATTGGAATGGAGGGCAGTTGTCAACACCTTCTCCACTTTACAACTACTCAACCATCAACGGTTTCTTCCAGAAAAAGAGGGTCGAGTGGTTATAATATTTATGATATAAATAGATGTTCATTCTATTGAGCAAAGAGAGAACAATTAAGCAAGTCTTACCACGAGAACAAGTCTGAGTTTCACAATCAAACACAGAAGAACTCGAGCACTCAATTGTTCATAGCTATTTACACCAATCACATCCCACAGAGTCTGATACTCTGACCTCATCCTTCTCTCGCTTCCCTCCCTAAGACCAATCCTTCTCCTTCTCATTTTGTGACTGAAGCAAGACTGGAACGGCCATTGCTTGGTTTAGGCCAGGATTGTATAGATTGATCTCTCGAATTTAAACAAAGTGCTTCAACAGCACAATTGTTTTAAGGATTGACGAATTATCACCTGCTCACCCCATTTTTCCCAAAATAACTCTCAATTCGTTTTTCCCTACAAACACCAACATATCAATAATGGTGCAAAACCAACCAATACACTGCAAACTCAATGGAAACTCATTATTTTTTCTAACAATGGTTATATACTACTGGACACTTGTATAAAATCTTCAAAATGTTTACCTCTCTCTGAAGAGCCTCATTGAGTTCCTGCTTATCATCTAGAGTAACGTCTTTTGCATATAACTGCGCCAATCAATCAAGAATCCTGCAAAGCATATAAATGAAATTGTGAAACAGTGAAATTATATATGAAATACAGTATTAGCCAAAGTAAGTAAGGCTCACCACTATTTCCATGACCCAAAAGTTCTACGCAATTGAAACACAACAATAATGTAGTAAATATAGCAATGAGTTAGTATCAAACTTTTCACGCTTCTGAAGCAAAGATCTTCGGACCGGCGCGTTGAATATCTTGGAAGAGCAGTTAAATGAGCACATGTAGTCATAAATGCAAACAGTTGAAACCATGTCCGCTGCTAAGCTCAATCCTACCTATATTTTAATGTCTAAAAATCATAACTGCAAGTATTATTGTGGTAAATAACTTACTGACTTTTTTGTAGCCGGTAACTGATAGTAAGCCCAAGAAAGGTTACCTCAAGCTCAAATCAACATATTCAGAACAGAGAATAGGCCCCTCTTCCTCGAAATGAATGTCAGCTCTTCTGCTGGTAACAACCCCATATTTCTCATTTAATGTTGCAAAGTTTGACTACATGTGACAACATTATATAGAAAGTGAACCATCAATTGAAATTCACTGTAAAATCAAATTACTATAACAAATTCTATCTTCCACTGAGATGATAATGATCGGTATGTGTCCTATAAACAGGCAGACCATATCCCAATGAACTCCACAACAAATGTCACGAATCCTAACAGTACGCCAAGCTGCTCGTGGTATAGTTGTAGTAGCGGATTACTTCCAGCAACTTAATTACATGGATGGAGATATTATAATTCAAAGAGAAATATCGTAAGGGACAATAAAGCATCAGTTCCTTGCGTTGCAATAATATCTGCAACAGTATGGTGCATCAGTAACCACCAGTAGCTTGAGCTTTGGATGGAAAAATTTGTGACCAACAACATCCCCATGTCTTTGCCTTGAGTTAGAATTGAAATATCCACTCCAAAGTATACACCTATCTGATTTATCTCAAGGGAATAAAATAAGTTAACTCTATCCTCTGGACAAATTAAACACATTCAAACACCCTACATTTATACTGTTTACTGACACGTCTTGACTCTTGGCCATTTCAACATCAGATAAAGTGAAAATTGCAAAAGCTTGAAATTATGACAGTTGACGATATATATATATATATATGCAGGAAACTATTGATTATGATCTAGAACATGATTCATATGGTTGACGAATACAAAATGGATGCAGTAAAATATTGACTGTTGAGCCACACATAATTCATATTGTGTCTGAATAAAAAAAAAAAACGTAAGCTGATACATCGTTTCACCCATAAACTGATTACATAACCACTGCTTATTGAGCAAGCAATTCGGAGGAAAACACGTCTACTGGAGTTCCACCTGTATTAGCCACGAAAACCAAGGACAAAGGGAAAATCGATTTTAACCAAATCTCTCAAATATCTGCCAGGAGTACGATGAACTATCCCGAATAATATACATCTTACAACTTTTGATGCAGGTCATCAAATAGATTTAGGATTTATATTTTTTATTGTTAATTATTATTATTTTAGGTATTTTTTATCTTTAAAATTTATTTACTTTGAAATTATTTATTTTTAGAATTGTTTGGATTGTAAGTTAGGGTTCCTAAATTTTTTTATAATTAAAAAAGTCTTCCCTATGAAAGGAGACAGGTTTATGTAGTTTTATATCACATTCAAATTATCCAATGAAAACATGAGTTAATCTCACTTATCCCTCTTTTTCTACCTTATTTTCTATATTCCACGCTTCCGTTCTCCATCAAGTGGTATCAGAGCATGTCTTCGATCCTCTTGTTCTTTTCAATCTAAATCTTCTTTATCCTTTCGTCTCTTCTACCTATTGAGATCTTTGCATCTCTTCGTCTAAATTCTATCATCTATCCTTTTATTTTTCAGCAATCTCAAAAAAAAAAAATCATCTTCTTCTACTTTCACCTTTTAATCTTGGTCCAAATTCTTGCCTTACCTATCTTTTTCTTCATCTTTTCTAATTCTTGATTCATATTCCTGCCTTAACTTTTCTACAAGATTATTTGGTAAAAATCCACACAAAAAAAACTTTATTTTAATTTTTATTTGTCATCTCATCTTTCATCATGATTGGTATAGAAAAAAACAACCTTGCTAATCTTGAAGACATTGTGCGAAAACTAATAAAATCTGAAGCCACGATTCAACGTCAACTTGTAGAATCTCAAGCCGCAACTCAACGTCAACTTGAAGTAATGGAATTAATCTTAACCAGTTGGACCGCTCTTACAGAGAATCTCAATGATGCTCCTCAATCTCATGATGGTAAAGCAGATCCAAATTGTCATGCCGATCATAATCAACAATAAATTATTCACCCAGATAGTGATGATGAGGTTTCAGCAACTTCAAAACCTGAAACACTGTTACCTTCTTGTGAGCCACCTAATTCCCATTTTGAATCTTTTTGTGCCCCTGTTATTGAAGATCAAAAGTACTGCGAGAGATTTACTACTCAGACTATTAGTTATGTCGATATCAAATTTTATGTTCAACGATCTATTATATGGTATTCTAATCTACGATCATCAACATATTCGAAGTATATTGTTTGTTGGATGGGTCGTCTGCAGTATCTGGTGAACTCGAGGTCCATTTCTTTTCAAGATGGTGGGCCTGATGTAGGACCTATTTTTCAGTATTTTGTCAATTCAGGACGAATTCTTTTTAAGATGGCGGGCCTGATGTAAGACATCTAATAGATTTAGAATTTATATTTTTTATTATTAATTATTATTATTTTAGGTATTTCTTATTTTTAGAAATTGTTTATTTTGAGAAGTTATTTATTTTTAGAATTACTTATATTGCAAGTTAGGGTTCCTAGGGTTTTCTCAGAACTAGAATTCAAGTCTTCGGTATAAAAGGAGACAAGTTTATGTAGTTTTATATCACATTCAAATTATTCAATGAAAACATGAGTTAATCTTAGTTGTCCTTTTTTTTCTACCCTATTTTCTATATTTCACGCTTCCGTTCTCCTTCAACTTTTGTATCTTTGGTAGTGGCCAAGAAATCACCATAGACAGATATATCTTCATCCTGCATCAACTAACCTGCAAAAAAAAAAAAGGATCCTTGTAAAGAAGAAGAATTAAAGAAAGTTGATACAGTGACTATTCAAAATTACCGTAAACCCCAAAACGAAATTGAGTAACTGCAACAACCACGTCCAATAACTATCCTACCATGCAACTCATTAACAACACCAATTCTCACTGAGTCGCTTGGATTATCCTGAGACATCAACATATGTCAAGTTGTGTTATCTTGGACCAAACTATGACTCCATACGAAAAAAGAATTAAAAAAAAAAACATCTGACTGCTACACTTAACTTGCATAAAGCAGAGCCACTATCATGATTGAATGGCGCAGGCTCAATTAGATACAACCATGATGAAGTACATCTAAAATATTGAGAACAGAAAATTACCGAAAACATACTTTTAAAAATGGCCTCAAACAGTCTCGAAGTCAGATTTTTACTTAATGAGACGATAATGGTAGTATCGTTGTTGTGTTTATCTTCTTTCAGAGAGTAATCAAAAGAATGAGCATTATTCCTTAAAACCACTCCCACCACCACCCCAGAAACCGTCCCATTAAAAAAATTCCCAGCAAAAAAACAAAAAATAAATAACTTAATTACTTCAAACTTGTATCAATGACGGCTGCCTCAGCAAATACTGGGTTGACGGGCATTTACATAGAAATAAAAGATATATCAAGCAATTAATGATATAAAATCAACAAAATGAGTCGAGGAAAGTCCATAAAGAATACTCAAATAGATCCTCCTAAGATATAGATCATAGGTAACACATATATATCCTTAAAAACACGAAAGAAAAGGCAGGGACAATGCCTTATCATACTCTCATGTACAAAAGTTGATGCCATTGAGATACTCAAACTCTCGCCTACTTTTATACCTATGGATTCAAGTACAACCACTACTCAACGCATAATACATACATACGGTTATGGCATTTCAGGAGCAAATAAGCTAATATCAATAGAACAAAAAGATTTACTGATTTAGAAGAGAAGGAATACCAAAGATTAAAAAAAAATTACGAATTTCTAAGGATATAGTTACACTACAGAGAATGGGAAAAATATTTAGAATGGTAGCAAAAACAGAAACACTACAGAAGACTTAATGTTATTCTTAACTTCAACACTCCAATATCTCGCATCCTTATCCCAACCAGCAGGAACAACACCACCACCACGATGTAATCTGACCGTCTATTAGCTAGGGTGTTACAAAAACCCGCTGGCACATCAGCAGATTCTTACGTATTGTGGTCAAAGACTTCGTAAAAAGCAATTGTATTCTACTGCTAATAAAACAAAAAACAAAGAGGTGGAGTACATGGTTTTGACCTAAATATGATTATGAAATATGCATCTAGACATCACACTACTCATTGCTAATGTTGGTTGTGGCCCCAGCATGGAGTCCTGTTATGGCATTCAGAATAAGCATGATGAAATGTGAATTCCCCAACCAAATATAATCAAATTATGAATCCACGACAGGTTACTATATCTAACATCGAGTAACATTACAGACTAAAATTGCAGAAACTCAAGGACATCCATAGTCACACGATTAGATCAAATGATCAAAGATCAAAAAAATTGATCTTTTTTCCGGCCCAAGAACAATCATGGATAGTCAAGCGAAACCCTGGGATAGCGCTTAAGCCTAAGCGAAATGTTAGCGCATCGTTTGAGAAGACGGACGGGAAACTGAAGTTTCACTTGGTACAAACGAGATGCTAGTCTTCCCCCTACACAAAACGAAACCAAACGAAATCCCAGATATTCATCCAAACAATAAACGAAATACTAACATTTCGCCTGGCCAAACGAAATGCCAAGACTTCTCGTGAGCGAAACGTTGGGGTGGTGCTTGGGTGTAAGCGGAAATTTGGCTTCTCGTCTCAGCAGGCGAAGCTTTAGCAAACCGCTTGAACTCGCAAAATTCTAACTTCACGCCCGTGTTTTTAAACGAAATTCTGGTATACCGTTTGGACACAAACGAACTTCTAGTGTTTTACTTGATCATAAGTTTTAATCGATGATGAGCGATTACTTTTAATCCTGTACAGTGAATTTCCTGGATTATAAATATTTAGATTATTCTTGTTTTGATAGCGTGATTGCAGTTACTCTAAGACCCTATTTTCTTCAACTAAAGAGAGCATAAAAATATCAATACTCTGACTCCACCGCCACTATCTCTCCTTGCACGAAAATACCCTAAATGGTAATTGTATTGACAATTACAAAGGATACTAAAAGAAGCACATTCAAATATTGTGATTATTTGGTTATTACTTAGCATACCACAAATACAATATTATTCAAAAAAGCTGATCATGGAAAAACTAACACTTATCGTCTTTTTCTTGCCGGCTACACGAGGACTTCACACTTCTTTGGGAGCCTGCACAAATGTAAAACATAGGTTAACATTTTCTGATGATATACAACATCTTTATCCTAACCAAAAAAATATGATAAAATCAAGATAACACTTCTATCATGATTGAGGTGTTCAATCTTACACTAAATCATATTTTGTAGAGTGTAGACACATATCTAGATACGCAAAATACTTGAATCCGCAATATATGGTTGTCATTTCTTTATGTTTGGATTTTCTCTCACCCTTCCAACACCCATTATCGTCCCAAAAACATAGCAAATAGCAGCTGTAGTTGGTTAGTTTGCTACATTTAATCTCGACAATCACACCAGCATCCTTAGTAGTTTGTCTCTGAGCATCGTTGAAGTATGGTGCGGAAAAGAGCACAATAACCGTTCAACCACTTTTCAAACCCATAATATCATTGAAAATATAATAACAACTCAAACATGGTTTCTTTTTAGCAGGTTTAGTAATGACGTCAAGACCCCAAATTGGTATCTCTCTGGTACACTAAAAGAACATACAATGTGCCACGTACATATCACCAAAGAAAACTAAGCAGATATAATAAAAAATAATAATAATGAAAATCAAAACTGTGTTGATAACAGTTACATTCTTCTCTAACCGAAGCCGTATTAAATCCATTTTTTTTTTGTTGCTTTAACAATTGTAAAAACAACAATTACAGGTACCTAAAAGAAAAAAAGAAAATCAGAAAATTTAGATTTATATTGGGTATAAGATTGAGAAACGGAAGGAAATAGAATAAAAAAAATTGTACTAACCTTGAATTTACTATTACCTTCGGCTAAACCAACAGAAGCAGAGTCCCTGTGAGGATCTATCAAACTCTGGCCTTAATAGAGTTCCCCAAAAATATCAGTCGGTAATTTAGACTCGTCGATTTGATATGTAGCCGAAAATTCCAGATTCATAAATATATACAAAATAAAAAATACACCCGAATACAAATAAAAATCTATAAAATACAAATACCACAAAATAAAATCTGCAACTATTGATTACAATTATTTGCAAAACAAAAAGAAAACAGAAAATAGCTTTTCACGATTTTATACCTTGCATGTGCTTGTTATCACGGCCACTAATATCCAGAACAACTGATATCAACACCCATAGAATCCGACCATCGTAGCTGCCAATCACAAACAAATGTAAAACAAAAAATAGAATACAAATAAAAATCTAAAAAACAAAAATACCATAAAACAAAACATCAAATTCATCACTTCATCCATACACATCATCATCGCACGTCGGTTCATCGCCAATATAGTAAAAAGAGGTACCACCGGCATCTGCAAACCAAACATCATCATTAGTAACTAAATAATGGGCATAAAGATCCGATATTTATTATTATCAATAACAATAAAAACAAAAAATAAAAAAACAAAAAACAAAAAACAAAAAAGCAAGAAGAGAAATAGCAAAACCCTAGCAGGAAAAAAAACCACCACGAAAAACAATGAGACCTCACCCTGCTCGAGCGCTTTATATAGAGAGCATTCAAGCACGAAATTTCCAGAAAAACAAAATCCCCAAATAGGAAAAAATATCTTTTATTTAGGAATTAATACCGTGAAAGTCATGAAACTCTTGAAAATTTGGGAAGCTATATTATTATTATATCATCATAATTAGTGGCTGCAAACATTTTGTATACAAAATCTAGAACTGTAGATGGTCGATTTTTAACAAAGGATAAAATAGTAAAGTCATATCTACCCAGCAGTAGAATCAAAGAAATAATACAATTTTGTATATGCTACTGACCCGGCATCAAAAGTATAAAAAATTCATATTTTATATTTCGCAAGAGAATTGAAATATCGAACAATCACTACAGGCACTCATATTGATCCTGAGCTCTCTCTAAAAATATACATATGATATTAGAGTCTCACCCGTCTGAGCTCTCAATATTTGATAGACACATTTTTGTGTCTGGTTTGTCTCAATTCTTTATATTGATAGTGCTCGATTCTGTATTAATTGTGTTATTATATGTATTTGTAGGTATATTTTGGAAATAAACAATTGTGAAAAAATTGGCTCGAAAAGTTATAAAGGCACCCAATGAATTGATAAAGGCACCAAAAATTGATAAAGGCACCCATTCTTTGGTTCAGGGCATCCACCTTTGAAATTCAAATATGAATTTTGGCGGGAGTTCATTCTACTCGGCTGTGGAGAATCGTTACGTGTTTCGAAGAAGATCTTGGGGGTTATGACAAGGAGATATATTATTTCTTATTTAATAGAAAGATGTACATATGATTTACACAAGAGATCAAAATAGAATCGTATTTCCAGAAGAAAAAATCAAGGAAGAATTTTTCTCGTGGTTGTTACTGCACATAAGATATTCTCAGGCTTAAATAAGGAGATGTTTTATTCTCGCGTAAGGATGAAGTAACAACATCAAACGTTTTAACTCTAGAGAAGAAAATCAAAAATCTTCGAGAAAATATTTCCCGTGAATGATCTTTAAAGAAAAATTTGATTCGAGAAGATTCGGAAGTTATTAGGGCTTGATAAGGGTGTATTATAAATAGGAGAAGTCGTTAACAACTTGGGTGGGGGATGGAGAGGCCAGAAGTGAAAAAAAATCAAAATCCAGAAAAATACTCGTGATGAAGAAGATGAAGAAAACGTTGCGATAAGGTTGAAGTTTCTGTGGCCAAAAGGTTGAAAATTTTGTTGCTAAATGTACTTTTGCATATATGTTGAGGAACTGAATACGGATTTATTTTCTAGTAAAGGGAAAGGTCTGGCCATATAAGATAAGGACTCGGATTTCATCACTGTTTCCTTCTTGCCCTCCTTAGGAACACGTTACCTAACGCGAAACTAATCCTTAAAATTTGACTAGAAATAAGACCGATAAGGTATCGAGCTTATTGAAAAAACATTCAAAAGGACTGTATTGGTTACTTTGTTAGCGTAACTTAACGTTCAGGAAGATTATTTTAAGTTGATTCGAGCCGCCTTGTAACCCAAGGAAACGTTGCCAAAGAGGCAGAGTTACCAAAGCTCCTTAGAGCTTATCCTGCTTTTATTCGACTTAATCTAATTCGGATCGTTCTAAGAGATTTGCTAAAACTGTAAATAGTTGCCTTTTGGAAGAATATCAACTGGTCTAAAAACAATCTAAGTGGATCCATCATGCTTTTTGTTTGCTAGATTCAGTAGGTTTGATTTGGTTGAGTCGGCCTTGTTTGTGTTTGTTTAGAACTCCTTCCAGTATGATTTATTTTTTAGAGTTTATATATTCAGGAAGTTTTTGTTAGAAAATATCGAAGTGATATTATGAGGACCAATACAATGAATATCCGACTGAATTTCAAAATAGACATTATCCGTACTATCAACATGGTATGGATAGTAGTCGGGACCACCACCAACCTTTTGGAAGTTATTGCTCATACCAGGGGGATCCCAATTATTATTCATATACACACCCGTCTTATGAACATGAAAATGAGCAAAATTCGAGTTCTTTGTCTTGGAGGGATGCCCTAAAGAAGATGCAATCTAGTACTTATAATAAACCTATTATGCCTCTAGAAGAATCACATAAGCAATTGTGATCTAGTACTCCTTATGATCCATTTGTTTCTCTAGAGAATTCCATCAAGGAGTTGAATGAGGATACAAGAAGGATCGTATTAAGTATGGGGGGGAACAATTAGTAGTCCAACTTTTTCTCTAGAAGAATCACACGAGCAGTTGCAATCTAGTACTCCTTATGATCCATTTGTTTTTCTAGAAGAATCCCTCAAGGAGTTGACTGAGAATATAAAAAGGTTCGGATTAAAATGGGGGGAACAAATAGTAGCCCAACTCTTTCTCTAGACGATTCCCTCAAGCAGTTGACTGAGAATACAAATAGGTTTGCATTAAGTGTGAATGAAAGTCTTGCAAAGAATAATATTGCTCAAAATGATCTTAATTTTCAATATAGTGTTACCCTTAATAATTATTCACCTAGTCAAGAAGACGAGGATAGAATTGGTAACACTACTTATTTAGACGAGGTTCAAACATCTTCATATTATTATGATAATGAGGATAGTATTGGTGAAGAACTTGAAATATACATGCAGAGTGATCAAGAAACTGTCACTCCAATTGTGCATCATGATGATAGTGTTATTTCTGGTTCAAATCCAAATAATTTTAATGATTATTTACTTATTCAAAAGGAAGAGGATTTAACTAGAGATATCACTGTTTTAGACGATGTAGAATTTTCTTGTTTTGAAGCCGATAATGGTTTAGAGGAATGAGTTTGTCCTGAGACTAGTAATTTAGAGTCTAACGATTCTAAGACAATAGTCTCTGACGAAGATGATAGACTCATAGAGAATTTTAATGTGATAGAGGATGATTTGATTCAGGTTGATAGAATAGTTTTCCCAGTGGATTTTATTGTCCTAGACACCCAACCTTTTCAGTTCCCAAAGGCTCAAATACCAGTGATCTTAGGTCGTCCCTTTTTAGCTACATATAATGTCGTCATCAATTATGGAAATGGAATAATTAATTTTTCTTTTGGTAACTTGACTATTGAACTGAATCTATTTAGTATGAGTAGACAACCTTCTTATGAGATCTATGATTTAGAAAAAGTGAACATAACTAGTAATTCAGTTCAGAAATATTGGCCAAACACTTTGTTAAAAGATCCATTAGAGAAATGCCTAACCCACTTTGGGTTTGATGTGGACGATGATAGTATTATTAATGAAGTGAATATTTTATTAGATTATGCACCTTTGATGGACATTTATAATATATGGAAAGCTAAGTTTGAACTTCTACCAGTTTATAAGTCTACCTTATTTCCTTCTACAGAGGAAGCTGAGTGTAGTTCTGACCTTAAGGACCCTAGAATCTATTTAGTATGAGTAGACAACCTTCTTATGAGATCTATGATTTAGAAAAAGTGAACATAACTAGTAGTTCAGTTCAGAAATATTGGCCAAACACTTTGTTAAAAGATCCATTAGAGAAATGCCTAACCCACTTTGGGTTTGATGTGGACGATGATAGTATTATTAATGAAGTGAATATTTTATTAGATTATGCACCTTTGATGGACACTTATAATATATGGAAAGCTAAGTTTGAACTTCTACCAGTTTATAAGTCTACCTTATTTCCTTCTACAGAGGAAGCTGAGTGTAGTTCTGACCTTAAGGTCCCTAGAATCCAACCAACAGTTTTTAGTCCATCTGAAAGTAATGTCCACCCTAAGTTTGGGGGTACCGATGATTTTTGTGATTGTAAAGTACCTCTGCTTAAAGTCTCTCACTTTGGGCTTGACATTTTCACCTCTACCATTTTTCAATATCATCTTCAAACTAGATTCTCTGAGCCTGTTGATGTCCAAAAAGAAGTTCAGTTGTTAGAAACTCATCCTCTGGTCGATTTGGTTTACCTAGGAAATAATACCAAGATTGAATTTGTTTTCCCACCAAAATATTTTCTTTCATATGTGGGAACGTTTGAATTTCAAATGTTTCAGTTATTAAGTTTTGAGACTAAGTCTAATTACTTTAGGAGATTAGAATCGACACATTTGCTTAAAAATGACCACCATTTTCATAGTAGTCAACTGTGTAGGTCAAATATGATTGACTTTGAGGATCCAAAATTATTCAGGTTATTATTATGTTCCTTAAATTTATTAGTTGATTTTTCCATACTCTACAACCTGATCCTCCGGATCCTGCCTATGGGGAAATTCAACATAAAGAGATTTATCTAGACCCTTTCATAGAGCCCGAACCTGAACCTCAACTAGATGTAGTTGTCTTAAACAAGACACTAGATAGGGATAAGGTTGTGTTTGGTTTGTTCACTTTATGGGTCTGCTGCAGTTTCCTTCTATTTTGGATAGCATTATTTTATTCAGATGACCCACAGTTGCTCCGACTATTGCTATATGATTTTATGAGGTGACTAATTCTTTCTTAGTCTGGCTGAAGACTTTAAACTTAACACTTCTTGGGAGGTAACCCATGCTCATGCGACACGGTAATATCTTTCCTTAACTCCTTTCCTTCGATTGATAACAATTTCTCCTTGTTCATATATTTAATCATTCATCTTTAGAACATTGAGGACAATGTTAGATTTAAGTTTGGGGGTAAGGAGAAACTTTTAGTGAAATATGAAACTCCAAAGTCTAGAAACTTGTGAACAATTTAGGATGACACTAACCATTATAAGTAGATGGAAACTTAGCTCTTTTTCTATAGGAATTGGTGTGCCCATCTAAATGGTCTATTCATAAAAGGATTCCTAGCTCAGGTGTTAGAAATAACATGATAGTTGTCACCATATCTCGGAGTCTATCTCGACCATATCACCTTTTTTTTTTTTATCAATTTTTTGTGTTTCTTTAAGTGATTTGGTGGGGCACCAGTATCGAATTGTTATCACCGTCAGGATGAAGTAGAGCGTTTGAGATCAAGCCCCATTATTGTATTATTTGGACCATTAGTTTTAAAAAAATCAAGTATTGACACTTTGATAGCAATATGTGTGTTCTCCCTGTCTCCGTCGCCTAAGCAAGCGTGGAACGCAGGACCCATCAGAACTATCATGTAATGCTGATAAGGAGCATGCGTTTGGATTCATTTGATCAAATCATGTTGTCAGTATATTTAAAATAATAATAATTGTTTTTAATAAATTGACCGCTGGGACCCTTGTATATACCAGCTAAGTCGATATTAATTTAAGGATTAATACCAGTGGGAGCGTATCTCAATCCATTAAGATTCATCCTGGCACTGACCTTCAGAAAGATATGGGAAACACCGTTCACCTTAGTCAACATGCGGAAATTTCATTTCGTCCACATCCATCTTTTAAATCTTTTCAATTGAATGTACTTTGATAGATTCTGAGTATCGTGGTTGAACGACTATCTAAGTAGAGTTTTGAAATCTTGTATGAATTTTAGTACGCTGAGTAAAAACTCTTGTACATTAATTGGAATCATATAGGGTAATGATTCCCATAGCCGAAAAATGTAGTATGCCAACTAAATAGCTTTTTTAGTGTTTACCCTCAATCGTTCACATTTAGATAAGGTTTGGAGTAAAGGTTTTGTAGGTATATCTCTTGTAAACCCTCATGAGACAAAACTCGTCCAATAGAGACACCTATGGGTTTAAAGGCTTGTTACACACGCTAAGTGCAATTGGGATGCCTGCGAAAGTGAGTTAGGATTGATTTTTATTTTCTAGATTTTATTTGCTTGAGGACTAGCAAATAATAAGTTTGGGGGTATTTGATAGACACATTTTTGTATCTGATTTGTCTCAATTCTTTATATTGATAGTACTCGATTGTGTATTAATTGTGTTATTTTATGTATTTGTAGGTATATTTCGGAAATAAATAATTGTGGAAAAATCGGCTCGAAAAGTTATAAAGGCATCCACTGAATTGATAAACGCACCCATAATTGATAAAGACACCCATTCTTTGGTTCAGGGTACCCACCTTTGAAATTCAAATATGAATTTTGGCGGGAGATCATTCTGTTCGGCTGTGGAGAATCATTACGTGTTTTGGAGAAGATCTTGGGGGTTATGAAAAGGAGATATATTATTTCCTATTTAATAGAAGCATGTACACATGATTTACACAAGAGATCAAAATAGAATCATATTCCCGGAAGGAAAAAATCAAGGAAGAATTTTTCTCGTGGTTGTTACTGCAAATAAGATATTCTCGGGCTTAAATAAGGAAATGTTTTATTCTCGCGTAAGGATTAAGTAACATCATCAAATTTATAACTCTAGAGAAGAAAATCAAAAATCTCCGAGAAAATATTTCCCGTGAATGATCTTTAAAGAAAAGATTAGATTCGAGAATATTTGGAAGTTATTAAGGCTTGATGAGGGTGTATTATAAATAGGAGAAGTCGATAACAACTTGGGTGGGGGATGGCTCTATCCAGAATCGAAGAAATAAAAACCTAGAAAAAAATCTGCTCATGATCATGATGATGAAGATGAAGAAATCGTTGCTAAAAGGTTGAAGTTTTTGTGACTAAAAAGTTGAAGATTCTGTTGCTAAAGCTTTTAACTTTGTAACATTTATTTTCACTTTACAAGCTTTATCTTAAGTGAAACACTTTTTCCTCTATAACAGTAAGTCTGTAACGTTTATAAACGTTGCGAATTTCCTGTTTTTCCTTATTTTTAATTTTTTCAGCACTTGTAAACATTTTGAGCCATGAACCATAACTTTGAGCAAGATATTAATATGAGGAGCTAAACCCCTTTGCTGAGGCGATGGAGGAAGCCATTGTTCTAAAAAAAGTGGTATATTTCTATTTTAATTGATTTTTGCAATTTCTTTTATGATTATTTTCTTTGATTAAAAATTGATTTAATGATTTTTACTAAACAATTGTGATTTCGTTTGATGGTACATGCTTGGCCTTGGTTTTTGATGTTCCATGATTTTGTTATACAATTGTTATTTTGAAAATCTACTTGTTGCAATATTTTTGAATCAAATTAAATCTAAGAATTGCATAATTATAATTATTGAATTAAATCACTTTAAAAATTGGAAAATAGTGGAATCTTAGCCTCAGTTTGCTCTCAATTTTGTTATCAATTTTATTTGAGTTTTGCTATTTTTAGTCTTAGAAACTAGGTTTAAAAACAAATCTTCACAAGTCTTAAACGAACTTTTCTTACCACTATTACAAAACTATCAATATTCCACATACAACATTAGTACTATGTAACTCGGTGCATACTCTTCTAAAATGATAAGGAAAATCCTAAATGAATTAATCACTAGTATAGAGCATCATTGTCCTCAAAGTATCACTGGTGCTGATTACAATTCTTTCCCAGATGATCTCTCACTATACAGAATAAGCATCCATAACACCTCTTTGTTCCTGAGTGGATGTTAATGCTCCTAGATAGATTGTCTAATAGTACAGAGCAACTTAATTCCTCTTTTTATTCCCTAGTTGAATATTTAGAGTGGCTTTACATCAATATTCAAACTCTAATTGAATAACATTGATTGATCATAACGCATAACAAGCTGCACACGGATGCATTAAGACGAAATACTGTGCGTTCGTAGGTCACGATCACGTCAAATGCAAAACCCAAAGCTCGTATGATGATTAGTCAAGCTTAAATAACGTATTCCCAATGTTGGTTTTATCAAAAATCCCAATATTAGTCGAAATACAACGAAATTCTAATTTTGATTGATACCCAATTTCTGACACATAGTCATATCACCTTGCAAAAACATGACAATGGGTGTAGAATGGGTAAAAATGTTATAAACAACATATATTCCCCTACTTGTCCACTACAACATACTAAAAGGTCATCCTATTCCGAATAACATTCTAAGATATATAGTTCAAACCCCAGATGAACTACAATCTGAAAACTGTCAGAATTTCATCTGAAGGGTAACTGTTTTCCCCGTTTGACGACCAAAACGAGCTCAAAACATAAACTCTTCAACTTACAGATGTATCCAGCAATGTCAGGATTCCGAAGTAGGGTTGATCATCGAAAAAGGACATCGTATGAAGAATCTACAGCGTTTTTACTGAGGTGCATCATGTCTGAAATTTTCACTTACGGTTTTAAATAACAATAATGTTCTTCCAAGTTTCAGTCGAAGTTCTTCAGTCGAAGAGCTTCGGTCGAAGAGCTTCAGTCAAAGAAGCACAGAAGGGAAAGAATAAATTGGGATGTACGGGACTGGTACCAACCGGCCGGCCCCCTTGGCCGGTCCCACTCCCTATATTCCTTTTCCCCAAGCTTCACTAGTTAGTTTCTTCTGGTCGCCCATCCACCACCGCTCATCCACCATCGCTCATCTACTATCGCTCTTTTCATTTATCATTGACTCATTGCCATATTAAGGTTTAATTTAATTGGTTCCACTACCAATATTTGAAATAACCTCAGTTTTGTCCTACTTTGACGAAACTAAATATTTTACAACTTACTAATACTCATTCGACTTAGTGCTCGCACGACCAAGCACTCGCGACTTAGTGCTTGCACGACCAAGCATTCACGAGTCAGTGCTTGCACGACCAAGCGCTCACGACTTGAGGCTCGAACGACAAGCATCATTCGAGTATTGTTGCTCTTCAGCTGACATGATGATACGACACAACTACCAGTGTTAATATTAATCAGACTCTCTAAGTCCACAATCTATTAAGCATCACTTCTTGTCTCAGCACGCAACTAGTGCTTCGTCGATCAATGAGTCAATATGCAAGACTCATCAACATGCTAAAGACTGACAGTCTAACTCGGTCAACGACTGATCAATCGTCTACGAAGTTGACTCAACCATGCTCGAGACATCAATTATGTCACACGGGGGGATATTCACTAGGGTTTTGGTCTGGCGGCCTACAACACATGCGGTGTAACAATACACCCACGAAAAGAAAGTATGAAGTCGTATCGGCAGTTGAAGGAGTGAACGGAATAGTGGTCGCACAACTATCATGTCACACTAACACGATGAAGTTGGTTATCAATACACGATCACCACTTCTCCACTCTTCCACTTTTATGCAACTGCCACCACTTACGAGATCAATGTGTTAACTTCCAATGCTATAAGTAGGTTCTTCAACCTATCGACAAAGGAGAGGAGTTTCATCTCACAAGCACTTGAATGATCACGGAACTATCATTTTGTCTTTACATCAGTTCAAACACATACAACCATCGACAGTCAACCTCCATTGATCTCAATACTCTCTATGTTTTCCTCCCTACAGATCAACCATTTTCCTTCCCTTGTGACTGAAGCGAAATTGGAATGGTCATTTCCTGATTTAGGACAATTTCGTACAGATTCATCTCTCGAATCTTAAAAGTACTTCTACAATACAAATATTTGGTGTTTAAGCGATTCGATATTAACCTATTCAATTACTTTTTCCCCTTTTGTCGTTCAATTATTTTTACCCACAAATATGAACATATCAAGACATAACAAAATTAAGAATCCGCCTTATTTAATCTATTTTTTATTTATAACTATTTTATTTTTAATTATGGTATAAACAAAATTAAGGAAAATAGTATGGAAATGATGTTTAGTATCTTGATATTGGTCAAATTTTTGTATGCTCGTTTTCTTGTATTAACTCGATTTAGATTTCAATCTTTGCTCCCCGTTTTTTTTCTAAATTCTAACAGTTGTGTAATTTTTTATTGTTAAACCGGATCAATAATACAGTTATGTGCAAAAGAGACACATCGTCCAATTGAAAGGTTAGTACCCACGACCAATTTAATCACTTTTTTTATTTATTATTTTGTATCATCGGAAGTGGAATCTACAAGAATAGCTTATTCGTTAGTTTTAATTGATTTTAGTTGATAGAACGGAGGTCTAATTAGAAAAAAATGAGATTTTGAAAACAGTAACCAGACATTAGACATTTTTTAAATATTTTTTAATTTATTAATTTTATGATCGACGATGCGATTGATTATATGATTGATTTTGTGATTGATGCATGATTAATCTAGTTTTGTGATAAAATCGTGAATGAATGACTTAATTATTTTTGGTAATATTTTATTCTCCGAGATAATTTTTCTGGGCAACAAAAAATTCGTTTTCATAAAAAAATAGTACAGACCCATGTTTTCTATTGGCCACGTTAAATAAACTTATTTTAAAACGTTTGGCGGGGTCAGAATCAACCAGAAGTTCCGATGAATGAGAGCGTTTGAAAAAACTTTGTTATTATATAAAGAATTGGTATAAGAAATATGTATAATTTGATAGTCATTTTATATTCGTTATGTAGGTGTTTTAAAATGTTTTCCAACAATATAAAGTTTACAAATATCTGTGACATAGTTTGAGAAATATGTCATTTCCAAATTTTACAGATTTATTGATTCCACCTATTTGCCACCCACATTTTTCCTATTTACCACTCACCTTAATTGCCACCCTCATTTATCATATTTAACACCCATATTTTTTTTTCATATATCTTAAATGCTACTTCTTAACTTTGACCCAACAATAAAACCACCCAAGTACTAGACCGAAAAAGTTAATCCTAAATTACAAAACAACTATTCTCCTCCATCTCTTCCACCGTCACCTTCTTCTCCATTTTTCTCGCCCTCCATTTAAGTCAGCTTAATACACTTTATTGATTAGAACTTGCTTTAATAATCTTTGCCAAAAATATTGATTAAGAGAAATTGCGAAACAAGATTATGTTACTATGTGTAGCCTGATTTATTTTTCTAGCACCAGGTTTTTATTTCGCTGGAAACAGCATTTCGAATCGGTTTTAACTTTACATATTAAAACTGTTTCATGACCCTGTTGCAATTATCCTTATCATACATACTTCCTTTGTCCTAGATTAATTGTTTAAATATAATTTTGCACACACATTAAGGAAGTGAGAGATATATGAAAAATTTTCATCTATATCCTTGATAAAAATCTTCAACCACTAATTGTTATTAATATTTTTAAATAATAATTTATATTTTCAAGATAAAGTGTAAGAGTAGTGTTATAAATTATTTAAAAATATCTATTTAAATAAATATTATAGGACTAAAAATAAAATATTATTTAAACAATTAAAAATCTTATTTAAACAACTAAATTCGAATGAAGAAAGTATCAAAATTATTAATTGTTTAACCGATACAAGCCTGGGAAACGTTAATAAACTATTTTGTTTGATCATGTACACTACCTAAATCATTCCTACTCTGCTTAAAACAAATCAGGAATCCAAGTATGTATCTGTTAATATGCGTGCAAATATTGCATTTCCCTTCGGTTATGCAGCACGAGTGGAGGTTTAGTTGTTTGGACTAAGAACGTCACCCATGTGGTCTATAGAGAGTTCTTACATGAATCCCCGTCTGATGGTTCTTTAAACTTAAATCTAGTTTTTGCTAGTGATAAAATTTCTCTCCGTCAAACGTTGTTGTTCTCCATCTTTGTCAAAAGCTTACAAAAAAAAGTTTTAATCGTTAAAGTGTATTAGACAAAATTCTAATCTAGGGTTTAATAGTTTATTAATGATTTTTTAATAAAAATGAGAATTAGCGAAGAAAAAGACAAATGAGAGTAGTTAAAATTCTAGTGAAATTAAATTTGATTTTTTTAAAGGTGGTAAATAGAAAAAAGTAGAATTGTTTTAGAAATTATGAGGTGGATGATAAATAGGTGAAACCTTTTATTATCCTAAGGATATAATTAAAAAAATACCTAAAAATATATCTCTTTCGTCCTTACTTTACGAATTGTGTAAATTTGAAATAACTCAATTTTTAACAGACGGAGAGAGTAGTGATCTTTGGGGAATGAGAAGTAGAATCCGGAATCAATCTCAAACATTTAATAGCTTTTCCCGCATTTAGGGTAAGAGGATAATGCTAACAGCTAAGGTCAATATATAGTTAGGAGTCAAACTTTTCGATTCTTTTGGATTGTATGGTTTTTTTTTCTGTTTTATAACTTCAAACATTCAATATAATATGATTAAATATATTATACTACCTTCGTCCCAGGACTTTCTTTATTTTTTCCTAAAAATAGGCCAAGAAAAAAATAAAAATATCACTTTTCTTGGGACGGAAGAGGTAAAATGCAATGCTTAAATACCATTGTTGCAATATTGTTTAAAAGGCATACATTGTTACATATGTATACATTATTAAAAATTAGTTTGAGTTCTATTTTTCAAAATAATCATGTATACCCAAAAAATTGCACATCAAAAAAAAATTATGCCAAAAAATCCGCTAAAAGGCACCTTAAGAAGTTATTTGTGCACTGCCATAGAACTTATTATTTAGTTTGTCTTCATGTTCTTCATCATGTTTTTAACAAAACTGAGTTATCGACAAATCAAACAGGTAAGATTTGTCGATAACTTTTTTCAGAACAAAATCTTCTAAACTCTAATTTGAATTACAGCAATTTCCAATCCACCGGAAAAAGTATTCAGTTATACAGGTCAAAAAAGTTGAAGTCAACAAAAAAAATTAACAAACAACATATTATAAAAGATCTAAATTTACTTTGAGAATATGTGATTTGTAGGCCTTTCAAAGAGAAGTGGGTGAATGTGACTTAGGACACGATGGGTGCAATGTAATATAGGCTTTCAACATTGTTTGTTTATCTATTTTTCTCAAGAACCTTTATTTTATCATGCACTAAAACCTCAATGAGTAAGTTTAAGGTCATCACCTTGTAATAAGAGCAATACCACAATACCCGGGCTTACGACCCGGGGGGTTGAACCTATAGGTTATCCGGGGCATACTGCCACGATGTTTAGTTAGTTGGGTCATATCATCCACGGCTTAGGACCCCGTCATTATAAATATGTTAAACTTATGATACTACACAATTAGGATTCACACGAATTAGGGATTCTAGTTATATTAGGAAACATAGATCCCGCGCTAAGGTTAGCCATGATTAGGTTTAGTGTTTAAGTTAGGGTTAATTTTGGTCAAGGGTTAAGACTATAGGTTAGCCGGGACCTTAGGCTGCGATGTGTAGTTAGTCAGGTCATATCAGTCGGGGTTTACGGTTTAGGCCATTAGGAAAATATTAAAGTTTGGAAACTACACAATTAAAAAATTATATGGATAGGAAATGTAGTTATATTAGGAAATGTAGATATCACATTAAAGTTAGACATGGTTAGGCTTAGTGGTCAGGTTAGGGTTAACTTTGGTCTGAAGCTGAGACTATAGGTTATTGGGGGCTTACAGTTTCGCTGTTTAGTTAGTCGGGTCATATTAGTCGGGGTCGAGGCCATAGGTCCCGATCATTAAGAATATGTTAAAATTAAGAAACTACACAATTAAAAAATTGTATGGATTATAAAATTTAATTATATTATGACTCCCACTTTAAAGTTAATCATGATTAAATTTAATGATTAGGTTAGAGTTAATCATGATGTATTTGTTAGAAAATTTGGTATCCTATAATCTGTCCAACAAAAAAATATTTAAACCTTATACTTAAATTCACGACAACGTCTCTAAAAAATCTCTCTCATTCAGCTCATACCTTGGTTCACGGAGAGAAAACTATTTTCTATTATGCAAATTTTAAGACATTTGTACTGCATTCTTTAATTTGAAATTTTATCGTATGACTAGCCTTTGTCATGTTAAAAGCCACTTTTTTGTAGTCTATTAAGATACTTAGCTAACCAACACATCAATAAAATATCATAAACCGATAATGTAAGGTGTTTTTCTTCTTTGCATGTTTTCTGGTTCTTTTACGAAGCTTTACATCATCCAGCTCTTTATTGATATCGCGGTATTGATGTCACTGCTCTTAAGGGAACGCGTATTGTATCAACGATCTGGTTACATCTATTAATCCTATTATGATATGTTGTTATATCCCTTTTAAGTTACTCAATACAGATTTTAGTTTAGCATAAGACCAAGCCTCATAAAAACTTAAGAAAAAAGATAAATGGACAGTATTGAAAGCATACATTACATTATGAATATTAAAAAGTTAAGTGCATGAAAATACTAGTGATCAATATGACAAATATCCGAACAAAATTGTTCGGATAATTCGTGCATTATTTGCAAACTTATCTTAATTAGTTGAGAATGAATAATTTGCCCTATTGCAACCATGAACTAGATTCATGTATTTTATGATTTTTTTGAATTAAATTTGTATTATTCATTCATGTATTTTGGACCAATGAATTGGGAAACCAACTTGGTTTTGAATCACTTTGACTCATTAACTCCCCGGGTTTTATTTACAAAAATTGATATCTAAGGGAATCGGACCCTGATTTCTGAAATAATAAATAGGACGCCCAACCAGTAGACCATTTGTTGGTAAGTGATTGTATTAAGATATATGATTATAATTTAATATATGTTGAGTTTATATACCTGAAATTATTTATATGTGTACTTATGTTGCCCAAAATTATTTCCAAATCACGAATGAATAACCGAACGATTTTTATTAGAGGAAAAGTAAAAAACAATTAGACGTGAAAATCGTAGTCAACTCGTTAATGAAGACTGACTCGGTGTATTTTTCCGATTCAGACCAATTCGACCCCCCCAAATACACTCTAGTCACTACTCAAACACATAACCAATAAAAGAAACTTTACCAACAACGAGTTCTGCTTATAGAACTTGATTTGTTTCTCTCTATTGAGTTGCAAAGTTTAATGGACGAAATCCATCACGATTCACGAGACAACTAAATCATGATAGGCAGGTCCATCAAAAGGCTAGATTGAAAGCTCATAAAAGAATTCATTTAGTACCAAAACTAAAATATAACATGTCAAGAACAAATCCTAACATTCAAACAAAAACACAAATTAAAACAATTGATCAAATATCAATTGATCGAGGTAGAATTCAACCAATTATCATAGATTCAGTTGATTGACCGATGAAGAAGAAGATTTTGAATGGAAAATAATCACCCTCTTTTTATTGTTTTCTCCACACCTATGTATAATGTTGTTTTTTTATTTCCCACTTTTTATTTTTTTCATATTATAATAAAAAAGAAAACTAAAGAAGATGATGGTTGGAACATTCGATTGGGTGGTGGTGGAGTTGTTTCTATATATCCGATTTTATAAAAAATGAATAAGCTAAATATGTGTTGGCGGTGGAGTGTGGTGGAGCTAGTTGGAGAACAGGTGCGGGTGTTGCATGGATACGAGGGCACTTAGTCTGGTTTATAAAAATATATTGAACAATCCTAGTTAGGAAGTTGACTAGAATTTCCACTCTGCTCAAATAACTATTTGTTCTCCCTTTAATAAAAAGCTAACCGAACAGTAGACTGATTTTTTTTTTTTTGTTGAAACATAATATACGTGAATTATATCCGTCTACGCCGAGTTGCTAACTAGGTTGGAGCTATCGCACTATACAAAAAATCAACCAGTAATTAATGCATTTATTTATGAAGTCAAGCTTATTTATTAATATAACTTTTTTTTATCAAAATAATTATTCAGATGTACAAGTTCATCAAAAATTGTGACCAGGGTAACAAGTTCATCAAAATTATTCGACAACATCTATCCTATTTTAGGGTTAATTATAAAATGGTTATACTTTTTAATTTACGTTTACAAATTAATCATGCTTTTTAATTTACTTTACAAAATGATCTTTTTCCATCTGATTTAACAGCATTGAATAAAACGGTGTTGTCTTTTCTCAAAATACCCATTTTATTTAACTAAATTAGTTTGGGGGGGAGGGGAGGGGGGTTTAAGAAGCTTCGCTTTCCCATAAGAAAAACGGTGAACCCTTTGAATGAATGCCATATCACGATCCTAAATGCTATGTAAGTGATAAAGTGGTGGTGGAGGCTTAAGAAACTTCACTAAACTCCATAAGGAAAACGGTAAACCCTTTAGGTAAATGTTATGTAACGATCTTGAATACATTGTAACGATCCTGAATGCTATATAAGCGGCAACACCACCGTCAATGCTAATGATGGCAAAATTTAAAATTATGTTTGGAACGATAAATAGATAATTTGATTAACCTATTTAACTATGAGTCGCCACTTAACTCTCTTCATAACGGTTGGACTAATTTAAAAAGAGTTTGTAACACCATAACCCTTTTATAAACCGGCTCTTAACGGTGGGACTATTTTATACATTCCTCTTTATTTTAACTTATGACCAGGGTCACGAGTTAACATTTGGGATCTCACTTAATGCTTCAAAAAAAATTAATAAATATTACCACCTATATACGCGGATAGAAAAGGGATTGAATTGTTATCAATGAACCAATCAAGAATTAGTTTAGTTTTTTATATCACTCGTATAAACGCAAGTCCAAATTTTGTGCAAAACCATCTTGTTTCTGGTATTTTGTTTTACTTTTTATTTTTTGTTTTAAAATTATATTTTAGAAGTGAAGAAAACTAGTTAAAATCTGAACTCTTTTTTTAATACTTTTTTCTTTCTTTATCTCCTCCTATTAACTCCAACAAATAAAACTTGTTACCAGTGTAAATGATTGTTGTTTTAGTGAATCTAAACATATGCACAGATATACAAATTAACAAGACCAAATGAATAAGATTGTTAGGTTAAAAGTAGTATCTCTGATCCACCAATTTCACGAACTCCAGTTCCTTTCACCATTTCGGTTGGCTTTGGTACTAGAAGTGTCGTGAAGAATCTTATTTTCTTGTTATCTTGAGAATTTTTTTGTTATAAAATTTGTAGCATTAATTTTTAATATATGATAGACACATTTATGTGTCTGATTTGTTCCAAATTTATATATTGTTATCTCTCGATTTTCATACTAATATTGTTATTTATTGTGTTTTTAGGTATTTTAAGAAGAATAAACAATTATGAAAAATGTGGCTCGAAAAGTGTTGAAAGCACCCAGTAAAAGTGTTAAAGGCACCCCCGAGAAACTGCTAAAGGCACCCATCAAATGGGTAAAGGCACCCCAAGAATATTTATAAAGGCGCATATGAATTTTTCTAAAGGCACCCAATTCAAAAGAGTTTCTTTGGCGGGAACATTCTATTACTAAATTGTGAGAATCTGATTTCGGGATTCGGAAGAGAATTAGTTGGTTTTATGAATCGGATAGTCTTCCTTATCAAAAGGAAAAGTTGTACAAAGCTTAAACATGTGACGCAAGTCAATCACTTAAAGAGAAATTCTCTTGGGATTCTATTCTCGCACACAAACCATAACTCTAGAAAATACCTAATGTCTCAGGATCAAAATAAGAAATAGTGTGGAGCATATCCCTCTCGGTAAAGAAACAAAATCAAAAATATCATCAAGAATCGAGATCAAATCAAGGAGCCGGAACAAAATATTTCCCGAGAAGATTTTATGATGATCTTATAAGATATGGGAGTTATGAGGATAAGATTTTGGGTTCTACTATAAATAGAGGGTCGAGCAAAAGATTATGGGAGGCTGGATTAGCCGGAATCATGTAGAGAAAAATTCAGTTTGTTTCTGCAACTCACATGGTGAAGAAGAAGAAAAAGGCACCATTAAATTGTTGTTAAGCTCGTTTCCTTTTCCTTTATAATTCAACATCTTTAACAACAGTAAGAAGCTACAACCGCAGCGATAATTTATGGTTATTAAAGACACCAAATATCCGTGCTTTATCAACTGCGCACAGAAGGAGTCGTTTATTCAATTAAATTATTTAATCTTTCTGCGACCCAGGTTGTCAGTTCATTCTTTATTTTTCATCTTTGTAAACAATTTTTGAGCCATGAATAAATATTTTGAGAAGTTGTTTACCATGATGAGCTAATTCTCACGTAATCAAGGCAATGGAGGAAGCTATTTACGCATGATTGATGGGTAATATCCTTTGAATTATTTTATTTACTCTAGTTTTATTTGATTCACTCATTCACTGTTTTTGCAGAGTTTTAAATAGATTACATGATTTTCTTAATTATTTGTCATTCAATTTGATAGGTTATGCTTTGTTAAATCATTTAATAATCTATGTTTAATGTTTACATATAATGTTTGAGAATCTGTCAGATTATTAGTGAACTAAGATATAAAAGGACTTAAAATGTGACTAGAGTTTTAAAATATTTATAGTATCATTCAATCATGAAATAGTAGTGGAATCCAGAGTCTTGGTTGTTTTTAAAATCTTGATATCACTTCAATTTAGTTTTCTTTATTTTTAGTATTACAAATTAGGTCTAAAATCAATCTCAACAAGTCCGAGCAAAAAATCTTATTTACCACTTGTCTATAATCACAACAGGTTTCGGCGCCGCCGACGCGGACTTATTTTTAGATTTATTTTAGGTTTTAGTTTTTAGTAGTTTCATTTTTTATTTTTTTTGTTCTATTTTACGTTTTTGGTGTTTTTCTTTTCATTACAGGTTTTGGATCAAAAAGAAAGGTTGAGCTAAAGATTTTGGTGTAAAAACTTGGAGTCGAAAGATAAAGCGGAAAAGAACGCAGAAAAGACAAAGATTTTTTTTATTTTTGTTAATTTTTTATTTCCTTATTTTCTCTTTTTGGACTTTTATTATTTTGATTGTTTGCTAGCTTGTTTTTTTTTTAATATTACAAAAAAAAAAAAACACAAGTGCACACACCATTTTTCACCTTCATTAGATCATCGATTTTTAGGAAAACCCGTGGATAAGTAAGTTGAACCCGTGCCTTGGGCCTGATGGGAGTTACCAGCTGAAAGTCTACAAACCTTAACCTTGTACCTTTGACCAGTCTTTGACTATAGGTATATTATGTTAAGGTAAACCAAGCTTACCTAAAATAGTGAACCCTGCATTTGCATGTGCACGATTCTTGATAAGCACTAGTATTCTTGATTGTGTATTTCTCATTGGATTCATGTAGGAGATAGACTTGAAGAAAACGATCTGTTTTGTTTAAGTCCAACACGTTAGACGGATTTAGGTGGTACATCTGTTTTTGACGAAATGGGTGAGCGTGAGGTCCAGGTAAACAAGACCCTAAGAGATCGTATGAACCCTTCTAGAGTAGTACGTGACCCAGGGGTAGTCTTACCATCCACTACTGTTAAATTTGGTATTAAACCTGGGACAATTGGCATGCTTCGAACATTTAGGGTGTTAGAGAATGAGAGCTTGTATACCCACATAAGAGACTTCGAAATGATTTGTGAAATAATGAGTTATTTGAATGTCTCCAAAGATGTTCTTAGGTTGCGTTTGTTGCCCCTATATCTTGATGATAAATCCAAGGAGTGGTGTCATTTTATTCCTTCTAAAACAATCACCATCTGGGATGGTCTTGTAGAGGTTTTTGTTAAGAAATTATACCCATACCATAAGACTGTTGTTGTTCGTCAGTCAATTCAAACCTATAAGAAAAAATTAGGTGAAAACCTACACGATTATGTTGAAAGGTTTAATGAATTGTTATACCACTGTCCACATCACGGATTTGAGAAAGCCCACATGGGCCTCAATGGTAAAACCAGAACTATCGAGTTAGCTGAGAAAACTAGGCAATGGGCCTCAATGGTAAAACCATAACTATCTAGGAATCTTATCCATAGGGTCGATAGAGTTGATAATGGGTCAGATATCCTTAGGCATCTAGAGATGAATTATGGGTCAAACCATGCTAGATACAAAGAGCAAGCCCATGCTCTTTATAACAACTCTAGGTTTGAAAACCGTCAGAAATTTGACCCATATTCAGAAACTTATAACCCTGGTTGGAGAAACCATCCTAATTTTTCCTGATCTAAGGTACAAAATCAAGGTCAGTCTAGTAATGCTCAGGATCCCCCAGGTTTTGGCTATACCAAGAATCCACTAGAGACAACCTACTCTCAAAACCCTTCTGAGAAGAAAATGACTAGCTTAGAGGAATCTTTTAATATGTTATAGTCAGGCATGATACACTTTTTCGTTATTGGGAGAACCCAAGTACTCTCTTTCGGATCCAGAACCATCTTAGATTTCAAGAGACAACCTATTCTCAAAACCCTTTTGAGAAGAAAATGACTAGCTTAGAGAAATATTTTAATATGTTAACAAAGAGCCATCTTAGATTTCAAGAGACAACAGCGTAGGCTCTTGCTAAGTTAGAACTTGAAGTAGCTCAGATAGCTAAGACACTAAGTGAGGGAGAAATAGGAAAATTTCCTAGTCAAACAGATCTTAATCCTAGAGGAGACAAAACGTTCAATCATGTGAATTCTGTTACAACCCTTAGGAGTGGGAAGATAGTTGACAATAAGGTAGCCATGCATGATAGTGGACATACTATAGTTCCACCTTCTACTTCCCAAGAGGAGACAATAGCTAAAGAGACTGAAACAATCTCTAAAGAGTCAAATACAGTTCCTGATATGATTACCTTTGTGTCTAACGCCCCATACACACAATTGTTAGTTCCAACAAATAAGTAATCGACTTTCAACGAGATAATGAAAATATTTAAGCAAGTGAACATCAACATTCCGTTATTAGAAGCAATTAGGCAAATTCCTTCTTATGCCAAGTTCATTAAAGATCTTTGTACACGAAGTGTAAGCTTAATGTACATAAGAAAGCCTTTTTAGCTGGTCAAGTAAGTTCAATCCTTCTGAACCAAACACCCCCTAAGTATAAAAACCCTGGATGCCCCACCATATCTTGTGTGATTGGTAATCACATAGTTGATAAGGCATTGCTTGACTTAGGAGCTAGTGTTAACTTACTCCCGTATCATGTGTACACCTAGTTAGGTCTTCGTAAGTTGAAACCGACCAAAATGACATTGTAGTTAGCTGATAGGTCTGTCAAAGTCCCTCGTGGTTTCATAGAGAATGTTCTTATTAAGGTTTATAGGTTTATTTATCCAGTGGATTTTGTTGTTCTATATACCCAACCTGTTCAGGACCACAATCCTCAAATACCGGTGGTTTTAGGTCTCCCATTTTTAGCCACATCAAATGTTGTCATCAACTGTAGAACATGACTCATGAACAAATGTTTTGTTAATATGATTACTGAGCTAAATGTCTTTAATGTTATTAGACAGTCTTCTGAGATGGATGATTTAGAAGAGGTGAACATGATTAACACTTTAGTTCATGATCCTTTAGCCTGCACTGTGTTTGACAATCTATTATTTGATGAACCTTTCAGTGAATCGGGGGAACTCGATGTCCCTTTACGAGAGACTTTCTTTGATAATCCATTATATGATTTTGATGATGGTGTTTGTTTAGACGACCAGTTCATAAAAGAATCCGGGCATTGTGCTGACCTTACGGAACCTAGAATCCAACCAATAATTTTTGGTTCATCTGAGTGTAATGTTTACCCTAAGTTTGGGGGTAGTGATGATTCGTGTGACTGTCAAGTATCCCTATTTGAAGTCCCTAACTTGGGACCCGAGCTTTGTGCATCTAAGGTATTACTTGAGTTTCTTCAGACTCCACAACCCGATCCACCTGATACTGTCCATGAGAAGATCCATCTATTAGAGACCTGTCGTTTGGCTGAACCTGTTTATCAAGAAATTCATATGGAAACTAAATGGCACCCCAGATAAATCCAGTTGTCTTGAACGAAACCTTAGATAAGGTTGTGCTCAGTTTTTTATTTGTCCGATCCAGTACAGGTGTCTTATATTTGTGTCAGCTCTATTTGGAATTATTGACCCACAATTTTTTCGGCTATTGGTATATGATTTTGAAAGGTAACTAGCCATTTTATGGTATTTAATATTTGGATGAAGACTTTAAACTTAGCATCTCTTGGGAGGTAACCCATGCTCGTGCGACACGGTAATATCCTTCCTTAACTCTTTTCTTCAATCAATAACAGTTTCTCCTTGTTCATGCTTTTAATTTTATCTTTAGAACATTGAGGACAATGTTAGATTTAAGTTTGGAGGTAAGGGAAAAACTTTTAGTTGCAGTATAAAACTCCAAAATTTTAAAACTTGTGAACAATTCAGGATGACACTGACCATTCTAAGTAGATGGAAACAAACTTCTTGGTTGTAGGAGTTGAGGGACCCAGCTAAATGGTTTATTCATAAAAGGATAAAACTCAGGTGTTATAAATAACATGATAGTCGTCACCATATCTCGGAGTCGTCAGCATATCACGTTTTGTTTTTATTTTTTACAACCTTTTGTGTTTCTCTAAGTGATTTGGTGGGGCACTAGTATCGCCTTGTTGTCGCCATGATGAAGTAGAATGATTGAGATCAAGCCTCATTATTTTATTGAACTTGACCAATGGGAAAAAAATAAAAAAATTGACACTTGGATAGCAATATGTGTGTGTTCTCCCTGTCTCCGTCGCCTAAGCAAGCGTGGAACGCAGGATCCATGGGAACTATCATGTAATCTGCTGGCAAGAAGCATGCGCTTATATTCAAAAGATCTAATCATGTTGTCATAAAAATAAAATAAAATAATAATAATTGTATGTTCAATAAATCGACCGCTGGGGCCCTTGTATATACCAGCTGAGTTGATACTAGAATTAGGATTCAGACCAATGGGTGTGTATCTCAATTCATTAGATTTCATCTTGGCACAAACGATCATACAAATACTCTGGAAAACACCGTTCACCTTAGTCAACATATGCACACTTCTATCTCCATATTCATCTTCTTAATATATTCATATGTTTGTGGTTTGTTAGATTCCAAGTATCGTGGTCCATTGTACGACTTTCTGAGTAATGCTTTGTCTTCTTATATATATGAATATTAGTATACTTGAGTAAAAACTCATGTACAACAATTGGATTCAAAACAGGGTAATTCCTCCCATAGCCAAAGAATTTTGTAGCCAACTAGATAGCATGTTTAATGTCTACCCTCAATCATTCACAAGTATCTAGGGTTTGGAGTAAAGGTTTTGTGGGTAATCTCTTGTAAACCCTCACGAGAAAAAGCTCGTCCACTAGGGATACCTAGGGGTTTAAAGGCTTGTTGCACACGCTGAGTGAAACTGCGATGCCTGCGACAGTGAGTTAATATTTATCTCTATTTTCTAGATTAGATTTGCTCGAGGACTAGCAAATAATAAGTTTGGGGGTATTTGATAGACCCATTTATGTGTCTGATTTGTTCCAAATTATATTGTTATCTCTCAATTTTCATACTAATATTTGTGTTTTTAGGTATTTTTGGAAGAATAAACAATTGTAGAAAATATGGCTCGAAAAGTGTTGAAAGCACCTAGAAAAGGTGTTAAAGGCAACATCGAGAAACTGATAAAGGCAACCATCAAATGGATAAAGGCACCCAAGAATTTTTATAAAGGCACATAAGAATTTTTCTAAAGGCACCCAATTCAAATGCAAAAGAGTTTCTTTGGCGGGAACATTCTATTAACAAATTGTGAGAATTTGATTTCGGGATTTGGATGAGAATTAGTTGGTTTTATGACTCGGATATTCTTTCCTTATCAAAAGGAAGATTTGTACAAATCTTAAACATGTGAAGCAAGTCAATCACGTAAAGTGAAATTCTCTCGGGATTCTATTCTCGGACACAAACCATAAATATAGAAAATAGCTAATGTCTAAGGATCAAAATAGGAAATAGTGTGGAGCATATCCCTCTCGGTAAGGAAACAAAATCAAAAATATCATCAAGAATCAAGATCAAATCAAGGAGTCGGAACAAAATATTTCCCGAGAAGATTTTATGATGATCTTAGAAGATATGAGAGTTATTAGGACAAGATTTTGGGTTCCACTATAAATAGAGGGTGGAGCAAAAGATTATGGGAGGCTGGCTTGGACGGAATTAAGAAGATAAAAACGTAGTTTGTTTCTGCAACTCACGTGGTGAAGAAGAAGAAAAAGAAAAAGGCACCATTAAACTGTTGTTAAACTCTTTGCCTTTTCTTTTATAATTCAATATCTTTATCAACAGTAAAAGCTATAGTAGCACCGAAAATTTACGGTTATTAAAGACACCAATATTCGTGCTTCATCAAATGCGCACAGAAGGAGTCGTTTATTCAATTAAATTATTTAATCTTTCTGCGACTCAGGTTGTCAGTTCTTTCTTATAATTTTCATCTTTGTAAACAATTTTTGAGCCAAGAATAAATATTTTGAGAAGTTTTTTACCATGATGAGTTAATTCTCATGTAAACAACGCAACGGAAGAAGCTATTTACGCATGATTGATGGGTAATATCCTTAGAATTATTTTATTTACTCTAGTTTTATTTGATTCACTCAATCACTATCTTTGCATAGTTTTAAATGGATCACATGATTTTCTTAATTATTTGTCATTCAATTTGATAGGTTATGCTTTGTTAAATCATTTGATAATCTATGCTTAATGTTTACATATAATGTTTGAGAATCTGTCTGATTATTAGTGAACTAAGATATAAAAGGACTTAAAAGGTGACTAGAGTTTTGAAATATTTATAGTATCATTCAATCATGAAGTAGTAGTGGAATCCAGAGTCTTGGTTGTTTTTAAAATCTTGATATCACTTCAATTTAGTTTTCTTTATTTTTAGTATTATAAATTAGGTCTAAAATCAATCACAACGAGTCCGAGCAACGAATCTTATTTACCACTTGTCTATAATCACATCAGGAAGAAAGGGTTTTGCAAATGTTGTATGTTTAAGTGAATTTTGTTAAGTCTACGGTTGCCATAGTTTTATTTTGGGTTAATATCATTTTTTAAATGTTTAAACAAGTAAACATATATGATTGATTATAAAACCGAAGAACTTGTAATTGCAATAATTTAAGTCACTTATATCTAATATCGTTTGTGACATTGGAGGGTTATAGCTATAGTCTCCAATAATGACTTATTTGTTTTTCATGTCATCGTTGTCATCACTCATGTGTCAGGTATCAACACCGCAGAGCTTGATATTTTTAAACTTTCAAGACAAAAAACCAAGGGTGAAATTCTTCAAGATAATCTTTATCGATCTTTCAAGACAAAAACCCAAGCTTGATAACAATTCCGTTATGATATTAGTTGTCAGAAATTCAAACAAACTACGGAATACGGAATAAACCAAGCACAAGTAATAACAACAAAAAAAAAGGTAAACCAAACTCACAAGACACGTAAAATTTATAGTGGTTCAACAATGTATACAACCATATACCCAAAAAAAAACAGTATATACAACGTTTATATATTTTCTACGTCCACTATGAAACGCACTAGCTCCAATTCATTATGAATTAATCAATTGCAAACGTAGAACACCTTTGTGGAATGTTAGCAAACCCTTGGTTATACCGTAGAAATTACCTGAGACGATCACCTGTCTCTTGTTCCTCACTAATTGCATTCACCACAAAAACCTAGCTTTTACTCTCTAAATCTAACACAAGAAATCTCTATCGATCTCTCCCTATATTCATAATAATCTCTACATGGTCTAGTACCTATTTATACATGTTACAAACTTGGTCACCAAGAATCCCTAGCTAATATTAGGAAACACCTTTCATACACTAGACAAGACATAAAATAGGAAATACCCCTTTAGGTTCCCACCTAGGACTATGAAACTCAAAAACCATTCCTAAAATAAGTTTCCAATATACAACAATCTTCCACTTTGGAGGCTTATTGTATAATATTCGATTCTACCTTGCCTTGATCTTCTTATCAACATGGATTGTCGGTGGTAACCATTTTCCTTAATGCTCCCCTACCAGATTCTTAGGCTATTTCTTATGGATTAACATGGTAGGATGATAGTGACGTTTTTCTGTGGCATAAGCGTTGCCTTATCTTTGGTTCCCTTTCTCTCTCCACAAAAGGAGAGAACGTGGGAGAGAATTTAGAAAAGGGTGAGGATTCCTCGCCAGAAAAACTTAAAAAGCGAGGATTCAACCCTCGCTTAATCACTTTTGACCCCACCTTTAATATTTTATATAAATAAAATATTATAAAATCTAATAAAATATATATTTATCAGATTTTAACCCACCATTAATATTTTATATAAATAAAATATTTTGGGGCGAGGATTGGAACCTCGTATATTATGTTTTTCCTTCCCGCACTGTAACAAATAGGCGTTCCCTCCCGCTTACGTGGCGCAACTGTACATGTGCATACGGGAATTATCCATTAGAAATAGCCTTACAATGAAAGACCAACTAAAGATTTGCATAACTTTAGCTTGTTTGGTGTAACTCCCTTGGTAAACATATATCAACAGGATTCTTAGAACTAAGCATCTCCTCGAGCATCAACTTTTCTTCTTCTAAGAGACATCAAATAAGATGGTAACAAATATCTATATGCTTTGTCGTAGCATGATAGGATAAATTATTGGAAAAATGTATAACACTTTGTCTACCGTTATACATAACAGTATCCCGTTGTTCTTTACATTATGAATATTAAAAAGTTAAGTGCATGACAACTCAAGTTTTGCATTTCTTCAGCTTCTGCCATCTCTGTTAAAACTAACCCGTTTTTTCTTTTCCAAAACACAATCTTCACAGAAACTCAGATCAACAGACTTTACCTTCAGAAGATACCCTCCCGAGCACAAATCTTCATGTTATTCTTATTCATATGCCACAGCCTTTTATGTCGTAAGTTAATGTCTTCACCTATACCGGCCACTGCCAAAGTAGATTCATCTGAAGTCCGGTATAAAGTTCCAACTCTAACTCAACGAGCTAACACCATAGATCCTTTATTCACTTTCCAGTTATGTCTTATATACGTAACTGTACAATCATCATCACAAACTTGGCACACAAATACCAAGTTTTTTACCAAATTTAGAATGTGTCAGACATCCTTCAATTTCCAAGTCGATCCATTGACTTTCACAATCACATCACCCATCCCGATGATATCACATGCCACATCGTCACCTAAGAATACCTGGCCATAGTATCCTTCATTATAAAAAATCATGATAATTTTATCTCCTATCGCATGGAAAGAAGCTCCTGGGTCTATAATCCAAGAATATTTTTGCTTGTCCCCATAGAGTAATAGTAATCATCTTGTTGTCATCAACAACGACCTTCAAAGGTTCTGTAGATACAACTGCATTAACCTCTTTTTGATTACCTTTGTTTCCACCATTATTAACACCTTTATTTTATGGAAAATCACGTCTGAAGTGTCATTCTTTCTTATACGCCCAATATGTCACGGTTTCTCTAGGTCGGGATTGAGATCTCCCCTGGACTTTTCTTTATATTTCCCTCTAGAATTGTCATTGTTCCTTTTTGGATTCCTACCTCTGTTATCTTGTTGCATACTTAAGGCTGAACTTGAAGAATTAGAACTGTAACCTCATTTTATTCTTTTCTCTTCTTCAGCGATTAACCTTTGTTGCACATCATCAAGTTTCAATTTTCTCACTTCCTACAGAATTGCATATTGTTGTACATGTCGTCTCTCAACTCTTTGGTAATGACGACAACAAACTTAAAGCTTTAGTTTCGTAATCAAAAGTAATGCCAACTTTTGAAAGTTGAGAAATAATCGACTTAAACTTCCCAAGATGTGTTGAAATCGCTTCTCCTTTATGCATCTTTATATTAAGTATTTGTTCACACAACATAATCTTCCCCGAAATTAATGACTATTGATATAACTTCTCTAGTGTATCCATTAAATTTTTCGTACTAGTGATCTCTTGTACGTTTTTATAAACTTCCCCCGTGAGATATTTACGGATCACGGCCACACACTTACGATCAAGAACTAACCGGTCCTCATCTTTGAGTGATCCTTTTTTTTCGACCCGCCTAATGGAACACCAAGGTATTTCTCGTATAAATATTCTTATATCCAAGACTTCCAAAACGTAAATTTATTCTTAATAAAAACTTTAACCCTTGTTGTTGTACTTTCGTTATTATCACCCATAATTCCCAACTTCAATTGTTGTTAAGAGAAAATACCTAGTTGCAAATAAAGCTAACAATCTTTAATAACTTCCAAAAATAATTGCACCGAGCCTAATGCTCTGATACCAGTTATCAGACTGGTATCACCTTAGCTCTGATACCAGTTGTCAAGATTTTCCTTCTCTAATAACAATTCTGTTTTGATATTATTTGTCAGGAGTTCTAACAAACCACGAAATACAGAATACATGATCTTGAGTTGATATGGTGAATAACAAGTAAACCAAGTATAATTAATAATAAATAAAACAACAAAATAAATCAAACTCACAAGACACGCAAGATTTATAGTGGTTCAACAATATATACAACGTGTATATATTGTCTACGTTCACTTTGAGCCGCACCAGCTCCAATCCACTATGAATGAATCAATTACAGACGTACATCACCTTTGTGGAATCTTAGCAAACCCTTGGTTACACCGTGGCAATTACCCGAGAAGATCACCTTGTCTCTTTCTCCTCACCAATTGCATTCACCATAAAAACCTAGCTTCTACTCTCTAAAGCTAACACAAGAAATCTCTCACCGATTTCTCCCTACATTCATAATAATTTGTACATTTCCTAGTACCTATTTATATAGGTTATAAACTTGGCCACCAAGAATCCCTATCTAATATTAGGAAACACCTTCCATATACTAGACAAGACATAAAATAGGAAATACCCCTTTAGGTTCCCACCTAGGACTAAGAAAGCCAAAACCCATTCCTAAAATAAGTCTTCAATATACAACAAAATCTTCATTCTCAAATCCTCCTTTTCAGCACAAGAAAATCTCATTTTGTATAACGAACCTTATTGTTTTTTGTGTGATGGTCTTGAAGAAAAGCTCCAAGCTACAGTTTTTCTCAATGATTCTGATTCTCTTCTTGATGTTCAATTACAGGTAAAATTTATTGTTAGGAAGTTCCAATTAAATTATATTAAAAAACTAATCAATATCATGTTTTGGTGTTACCATATAAAAATATTTGTTATTCGGAAGAAATGAGATTGAAAGAAGTATTAATAGAGGTGTGCATATTTTAATGCAGTTTTTTCAATTTTAAATATATTATTAAAATAAAAAACTAAAAACTTTATAAAGTAGTTTGGACTTTACATGAATAGTAAAATATGCACCCGGTTTATCAGGAGTGCACAAATTTGGACTCTATCGACATTTATATTGACCCTAAAGTCAAATATGATAAATCTTTCTAGGCTCTACTGTCATATCTAATCTAGTTAATTGAAAGAACTACTTAAAATAACCCATGTTTCCTAAACCTAAACTATTTATTTATCTTTTTTTGTGTGTGTTTTAGGCGACTTATGCAACGGTCACTGTGGACTACAATCAAAAAATAGACTATATCTCTAACAGCCTGATTACAAAAAAGGAAGAAAATGGTCGCATAAATTAATTGATTTGAAAATCTTATATGAATAGTAAAAGTAAATAGAATGGCGGCAATATTCTTTTCTTCTATCTCCATTGGCTCTCTATTTGCATCAATCCCTTCAATTGTTTCTCAATCAGAATCAACATCTAAACGCTCCCTTATTGTTCTTGCAAATATTGGTGGGTTTGCTTTCTCGACCAAGTACTTCTCGTATAAAGTTTCCTCCTATTTTTCCTCTCTTTGTTTCTTCTCCTCTTCTGTCTCAGAAATTTCCTCACATTCATCACTATTTTGCTCAAACTCATCTTTCTCAGATTTTTCAGATTCACTCTCAGTTACACTGCATATTTTCTTCCAAACAAACTCTTCATCTTCCTCTCTCTCTCTCCCTCTTGTTTCGAGCATCTTGGGCCATCCTCTTATGCCTCCAGAGACCAAATTCTACAACATTCTCTTCTTTTACCCTTTCATATTCAATTCTTCGATTGTTTTTGTATAATTCCATCTGAATTCTTCCCTTCAGAATTTCTAGTTCTTCGGTCTCGAGTGACATTGCAACTCGTTTTGCATGTTGATAAACGCCAAAAAGTTGATTCTCAAAAGGGTTGTTTCCATTTGGAGCAGACATTTCTTAATTTGTTTGATAGGGATTGTTTTCTTTCCTTTTGGGGTTATGTTTCTTCTAATTCTAAAATTCCCGGCTTAACCCTCTTTTATAGATGTTTAATGGATGTCATTAATAGTCATTTAAGGAGGTGGGTGAAACATCCCGTCTCTTGGCTATCCACGCTTATTCAACATTCTATTCCTTGCATCCAGACACATCATTACTCCATGCAAATAGACACCATCCTCCCGAGCTATTTCCACATTTTCAAAGATCATCATTACAATAAGCACCCATCTTTTCTAATCCTAACCTTGTCACTTCATCTAATTTAATTCCGTTCAGAATTACCATTAAATGGTTGCAAGTTGGGTCACCTAATCCCTTGGTGAATTTATGGGCTCTACTAAAATTTATTAATTATTACAGGTCCGGATGAGGCAGCACTTGTCTAGAAGAAACATTCTTTGTAGGGGTATGCAGGCAAGGATGATTTGTAAACACCTTAATACCCCTCATTACCCTAATTCAATAACCACATCTCAATTTTCCTCCAAAATGGGCTTGCTTTTCATCCAACTCTCTATTTACAATTCCCCCTCATCTGGGATAAACATCTTAAACAACTGCCACTCCCCAATTCAAATTTCTCCCTCCAAAATTTTGGCTCTCTTAGCTTTTGAAAAATTTGATGCCTTAATGGTACTTGGCAGTTTCTTCCTCTTATGACTTTATTTTTGGCTAGAAGACAAATGTAATTACTATGCCCTCTTCACGACCACCTGGAATATAAATATTGTGTTTTGTAACACTAGAACCTGGAGAAGACTCTGTTATATCAAGAGAAGAATCAAGAGGTGCAACCTGGGCTTTGAACATACTTAACTTAGCTGGAACCACAAAATTCACCAGCAAAGACAATCCGTTGCACAAACAAGGACATGTTAATCTTACAACAATGAAGAAACTCTTTTGAACATTCCTCTTATTAAGGTTGACTCACTCATTTTAAAAAATACTTGTTTTTTCATCAGCGTCCAACTGCAATGTTGTTTTCTGAACACATGTGCTTATCAGATAAGGTTTTGTCTTATTCTCATTCATGTAACTCATACCCACCACACATTATGCCGATATCCAAACTTCCAATCCTGATTTTTACCACTAGAGATGATTTGGCCAATATCCAAACTTCCAATCCCACTGATTCTAATTATATATCTCGGCTCAAAGCTAGATTAGCTTACTTGTATAACCTTGAAGAATTATATTGGAAGGATAAATCTAGAGAAGTCTTGATTTTGGAAGGAGACCGTGATACTCTCTATTTCCATAGAGTCACCCTTTATAGGAGGAAAAGAAATGCTATTAGATGGATTAAAGACTCTACTTGTACTACTCTAACTGATATAGATAGTATAAGTAACTCATTTGTTGATTATTTCAAAGATCTTTACTCCTCTCATCCCCAGCAATACCAGGATGAAATCTTGCAAACTCTCCTTATTAAATTCTCTAATAATGATAATGTGCATCTCAATAGCCCTTTGACTGCTGAGGAAATTAAAAATGTTGTGTTCCAAATGGGTGGAACTAAGGCTCCAGGTCCTGATGGCTTCACAGATCTCTTCTATCAGAAACATTGGTATATTGTGGGTGAAGCTGTAGTTGATATGACCCAAACTTGCTTCAGAACTGGCCATATAGCCTAAGTTTTTAATCACACCAACATAAGCTTGATCCCTAAGGTCCCTTTTGCTGAATTAGTCTCCCAATATATACTTATAGGTCTATACAATTTTATTTATAAGATTCTCTCCAAGATCCTAGCTAATAGACTAAAACCTTTTATGGATAGCCTGATTTCCCAAAATCAGAGTGCCTTTGTCCCCAAAAAAAATATCTTTGATAATATACTTCTTTCTCATGAGGTTGTATACTATGTTAACCATCATAAAGGGAAAGAAGGTATAACATCTATCAAACTTGATATGTCCAAAGCTTACGGTAAGCTGGAGTTGTCTTTTCTTATTAAAGTCCTCTATAAAATGGGTCTTTCTGAAAACTGGATAAACCTAACTCACCAATGCCTCTCCATTGTGTCTTATTATGTTCTCTTGAATGGTGTCCTTACTGGGCTCATTAAACCTGAAAGAGGCCTTCGTCAGGGAGACCCCCTCTCTCCTTATTTTTATATTATTTGCTCTGAAGTGTTGTCTGCTTATATCGATTCTCTAGCTAGGGAAGGTCTCATTGATGGTGTTAGGATCTGTAAAATATTTCTCCTGTTACCCACCTTTTGTTTGTTGATGACTCTGTTCTGTTTTCTAGAGCTATTGTTCAAGATTTTCAAACCATAAAATATTTGAATAAATATTTTCTTGCTTATAGTCAAAAGATAAATTTTGATAAATCTGGATTCTATTTAGTCCTAAAGTCCCTGAAAACTTGAGAATTTCTTGTCCTCTATTCTTGATATCCATTGTAGGGATTTGGGTGAGAAATACTTAGGTACCCCTATAGCCTTAAAAAATCTAAGATCCAAACCCAAAACCCACATGGGAATTATACAGTCTGTAAATGCTGGGATTTCTTCCTGGTATGATAAATTTCTTTCCCAAGCTGCTAGAACTTCCCTGGTAAAACATGTTGGTCAAGTTATTCCTTTACACCATATGGGGGCTTTTTTAATTCCCAAACACCTTTGTAAAAAGATAGACTCTCATCTTTGCAAGTTCTGGTGGGGGGAAACCCTAGACCCTAATGACAGGACATTGCATTTTCTAAGTTGGGATACTTATGTTCTCCCAAAGCTAAAGGAGGCCTTGGTTTTAGGAAATCCGATTTAAATAATTTGGCTATGCTTGCTAGAAATGCCTGGAAATCGATTGACAATCGTGATTGTCTTTTAGTTACTATTTTGAAAGCAAGATATTTTCCCAAAACTGATTTTCTAAATGTTAAATACCCTAGTGACTGCTCTTGGACCTGGAGATGCTTGCGTACCATCAAAGAACTTATCAAACCTTTTATTTCCTGGATAATAGGTGATGGTAAGTTCCTTGACCCCTGGTGTGATAAGTGGATCCCAGGTATGGGATCTGCTATAACTAATCCTTTAGTTCCCGAGGATCCTAGTATAAATTATCTTATTTCATAAGTCATGAAACTAGGACCTGGAATGTTGCCAGGTTAAATACTCACTTTGACAATTCTACTAAGAGGATTGTTTCTATCCCCTTAAGCCAATTGTCTACTCCTGACATGAGGGCTTGGGACGTTTCTAAGAATGGAAGATTTACATCTAAAGATGCCTACTTTGCTCTCAAAGGATCAAGACCCTCTACAAGTAGCATTCTCTAGAAGTGTATTTGGAATTTGAAAGTTCCCCATCATGTTTAAATTTTCATCTGGAAGAATGCTAGGAATGCTATCCCTGCTAGAATTATTCTTCAAACTAGAATGCCTATGACTGATGTGGATTGTCCTCGTTGTGCGGCCACCAATGAGTCTATTATGCATGCTTTGGTGCTTTTCCCATTTGCTAGTCATGTGTGGTCTTTATCTAATATATGTACTAATACTTTCCCTTTTATGATTGGTTAAACTTCTGGCTAGATAAACCTAATTCTAGATTGCCTACAAAACTTCATATTCTCTTTTCCACCATTCTTTGGCCCATTTGGAGTAGCAGAAATTATCTTATCTTCAATTTCAAAAAATATCAATACTCGGCTGTTTTAGGAAGAGCTAAAGCCATGCTATTTTCTGTCAAACCAAAACTTCAAATCCTCTCTACTGTTAGTAACATTAGTCTAGATAAGTGGATGCCCCCACCTTTTGGATGGGGGCTTTTTTAATTCCAAAACACATTTGCAAAAAGATAGACTCTCATATTTGCAAGTTCTGGTGGGGAGAAACCCTAGACCCTAATGACAGGACATTGCATTTGCTAGGTTGGGATACCTTATGTTCTCCCAAATCTAAAGGAGACCTTGGTTTTAGGAAAGCCGATTTAAATAATTTGGCTATGCTTGCTAGAAATGCCTGGAAATTGATTGACAATCGTGATTGTCTTTTAGTTAATATTTTGAAAGCAAGATATTTTCCCAAATCTGATTTTCTAAATGTTAAATACCCTAGTGACTGCTTTTGGACCTGGAGATGTTTGCATACCATCAAAGAACTTATCAAACCTTTTATTTCCTGGATAATAGGAGATGGTAAGTTCATTGACCCCTGGTGTGATAAGTGGATCCCAGGTACTGGATCTGCTAGAACTAATCCTTTAGTTCCCGATGATCCTAGTATAAAATTATCTTATTTCATAAATCACGAAACTATAACCTGGAATGTTGCCAGGTTAAATGCTCACTTTGGCAATTCTGCTAAGAGGATTGTTTCTATCCCCTTAAGCCAATTGTCTACTCCTTACATGAGGGCTTGGGACGTTTCTAAGAATGGAAGATTTACATCTAAATCTGCCTACTTTGCTCTCAGAGGATCAATACCCTCTGCAAGTAGCATTCTCTAGAAGTGTATTTGGAATTTGAAAGTTCCCCATCATGTTTAAATTTTCATCTGGAAGAATGCTAGGAATGATATCCCTGCTAGAACTATTCTTCAAACTAGAATGCCTATGATTAATGTGGCTTGTCCTCGTTGTGCGGCCACCGATGGTCTATTATGCATGATTTGGTTTTTTGCCCATTTGCTAGTCATGTGTGGTCTTTATCTAATATATGTACTAATACTTCCTCTTTTATGATTGGTTAAACTTCTGGCTAGATAAACCTAATTCTAGATTGCCTACAAAACTTCATATTCTCTTTGCCACCATTCTTTGGTCCATCTGGAGTATCAGAAATTATCTTATCCTCAATTTCAAAAAATATCAATACTCGGCTGTTTTAGGAAGAGCTAAAGCCATGCTATTTTCTGTCAAATCGAAACTTCAAATCCTCTCTACTGTTAATATCATTAGTCTGGATAAGTGGATGCCCCCGCCTTTTGGATGGGGGCTTTTTTAATTCCCAAACACCTTTGTAAAAAGATAGACTCTCATCTTTGCAAGTTCTGGTGGGGAGAAACCCTAGACCCTAATGACAGGACATTGCATTTGCTAGGTTGGGATACCTTATGTTCTCCAAAATCTAAAGGAGGCCTTGGTTTTAGGAAAGCCGATTTAAATAATTTGGCTATGCTTGCTAGAAATGCCTGGAAATTGATTGACAATCGTGATTGTCTTTTAGTTAATATTTTGAAAGCAAGATATTTTCCCAAATCTGATTTTTTAAATGTTAAATACCCTAGTGACTGCTTTTGGACCTGGAGATGCTTGCATACCATCAAAGAACTTATCAAACCTTTTATTTCCTGGATAATAGGAGATGGTAAGTTCATTGACCCCTGGTGTGTGATAAATGGATCCCAAGTATTGGATCTGCTAGAACTAATCCTTTAGTTCCCGAGGATCCTAGTATAAAATTATCTTATTTCATAAATCACGAAACTATAACTGGAATGTTGCCAGGTTAAATACTCACTTTGGTAATTCTGCTAAGAGGATTGTTTATATCCCCTTAAGCCAATTGTGTACTCCTGACATAAGGGCTTGGGACGTTTCTAAGAATGGAAGATTTACATCTAAAACTGCCTACTTTGCTCTTATAGGATCAAGACCCTCTGCAAGTAGCATTCTCTAGAAGTGTATTTGGAATTTGAAAGTTCCCCATCATGTTTAAACTTTCATCTGGAAGAATGCTAGGAATACTATCCCTGCTAGAACTATTCTTCAAACTAGAATTCCTATGATTGATGTGGCTTGTCCTCATTGTGCGGCCACCAATGAGTCTATTATGCATGCTTTGGTTCTTTGCCCATTTTCTAGTCATGTGTAGTCTTTATCTAATATATGTACTAATATTTCCCCTTTTATGATTGGTTAAACTTCTGGCTAGTTAATCCTAATTCTAGATTGCCTAAGGAACTTCATATTCTCTTCGCCACCATTCTTTGGTCCATTTAGAGTAGCAGAAATAATCTTATCTTCAATTTCAAAAAATATCAATACTCGGATGTTTTAGGAAGAGCTAAAGCCATGTTATTTTTTGTCAAACCAAAACTTCAAATCCTCTCCACTGTTAGTATCATTAGTCTAAATAAGTGGATGCCCCCACATTTTGGCTGGGTCAAGTGTAACACTGATGTAGCCTTTGATGATTTCTCTTTGACTAATGGAGTTGGGTACGTGAGAAGGGATCATCAGAGTAAAACTTCCTTTTGTGCTTCTATCACATTTGAAGTTGAGTCAGTTGAAGAATCTAAAGCCAGAGCTATGTGGGTTGTGCTAAAGAAAGTTGTGGAGCTCAAGATATCTCATGTGATAGTTGAAAGTGATGCAAAAAATCTGATTGACTAATTTTCAGTTGGATGTTTCGATGGCAATCAGAGGACATATGCGATTTTTAAAGATATTCAGCATTTCTCTTCTCTTTTAGTTGTTTGTATCTTTTCTTTTCAATCTCGGTTTTGTAATGAGGTAGCCCACACCTTATCCCAATTGGCTAAAAACAACTCTGCTACTATGTTTTGGTTTGTTTCTCCAATCTGGTTACAACCAGTTGTTGAGGAGGATCTTTAGCTTTTTTAAAGTCCCTCATTAAAAATATATACATTAGATATTACCCGGACTGTAGGCCCGGGTGTTGAGCCTATAGATTAGCCGGTGGTGTTGGTCGGGTCAAATTAGTCGGGGCCTACGGCACCGGCCGTACCCCTTAAATTCTTTATAAATTAATATTTGATGTTAGTGTTTGCCGTTTTTAATTAGAAAATTAAGTTAGATTAACAAATCTAATTATATTAGAGATTTTAGTCATGGCAAACCTAAGGTTAGCCGTGTTTAGGATTAGCTGGTGGTTTGTTGGTCGGGTCAAATTATTTGGGGTCTACGACCCCGGCCGTACCCCTTAAATTTTTTAAAAATTTAATATTTGATATTAATATTAGCCGTTTTGTGTCCCTGATATTTTGTTGATCGGGTCAAATTAGCTGGGACCTACGACCCTGACCCCTTAAATTCTTTTAAAAATTAATATTACTTAAATTATATTGTTTTTAGATCTAAATATACTCACTTCTTTTTAAACCCTTTATAGCGGTTACATGCCATGATCCATTTTTCACACCATAACCCGTTATAACGGTTATATGATACCAGGATTATAGGAGTTGAAGCTATATATAAAAACTGACTAACAATTAGATAAGAGTAGAATATAACCGTGTGAACCTGAGAAATATACACATGTTAATAGTCATGACCCATTTTTTACACCATATCACTCACTGTTTTATCAAAAAAATATAATCAAAGTTATGTATAAATGTGATTTGACCTATTTGACTTTTTTAGCTGCATGTGGCCACCATTCTAGATGCCATTGGCTATGTAGAAGACTGATACCACAAGTTTCTTTTCCCCGGCCTCATCATTGTTATATTTGATCATTACCGATTGAAATTATCGATCTTGTGGTACAGTTTAGGATATATGCAGGTAACAATGTCTAGCATTGCCATTGAAGTGATCTCGAATGAAACCATTAAACCCACAACTCCAACCTCATATCAACTTAGAAATTTCAATATGTCACTTCTCGATCAATATTTTCCTCCAGTTTATTGATAGACACATTTTTGTGTCTGATTTGATCTCAATTATATGTATTGTTGGTACTCGATTTTATATTTATTATGGTTTTTATGTCTTTGTAGGTGTTTTTGGAGAAATAAACTTTTGTGGAAAAATTGGCTTGAAAAGTGATGCTTGGATCCCCGGGAAAAATTACTAAAGCACCCTAATTTTGGATAAAGGCACTCATGCAGTGTTAAAGGCACCCATTTCTCTTTCAAATTTGAAATAGTTTTGGCGAGAATTCTTTATTCTTTCAAAATTTCAAACTGTGAAGATTTGGGACGTGAATAGGAAGGATATTTTCTTAAGACAAGATCTTCTTGCCTTAGTAGAGAATCAAAAATTAAACACCAAATCTTGTCAGATAATTTCTCGAGCCAAATAGGGAGGAAGGAATAAGTCTCGGTGATATTTAAGATTTTGTTCCCTTCTCTGCTCAATATTCTTTGCTAACTTGAGCAACACTTATAAGAAAAGCAATCATCATCCAGATATCCAGCGCAACACAGATCGAGAATAGAAAAAAATCAGACCCGAGATTATTCTCATTACTGCTAAGATGGATTCCCATCAATGAGAAGATTTTCACGAGGTTTAGGGTGTTGCTGACGTTGTAGTATAAATAGAGGTAATAGAGGAAGAGACTGGGGGGGAGGGGGTCTGGAGAGGCCAGAAGTGCAAAATTATAATCCAAAAAAATTCTTGTGATGAAGAAGACGAAGAAAACGTTGCGAAAAGGTTGAAGTTTCCGTGGCCAAAAGGTTGAAGATTTTGTTACTAAAGCTTTTAACTTTGCAACGTTTATCTTCATTGGCAACATTTATCTTCGGTGAAACATTTTCCTTCTGTAACAATGAGTCTGTAACGCTTATAAACGTTGCAAACTCGTTGTTTTCATTATTTTCACTCTTTTTCATCATTTGTAAACACTTTGAGCTATGTACCAATATTTTGAGGGTGTTTTCAACATGAGGATCTAAACCCTTTTCTGAGGTGACGGAGGAAGCCATTGTTCCAAGAAAAGTGGTATATTTCTATTTTAATTAATTTTTGCAATTTCTTTTATGATTATTTGCCTTGGTTAAAAATTGATTTAATGATTTTTATTAAACAATTGTGATTTTGTTAGATGGTACATGTTTGGCCTAGGTTTTTGATGTTCCATGCTTTTGTTATACAATTGTTATTTTGAGAATCTACTTTTGCATATATTAGAATCACTTTAAATGTAAAGAATTGCATGAATATTGATTAGATTGAATCACTTTAATTGGTGATGGTGAAATCCATAACCTCAGTATTTGTGAATATTATTTTCATATTTTGTGTGTATTTTTTAGTTTAAAATTAATTTATTAAATCTAAAATCAATCTTCACAAGTTCGAGTGAACGATATTTTATTTACCACTATTACAAAACCATCATTTATGTTCCAATCATATTGTTCTACCCAGCCGCCGTCAGTAATATTACCGGTAGTAAGCACCAATACCATGTTGATCTTTACTTTCTTAAGAGGTATCTTTCTGAAACGCCAGTTCACTTTTATCCGATGGTTGGTAGGATGAAAGACAACATTATTGCCGACTGTAACGACGAAGGGATTGACTTTTTCGAAGTAAAAACCAAAGGTAAAATGTGTGACTTCATGATGAAAGCAGATGTAACTTTAAATCTGCTACTTCCATCTGAAGTCGTGTCCACAAAATTTGTCAAGGAAGCACAGGTGATTGTTCAAGTAAACATGTTCGATTGTGGTGGAACTGCCATTTGTTTGTGTATATCACACAAGATTGCAGATTTATACACCATGAGTACATTCATTCGTAATTGGGCAGGCACCACAAACACAGCTCGTTATGGGGGCACAACCGCAACCGCAAATCAGAATTTGCTTCCTTCTTTCGACTCTTATTATAAAGCCAATGTTGGGTCGGATATGAAAGTAAAACTGTAAAAGTAGTAGTAGTTGTTTCCCGAGCTGACATTACTGTAGTATATCTAGCTAAGTTAATAATTTAAGGGATGTTTAATTGTTTTAATAGTAAATTAAATTATATTAATCTAGTTATATTAGGAAACTAAGTCAGGGCAAACCTAAGCCTAGTCGTGTTTAGGATCAATGACTATGTTAGGGCTAGTTTTGGCCCAGACCGCGGCATAATCCACCATTCAAAAAATAATAAAATCTCAGTCGTAGATCTAAGAATTCGACGGATGGAATATATACTTTGATTTTATATGTTTGATCCAACTGACAACTATATATCTCTATATATCTCACGAATTATCGATCCTGGCCGTAGGATGACCGAAATCAAGGGTCGAAAATATATATATAAGGGGATTTTAGGCTCAGTCCCAAAATAAATATTATTCTTACTGTCAAGCCCAAAATATTTTTCAGTTTCTGTGACACCCATAATTATTTGCAATTATAAAAAATATCTGAATAACTCGTTATGTAACATATTTTTTTCAGGGGTATAATTGGTAACCAGATTAATATATCAAAAAATCCGTGTTTTGGAATTTTACGAATTTTATCTCATTGGAAAGATTTTAAAAAGATTTACACAGCGAGTACAAACAACAATATCAAATTTAGATTTTTTACGAAAAAAATGGAGGTGTTTGTCCTTTTGGGCACAAATTTCAAAAATTGGACACATAGTCATTATGCAGCCACCACAAAGATGCATAACACATTATGCAACCACCACAAAGGATGCATAACAAATTATGCAGCCATATATTGGTATATGCATCCACAAATTTGGTTATGCAACCACTAACACGATGTATATGCCTAAAAATATCATTCCAACAAAAAAATGATACACAACAAATTATGTAGCCACCACAAATGATGCATAACACATTGTGCAACCATATTTTGGTTAATGCATCTACTAATTTGGTTACGCAACCACTAAAACAATGTAGATGCCTAAAAAATAACATTCCAACAAAAAAAGATGCATAACAAATTATGTAGTCATTTTCTCGACTGCATAACAAGTATGCATCCAATTTTGTAGCTGCATAACGGGTTATGCAGCCATTTTTTGGTTGATTTCAGTGCTAGCAAAAAAAAATTGACGCATAATACGTTATGCATCCATTTTTTTAGATGCATAACAGGTTATGCATTCGTTTCCTCGTATGCATAATAGATTATCCAGCCATTTTTTTATTTCAGTGCTAAAAAAAAAATTGATGCGTAATACGATGTGCCATTTTTCCGATTGTATAACAAGTTATGCAGACATTTTTGTAGCTGCATAACAGGTTATGAAGGCATTTTTTGATTGATTTCAGTTCTAAAAAAAACTTTGTTGCATGATGCATTATGTAACCATTTTCTCGAATGCATAACAAGTTATGCATCCATTTTCTCAACTGCATAATACGTTATGCAACCGTTTTTGTAGCTGCATAGCAGATTATGCAGCAACTAGAAAAATGAATAAACTTATAAAAATCCATCAATTGCAAAAAAATTATAAGTATTACAGTTAAAATATAAAGAGTACAATTACTTGGCTTGGTCATCGACAACATTCAAAATCCGTAAAAAATCCATTTCTTCACTAACTCAAAAGGGCTACCCATGACTATATATATACTAGTCTAGAATCTAGATGACTACTGCCACGGTGGTTGGCGACGAGAAAATGGATCTGATTGAAGAGTTGCACCGCTGCAAATTCACCAAAATAAAAAAAATTCAGTAAGCAAAATAGATGAATTCAAGATGTCAAGAAAAACGTCTAATGGCAGAGCAAAAGGTGCAACCAAATACCATCAAGTGTCATCCACAAAACAACAAACAAAAAATGAAGATTACAAGCTACCAACACCATCTATTATGCAATGGAATTTGCAGCATTATAATACTCAAAAAACAATCATTCCATCCCATTTGCGATCCTCCATATTAAATAATTCATCTTTAGAGCTTCTTTCTCAACTAATTCCCTATCATTATACAAATTCTCTACTTTGTTATCAGTTTTATAAATATCTTCAAAAGCAATTCCCTACCATTATACAAATTCTCCACTTCGTCATCAGTTTTATAAATATCTTCAAAAGCATTTTCAAATTTTGCATATTTCACATCAGTCAATGCTTTTTCTCAAGCTCTACTATTAACCCATCATCATTTTCCTCATGTTTCCCTGATAACCTTCTAGCCATAATAGCTTTCATTATTGATGGTAGTTTTTCCTCATCTCATTTCATATAATCATATATCATCTTCTTAAATTCTACAAACAAAAAAAAAATCAAAAAAATGTTTTTTATTAACCTAGAATTGAAGTTAAACATAATACCCCAAAAACCCAATTCATAATTTCCAAGATTGAATTCTTACCTTTGGTGTCCACATCTTTGACCTCATCGAGAGAATCTTTCTCCTCTAGTTGATCTAAGATGGACACAAGAGTAGAGATCGATCTGGGATTAGTCGGAGGATTGGATAAATCATTGTTTTCTAAAGAGAAAAATCTGAACTTTGATGAAGAAGAAGAAAGAAAAGAGAGAGGAAGGAGTGAGAAAATAAGGCTTGATTTGGAGATTGGAGAAGGAGATTGAAAATTGTGATACCAAGGAGTGCGAATCTCAGATACGCAGGTGAAAGGAAATCAGAATTTTTTGAAAAAATTACAATTTTTAAAACAGGTCATGGGTTATAAGCCCAGAGGGATCACTATCCAACTACAAAAAACCCAACAAAAGAAATTTGACACGAAAAACCCATTAGAACCCAACTGTCCAGAATACCCTCCCTTAAAAACAGTACACTCTCATTTACTTCTCACTAATTCCATTCGTAAACTCATCATTTCCCTCTTCAACCACCTCCAAAAATTCAAACCGTTCACTCTCATTAACAGTTTCAAAAAATTATCAGAAAAATCTCCTGAAACAACATCATATCTTCATCCTGATCGTAGTAATCATCATCATCATCCTCATCCTCGTAGTCATAATCTCCATCACCACCAGTACATTAAAAAACAGAATCAGAAACTGAATTTCTGATTCTCAAACTGTTGTTCATCATCATCAGTAGATATACTAAGTTTCCAAGATCCTACTTCTACTATTAACTCATAACTTTTTATTCCATTCTAACAGTTTAAACCTAACCAAAAATCAAAACAAAATCACTGAACATCATTAAAAATGATGAAGAAACAAGAGCAAAGGAAAGAGAAAAAGATGAACAAAAAACTTAATAAAAAAGTTAAGAAACAAGATTCTCCAAAAGGTAAATCGAAGTTTCATTGTTCTTCAATGAATTTTTATAGTTTAAAATCAACATACTTCAATGATTTTTAATTTCGCAATTTTGGTTTCATCAATGAATTTGCGTAAAGAGGTTTCATTTGTTTCGAAATCACCGGTTTCATAATTAGGTATCAATTTTTCTGTAACTAGGTTCACTGATTTTCATCTTGGTTTCATGTGTTTGTAGCATGGTTTTAGGTTTCATCTGTTTTGACCTAATTTATATACTTAATGTCTATTACATTTTTCTGTAATTAGGTTTCACTGATTTTCATCTTGGTTTCATCTGTTTATAGCATGGTTTTAGGTTTTATTTGTTTTGACCTAATTTATTTACTTAATGTCTATTACATTTTTCTGTAATTAGGTTTCACTGATTTTCATCTTGGTCTCATCTGTTTGTAGCATGGTTTTAGGTTTCATCTGTTTTAACCTAATTTATTTACTTAATGTATATTTGGATGGAACCAAAAAAGGTTTTACAATTTCTGTGTACGGTTGGGACCAACAGTGTTGGTGTTTTTTACTTATTGGCTATTTTGATGGAACCAAAATTAGTTTCATCATATTCTGTGTATGGTTGTGACCAACAGTGTTGGAGTTTTTTACGTAATGGCTATTTTGATGGAACCAAAATTGGTTTCATCATATTCTGTGTATGGCTGTGACCAACAGTGTTGATGTTTTTTACTTAATGACTATTTTTGATGGAACCAAAATTGGTTTTATCATATTCTGTGTATGGTTGTGAACAACACTGTTGGTGTTTTTTACTTAATGGATATTTTGATGGAACCAAAATTGGTTTCATCATTGTGACCAACAATGTTGGTGTTTTTTACTTAATGGCTATTTTTATGGAACCAAAATTGGTTTCATCATCTTCCTGTATGGTTGGGACAAGTTCTGTTTGTGTTTATGGTTTATCTATTCTGTAACAGGAAAAAAAAGACTGACGAAACCAGGTGCTCGTTGCATCATTTGTGTGCAGAGGCACCTAAGATAAAAGCTTTGATACAGAGTAAAGAAAAACACATGAAGGCACTTGTTGCTTGTCCATTTTGGCGTTTCTTCAAACCGTTCTTCGATGGTATGCTGCAAGAAGAAAAACTGAAGAAAAAGACCAGAGCAATTCAGATGATCTTAGGGTCATTTTATAAAAGTTTCAAGCGTCAGAAACCAGATTGTTTCAAGTTGATGAGAGCAAGGAATATGATACTGCAGACAACACCTGAACAGTTCACTGTCATTTTTGGTCTACAAATGATGAAGAATGTAGATATACCCAAAGATGTTGAGCTGAAGAAAAAGGTGAACATATTTGCGGTCGAGTATTTTAAAGGAGATAAGAAGATGAGGAAAACTGATATTATCAGAGTTATGATGGAAATTGCAGTTGATGAAACCAAATCTGAAGACTTCGTCAAGCTATTCATACTCTATCTCTTGGTTTCGATATTTGTCCCAAACAAAGATGGGCAGAATCTGACTTCAAAATACTTGTACCAAGTATTTGAGATGAATAAAGCGTGTTGGCCTGATGAGCTAAAACCAGGTATTTGATATATAAGGAGGTTTTACTGCATTTCACTTGTTTGAAGTTGAACTGGGATATATATCGCCCACTTTCATACTGAACTTAGAATCTTAGATAAGCTAAAACCAATCAGGCACCAAAAGCATAATAATCAGCCAGCGTTTTTTTTTTTTTTCATGAATTTCATTCTTAAAATTTACTTTTTACAGGAAAAACAAGTTTGATTGCCGCCATAGCTAATTACCTCAAATTCGATATCTACGATATGGGATTAACAGCAGTGAAAACCAATACTGATCTGAAGAATCTCTTGATTGCAACTAAAAGTAAATCAGTGATAGTGATCGAAGATATTGATTGTTCGTTAGATATTTCAAATCGAGAAAAGGAGACTAATAATGAAGAAGGAAATACTAACGATGATAATGGAAGAAGTAAAAAGAAAAAGAAAGGAAGTGATGTAAGTTTATCAGGTGTTTTGAACTTTGTGGATGGACTTTGGTCTTCTTGTGGTGGCGAAAGATTGATAATTTTTACGATGAATCTAATGGAGTCTATAATAAGTATTTTTATAGCCAATATAGGAAGGGCAACTCGGGTATATTGAAAATAACTAAAAACTAAATTTAATCATTATTAAGGGAAATGAGGTTTTAATTTTATTTTTAATTAAAATGGTTTTTGTTTATAAAAGATAATATGAGAGGGTTTTTTGTACGAGAAGTTTGTTCATCTTGGTTTTTTATACTAAGTTATGCTTTTAAAAATATAGGTTTGTAAAAAAATATTCATCGACAAAACAGATGTGACTGTGAATTTTTTTAAAAGTGGATTTATAAATTAAAAAATAAAAATAAATAGGTATGATAGTGATTTCGCCGTATACAATGTTGTTTGTATGACTCTCCAACGATTGGATTATGTTCCCTCGTAGACGTAACCAAAGCAATTCAGTAACTAGCCATTTAGAAACTGAAACTCATATTATTCCCGCGAAGATTATCGTCCGTACGTTCAAAGCGAATATATATATAAAAAAAAGTATCTGCCTCTGCCCATAAAAAATATTTTATCTTTCAAAATTAACACCTGTTTAACTGTTTTAGATTTTTTAGGTGTAAATAACGTTTCAAATTAACATTCACTCTGTCTTTCTCGCTATTATTATTTGGCCTTTCACCTTTTGACGAGGGCCGTGAGTGCCATTACTCCCACCAGTCACTCCTTCCCTCACTCACTCTCTTTCTCTCTCTCTTCTTAAATAAACCCAACCCCTCGTTTCCATTCCTTCTCTAAAAGAAGCCCTAGACCACTCCCTTACTCTCACTCTCTGCTTCCCTCTGTTACAACAATGGAGGAATTAAGGAGGTTTTGCATGTACTTTCTTCTTTTCACTCTTCTCTGTATTTCACCTTCTTTTGTTCTCTCTAGAAGCTTAGCAGTAGAAACTCCTAAAACAACTACACTTCTTGATATATCAGCTTCAATTCAGAAAACCATTGATGTTGTTTCTGCTTCCAATCCAGAAACCATTCTAAACCCATCTCTCCAACAAGAAACAACATTTTCTGAATTCTCTTTTTATTCTTCTTCATCATCAAAATCCTTTACTCTGGAACTACATTCTAGAGATTCATTTCACAGATTCTCATCCTCGCATAAAGACTATAAAACCTTGCTAAAATCTCGATTAGAACGTGATTCAGCTCGAGTCAGATCTCTTAACACCAAACTAGATCTAGCTGTTAATGGAATCAAGAAATCAGATCTCAAACCAGTAGAAACAACATTGGTACAAAATCTGATTGAAGGAGGGAATTCAAAAACTGATTTAGAAGGTCCAATCATATCAGGGACGAGTCAAGGAAGTGGTGAGTATTTCTCTCGAGTTGGAATCGGTCGTCCACCTAAACCGTTATATATGGTTCTTGATACAGGTAGTGATGTCACTTGGGTACAATGTTCACCTTGTACAGACTGTTACCAACAAACAGACCCGATTTTTGAACCGTCTTCTTCTTCTTCTTACTCGCAGATTATGTGTAACACTGATACATGTCAAGCTTTAGATGTTTCCGCATGTCGTGAAGGTGTTTGTTTATATCAGGTTTCATATGGTGATGGTTCTTATACTGTTGGTGATTTTGTCAGCGAGACCTTAACTTTCGGCAACTCGAGTTCCGTTAACAACGTTTCTCTTGGTTGTGGTCATGATAATGAAGGTTTATTTGTCGGGTCAGCTGGTTTATTAGGTCTTGGTGGCGGCTCACTTTCATTTCCATCACAACTCAAAACTGAATCATTTTCTTATTGTCTAGTCGATAGAGATTCTACCTCAACTTCAACACTCGACTTTGGCAGCAGCTCAGAGCTACTAGACGTTAATAAATCCGTCACAACTCCGTTACTCCGTAATAATCAATTAGATACTTATTACTATCTGGGTTTAACGGGGTTAAGTGTTGGAGGAGAAATGTTAACGATTCCACCTTCGGCATTTGAAGTAGATGAAAATGGTAACGGTGGCATAATTATTGATTCAGGAACGGCTGTGACTCGGTTGAAAACGGATGTTTATAACTCACTCAGGGATACGTTTGTTAAAGGAACAAAGCATTTACCATCCACTAGTGGTGTAGCAATTTTTGATACATGTTATGATCTATCAACGATGAGTACTGTTGATGTTCCTACTATTTCTTTACATTTCCCGGGGGACAAATATTTAGCTTTACCAGCTAAGAATTACTTGGTACCGGTTGATTCCGCCGGAACGTTTTGTTTAGCATTTGCACCGACGTCATCATCTTTGTCGATTATTGGGAATATTCAACAGCAGGGGACACGTGTCACTTTTGATTTGGTTAATTCTGTTGTTGGATTCTCTGCCGGTCAGTGTTAGTTTTAGATGGATAGATTTTGAGCAGAAAAATATTATTGTTGTAATTTTTATTTATTTTTACAGTTTTTTACTCCTGTTGTTTGAGGTAAATTTCTTAAAGAAAATTTACCACAGGAGAGGTTGTTGTTATTATCTACGGTGGATGTTGTATTTAATAGAGATGAAAGTATAGGGTATTGGAATTATGATTTGCATGGGCGACACGTTGCTTGTCGGTTCAGTATCTAAAATATTAGTGGGGTTTATATTTTTGATTGTGATGTCGTTGTGGTGTAGGAAGGAAGGGTCAATTTCTTGGAAGATGTGATTTAAGGGAACCACTTCACATGTTTTCTGGAATCAAAGATTGGCAACATTGTACCTTGTTGCTTATCTTGACTGATACCAGACATTTGTGGGGATGGTGGTTGAATATTTGGCAAATTCTACCTAGCAATTCTTGATTTATTTGCGAGTTCTACCCGAATGGTTCGGAGTCCAAATCCGTATTATATATGTATGGTTGAGGCTCGGGTTCAACCCAAATGATTTAAAAACATTAGACCAAAAAAGTCTAGTCCAAAAATAGACTAAGAGTGTTGTTTCTATAAAAAAAAATTAGCTGGACCTACATGTTTATAAAAAGTACACCCCAAAAAAAATTAGCTGGACCTACAAGTTTATAAAAAAGTACACCGCCTTAAATTTTAGGATGGTGGAAGATTTCACATCAGCACCTACGGATGGACTAAGGTTTTTGTTCCACCTCTAGTAGCTAACAAAGTATATTTCACATATAATACTTCACCACAGTTGTGGAACTAGAAATATTACATATGATGGGTTTGAATCGATGACCATAAAAATACCAATATAAAACCTATATTACCAAGCTATATATAATGAATCATTAAATCACAGTAACTAAAAATGAGACTTTACTAGAAATATTATATTTTATGAGTTAGCGTACGTCGAATTTATATTACTGAATTCATATCTCTAAAACGAAGATATATTCATAAATTACACAAGGGTATGTTGATTGGAGAAGCAACTCCACGTGGACCAATTTAGTTAGTCGTATGGACCAGTAAGAGTAAGTCTAGCGGATATAGATAAATTTTCCCATTTGAGCATCCATATGGATGGACAAACTCAATTTTAGACGGGGGAGAAAAAGTTTTTCGGTGGAGATTAAACCGATCAAACAAGTCTTGGTCGGTAACGGTTATATTTATAGCTATCTCCTTGCAATCAACATAAATTTCATCATGTCCAATAATTAACATACACAACTATTATTTGTTTTCTATTTTCACAAACTTTCATCTAAATTCTCCAATATATTATTTGATTTTTGTTTTTTTTAATCAATTTTTTTTATATGGACCATAATTTAGAGAATGAGGAAATGCATACAAATGCGTTAATCAATCTCCAACAACAAGTGTATATACAACAGTTGGATCAAATGGATGAAGATTAAGATGAAAAAAGAATGATCAACGCCATGCTATAATTATACACATGCAAATACCCCGAAGTCGAGAACCAAGAACAATATTGACAAGAAGATATACTTGAGATTTTGAGAGTAAGGCCACCAACAAATGATACGTGATTATTTTATAGACGAATATATGTGCTCTGATGAAGATTTCCAATATCGTTTTCGTGTGGTGCGCCACTTGGTCGTAGGATTATTGGAAAAACTATTCAGGTAAACCCTAAATTCAATTATCAATTTAATGCACGAAATGTACGAGGACATAGTCTTGAACAAAAGATCACTGCATCCCTAATGATTCTATTTTATGGGTGTCCAGTGGATTCTTGTGATTAGTAGTCGTATGAAAAAAAAACATACGAGAATCTCAATATATGTTGTGAAACGGTAGTCAACTATTTTGGTCCACGTTTATTACGACAACCAACACATACCTTGGTTGCATACATTGGGTGTGGAATAGATGTCATTATGCTTGGCAAGGTCAGTATAATGGCCACTATACAAAACCAATTGTTGTCTGGAAGCTGCACCTTCTTATGATTGTTGGATATGACATGTATTTTTTGGGTTTCCAGGTTCAAATATATTTTGCATAAATCATCTTTGTTAGAAGAACTGAAGTATGGAGCCGCTCTAGATGCAAATTTTACTGTTAACAACAAAACTATAACATGGGGTATTTTCTGGCAGATGGAATTTATCAAGCGTGGAACTTTAGTTTAAGCTTACACTGAGAGTGCAGAGCTGTGTGATAGAAGATACTTTATCAACAAGCAGATATGATGTTGAACGAGCATATGAAATTTTGAAAAGGAATTTCAACATAATCAATGGACCATATCCTTCATTTAAACCATTGGAAATTAATAGGGTTATGCCCACCTGCATCATTTTGCATAATATGATAATCGAGGGAACTCGTCGTAATGCCAGTTGGACGAGTTATCCAGATATAAATTTAAGGCGTGATGTTCGACCCCTACATGGAATGCCCGCAAGAGAATATAGAACGACATAAGAAAGAATTCAAAACATAGGTTTATATTGAAGGCTAAGGGAGGATCTCACTGCGCACAATTAGGTTGAATTCGGATCTAGGAACCCTCACAAGATTTAGTTTTTATTACTTTTTAATTGTTATCATTTTGATGGTTTAAAACAATAATATTTATCAAATTTTAGTTATTATTTTAATTATTTTAGTTCTTTTAAATATAATTTATTTTGTGTAATGAACCATCCTTTCGTCGACGAATTTTAAGTATTACATTTAAAATAAACAAACATTTAAATTCAAACTACGGATTACATTGAAATAAAAACTAGGGATTAAATTAAAACTAAACTAATGATTACATTAAAAGTAAAACTACATTGAAATTCAAACAAACTAACTATTACATCAAAAAAATATGAACTAATTAACTATTATATCGAATTAAAACTAACGAACTAAGGAAACCCATGTGGGATGCCAGAGTTGAGTTGAGGTTTGATTTTGTTTCCGGTGAAGAATAAAGAAACCCAAGTGGTTGAGCAACATTTGTAATCTCGTATGGTGATTAATTTGATACTCGATATTCGTTCAATAGGTCAGGGTTATATCACTCCAGCTTCTTAAGGATGTGGAAACATCTTCGTTCTTGAAAACCCCTATTTCTTGTTTTCTTCCATTCCTCTTGAGTTTTACGATGTTGCAGTTTAAATTTTTTATAAATTTGTTATTATAACAAACATAACACATTTTAAATATCAATTAAACGACTTCATTGCAACTGTAAAAAGACGTGTATAGTTGGAATAGTACTTCGAGTGTTTTTTCTCTGTCTTCTCTCAAATAATGCTTTTCTTCTAAATTTTTTTTCCAAATCTTCAGCCATGGAGGAGTAAATTTTAAAGTAAATATTTGGGTAAATTGATGGGTCATGAGCTATGAGGAATATATATGGGGGTTCTATAGGTGCAGATTTTTTTTTTTGTTAAGATTGAGAGAGAAACTTGTTGTGGTTCTCATTAACACAGGGCTTTCTTTGGATCTTAGTTTCTTTGATGATCTTTCACCAGATTGAGAAAGCAAGACGCTGGGGTTTTCACTAACACATGACTTTCTTTGGATCTGAGTTTTTATGTTGTTTTTTTTTTTTCAATTTTGATTTGTTTCATATAGCAGTAGATGAGTTGAGTTTCTTGTTAATTTCTGCCAAGACCGAGAAAGAATGCCTGGTTTTCACCAACACAGGACCTTCTTTGGGTCTGGGTTTTTAAATGCTTTTCTTTTTTGATTTGATTCCCAGAGGATTAGATGAGTATGGTTTTTTTTATTTGTTAAGATTGAGAGAGAAAGTTGTTATGGTTGTTATCCAAAATAGGCCTTTCTCCATATATTGATAGATACTTCCCTTTTTTTTCCTCACTGTTTTTTTTCATCTTGATTGTGTGATGTTAATTTCCTCTTTAGTTTTTGTGTTTTGATTGAACAACCATTCTTAGAATTTATTTCATATTAGACCCTATTTTCCTAATTTCTTTTTTTTCTAAAAAAAGAGATGAAAATTAAATATAGTAATCCTAGACAACCGAGAATTATGAACTCGTTTAATAAAACCTTGTTTTTTTTTTTGCGTTCTTCCCGTTGAGGATTGGGTGATTGCCCATTTTGGGTTTGCTTTAAAATTAGTTTGAAATTATCCTAAACTCGTCTCCTTCCTTTTGAGGAATGTATCTGCAATTAGGTTAGTATGCCAGTTTCTTCTACAAAAAATCAAAGAAGAAGGAAAGAAAATGAATTAGGTAGTATGACTTTTAAAATGTGAGTTTTAAACCTGGGATCAATGCATTGATTTGTTTAAAAAAAAAAAAACTAAGTGAGGAATTCTTAAAGATGGGAAATTCTTGTTCCAAGTGGTGCTAGTTCATAGTTAGATAACCCTAACATATTTGCTTGTTTGAAAAATAAGGATTCATCGAATGAGTTAATGATCAAGATTTGGGGATCTAGAATGTTTGTCTTTGAACTTGTTAAGATAGGGTGGTTGTTTTATGATGAAAGTATTTGAACTTATTAAGTTAGGATATATTTTTTTTTGAACTCTAATTCTATTGGTTCTTGAATAGGTTAATCTTTGTGCATTGATAGTGATATCTTACTGTTTTATTATAAGTTTTGTCCGTTCAATGGGATAAATGGGTGTTGGCCTTGATGTTGATCAGTGATAAACAATTTTACTAGTGGTTTGGGATGATTTGAAATATTTAGTTGCATCTCAGGACTATAATCCTTCTTTTTTATGTTTGGTAATAGTCTGTAATTTTGGCTTCTTCATAGGAGTTTGAGTTTCTTTTTACTTATATTAGGATCTTTATTTGCTAAAGTTTTCCAGTCTTTGTTTGGACTTAATCTTTTTTAATTTGCTTGGGTTGCTTTCCTTGCGTTTCGTTGTAATGTCTCTTCTAGATAATGGTATCTATCTTCTGTTTCTTTTTGTTAGCTAGGTCTTATAATTAGAAGTTAGATCATTCCTATCTTTTTTTTTTTTGAATTTCATCTTCACATCTAATTCTTAAGAAACTCAGATCTTGACCTTGCTTTGCTGACTCAAAATCCCCAAAGTTTTGTTATTTTCTTAATTATTTTTTTTTTTCTTAACAACTTCAATTTTGATTATGCTTGTGAATTAGATTTAATCTCTATTGATTTGTGATCTGGTGAGTCAAGGGATTTTCATCTTCTTTGGTGTGATTCAAATCAGCAAGCAAATAATAGCTAATTCTTCGGTCAGGATGATTACAATTCAAGTTCATTAGCATCAATGTGTTGACCTATTCAGGGGAAAAAACAAATTTGTTCTATACAGGAGCCATTTCTTCTCTTTAAATCTCTTTTGTGAAGTTCTTGTTTTAAATTAATTTAGTGTTTTAACAACTTGTTTTCTTGTAATTTTAATTTCTGATTGTTTTGGACTTTTTGTTTCCTATTTCTCTCTTGCATGTTTTCTTTTTTGTCAATTTAATCTTTATTTAATATTTAGTTTATCAATAGTCTTATCCTGTTGCACTAAAGATTGGTCAATTATAACTAGTTATTATTAGTTTTTTACTCTTAATTGGTCTACTATATTAAAAGAACCTATATTAAATTAAGAAATCATAAACAATTAGTTAATAGTATAAGAAAAATATTTGGCTTTTAAATTGTTTCAAATCCTTATACAATAACTTACTTACTTAATTTTTTCTTCTGTTAATCGACTTATTGCTTTTAATTAGCTAACTCTAAGATGTCAGCATTTAGTATAATTTACATGGGTAGTTTTTCATTTCATGAAAATATGATAACTCTTGTGAAACAACATGATGTTGTATTCAATAATGGCTATGTTTTATTTTGATCCAATTTCATAAATTAAGACTCAACTATTTGTATTTCTTCAGAGATATATTTCTTACTTTTTAAGTTCTGTCTTGCAGATAAGGATATACCGCCATTCTCAATCACCAAGTGGACGAACTCCCTATCATGTACAAGCCACCGTGACACTCCTATTAGTCTTGCTACTGATAAAAGGGCTCAGGACCATACTTTGATAGTTTTATCACGAGTAAAAATGCTCAACTTCCACAACTCGCTTGTGGTGACTTACATACTGCCGTCATTAGAAGACAGCTCATTGGGTACCGATGGAGAACGAAGAATTTCTGATTCTGAAGAATTATAAATGTAATTTTATCGTTCTAGTTAGTTTTAACATTGTTATAATTTTATGGAATTTTCGCGTTTTGCTCTTTTCCTAAGTCTAGGGTTTACCACAATGAGTTTTCCTTGGCAAGATGTTTAATGAGGCAACAAAAGCGGGTCCTACTTTTTCCAAGTTTTTTAAATTTTTGCCTTTTTTTACTCCTATGAAGCTAGTGATTTGGGCTCACATTGGAGGCATATACCTGTCTAGGGAAACCTTTAATGAGATAATCCAAGTCAGTTAGCCGGGTTCTTTATATAATTTGATCAATTCTAAAAAGAAAAAACCATTAAACAAATTCAAATACGATTACCATATTGACTTCAGTTTTACCACTCATTTTGCAACGATTCATTTGCATTATCATGGCTACCTAATCATTCATGTCTTTGATGATTGTATTATAACGACTTGAAAAAACCCAACATCATCACGATTTTAAATGTAAAAGTTTGAGATTAAAAGAGATTTACTAAGATTATTGGTGTCCAAGGTGTGATTTTGAAATGAGAAATAGTTGAATGTATAGGAATTAAAACCGTTGCCGGACATAATTTTCCGATCGGCCAAGACTATTTGGCTCGAATGCTTAAATGATTAAATTTGATCATTTAGCAATGGATAAATTTTCCCATTTGTCCATCCCATTGTCCTTGCTCTAAGTGTACACAATCTAAATTCTATCAAGAATATAAAACACAACGTAGATATAAAGAATGGTCTGTATTTCATTTGAGAAAAAGATAAAAAGGGGCTAAGATGGATTCTTAGGAGGTATAAAGAGTGGTCAGGATTATAGAATCCGTCTTTAGATACCGATAAATAACGGTCTGGATTTAAAGTTTTATGATGGGATGTGTAAAAACTGACTAGGATTTGTTTTCAAAAGGGGTACACAAAAAACGCACAAAAGTCACAGCCGTTTTGTTTTCTTAATCGAGTCTTTTGTTCCATCTCTAAAACCTAACCTAGAGGAGATCAAACTCTATTTCAGAGCGATTCCATCAGAATATGGATTTAAGTTGTTAACACAGAGATATCCTTTCAAGAAGTAGATGGGTGTTTTTGGTTATGGGAATGGTGGGTGTAGTAAGTAGTAAGTACCAAACAAGATGAATCAGATCACCAAGTTATCAACTTTATCTACAGCTCTACTTGAACGCATGTAATAAACTATCTTCTTCTGCTGCTTCATCTTCCATTTTAAGTTCTGACCCAATTATTTACTTGCGTTTATTGAATATACAACAATTCATGCTCCTGGAGGATTTCTATATGGAATGGAATTTTATAAAGCAAGCATCAACAAATTTGTCCGACTATTGGTATCTCAAGTTAAGTTTCTATCTTTCTCCAAATTTTGCCTTTAGTTTTCTCTATCAAAAGGTAAGCCCTAGATTTCTGATTTGCAATTGTTTTTATAGCTATTGATTCTCAATTGTTGTTATTTTTCATTCGAAGGGTAATTAGGGTTTGCGAATTTGGTGCGTTCTGCTTTCGTCCAGTGTCGCTTCACCCATGCAAGGTAATTTATTTCAACCGTTTCTATGTTCGCTATTAGAATCTGGTGCATTGATATTCCCTTTTTTATTTACATTTCAGTTCCTGTAAAGTTCATCGCTGAGTTGAGTTTTTAGTTGTTATTTTATCTGCTCTAAGGTTTAATTGTCAGTATCACTGTCAAAGTTAGCATTACTAATTGGAAATGAAGTTTAATTGTTTACTGTTTTAAGGTTTCATTTATTCATGTATGCAGTATTTTGAGTACCCATGACTCTTATTTACCAGCCTCAAGAAGATGTGTACTAACTCAATAGTCAAAGTTCTGATTCGTTTCCTGTGGTTGGATGCCCAGGTATACCATCACAACATACAGACATGGCTATAAGAAGATGCAAATAGGTAAAATTTTGTCTAGATTTTTATATTGCAGTGATTTACTCTTGGACCTGATGATGTAGAAGAAGTTTGACTGGGTATTGTCCTGAAAAAACCAAGTATTAGGATGTGATACAGATTTCCCTTTTAATCTTTCTCCCTAGGTTTCCCCTCTCATAGTCTCAGGCAAACCTTAGACAATCGTTATGTTTTGATTTTTGGGTTTTCTGTGAAACAGTTGAGGGTTTTTATCTTCATTTGTATGTTCTAATTTCAGGGTTGTCCTCCTTTGCAATTGAACTCGGACTTTGATAACCCCTGACTCAGGGTTGTCCTCTTATGGTCGATTTCTCTGAAGAGTAATTAGAGAAATAAGCTATGTTCTACTTAATTAGATCATAGAAGAACAGATAACTGTTAAAGATTATTTCTTCCTTTGCGATTTCCTTCATTCATAATGTTTTAGATTTCATTATAAAAATTTGCAGTAGACAATATAATGTCAGTTCCATGTTCTGTTACCTCCTTACTGATACACTTTTACCCTTCATAGGATGACAAGTCACAAGCGTTTGAATTTCTTACACAATTCAAACTCAATTCCTAACACACACTTGATACTCTTGACTATCATATATGACAGCATCATATTGTAGATAGATGAAGCTTCAACTCCTTGACTAGAAATGATCTGTGTGGATATAGCCCCCCACTAGTAAGGGTTTGGTTTTCATTTGGTGGGATGTTTTTCAGAAGCATTGCTCCCAAGATGGGAAGCTTGCCTAGATGTATGACCTTGGACTAGGGACTGTCTATTTTTACTAGAGAAGAGAAGTTTTTGGGGTATTTTGTGCTCCCTTGAAGGGGAAACTAAAGAAGCAAAACACAACATGACCAGATGTTGCCCATTTTTCTGAGAAAGTGACTCTGGGCCCTGCGGTGTATTATGTGGATGACCAATATTCATTTGTTTTATCACTATTCTTTAGAAATAACTGTATAGCATCCCACCCCTCCTTTGCTTAATTTGCGAGCTTATCGCTCTTTCCTTGAATGGCAGGATGAGAAGTGTCATTGTCCATTTCAAGGGTAGCCGTGATTTTCCACGGTTGAGAATAGGTATGAAGTTGTATATCTTGCTTATATATCTGTCTAATTTTCATCTGTATTATAATTGAAAAACTATTAAAGAATTGGTGTTTATTCTGATAAGGAATTGGACGACCTACTGGCAAAATGGATGGTGCATCGTTTGTTCTTCGACCTTTCAATAAACAAGAGCGCGAAGAGGTACATTGCACTTCGTCACTTGACTTAGAAACACACTTAAGCATAATCAAAAGAGTAAGGGTTAAAGAAAGATTCAAAAAAATAATTCTAGTTGGTTTAGTGTTTGATTGTTTGTTGACTGCAGTTGGATTTCACTTTCCAAAATAGATACAACGCGTTAAGGATACTTTTGCTTGAGGGATTTGATAAAAGTGCTACATTTACTAATTCTGCATCAAAGTCCACATCGAAGTCCGAATCAAAGGCGATGAAACAGCTTGGATAAAATGTTAAAGTTTTGATAAATTATCTGGATAAGCAGAACCTTATGATCCCCAAAGAAAGACGGTTGGTTGTTCTTTGAAATGGTAACCTGATGCAGAAAACCAGGGTTTTGCCTAAGCCTGGTGAAGAGTTGCATGCTTCTTGAGGTGAAGAAGCATCTAAAGTTGAATGATCCAACTCTGTCAGCTAGATTTCTCCAATAGTGGATCGCATTGAATTGCCCTATTATTTGTCTCTGATGTATTTATCTTTTTTTTTTTATGTTAAGTCATTGTTGCCTATCCCAAACACTTGCTCTTCTCTTCACATCACAGCTACATCCATGAATGAAAAGCTTGTGAAAAAAAATTCCCGAGGAAAACCAGAATAATGTTACTGTTGGTGAAATGTGAGCATATTTATTCTCTAACTATAGACAGGAAATCTGAAACAGTAACATTTATTCTGTCTTTCCACAGCTTCAGCATCAGCAACTGCAGATATTATAAACCATCAGAAATGGTGCAGTAAATCATTCCTTATATTTTCAGGTACCTACCACAACCTTAAAGTTATCCTTTCTGATTAATGAAATCTATTGCAGTTACCTAAATGTAACGTATTTGAATGATTGACCAGCAAATCTAGACGTGCCTGTTGCTTTATACCCATGCTTTTTTTCATGCAATAATATTCTTGGTGAACAGCAGCCCTATTTGACCCACAGATAAAAGAGGTAAATAGTGGTATTTGATATAAAAAATAACATATGGTGGGACTAAGTTTTTCATGGTTTTCTAATCGGTTGTCTCTGCCTGTCAAGAACCACTTTAATTTTTCTATGATGATCATCATATTCATAGTATTTAACGACGAATACTATCAACTCTAGTTTTGATTCTGGTCAATAGATATTGACTGATCTGATCCCCTGGTTAGTAAAACCTGGTCCCTTCATGGCAGCCTTTTCTTAAATCTCTCTAGAGATTAGTACAGTACAAAGTAAAAACCTTATTCCTGTCGGGAGTTAGCAGGGTTAGGCAACCTAGGATGTATGATGTGCACTTTATATTCAACTAGTTCCATTATATGATCCCCATGGACATGTAATGTGATTCTTTTGATGCAGTCAAATGAGAAGTAACAAAGAAGTTTAGGCATAAAAGTATGTTATTTAGACAACAATTACCTAAAAGATTTCGCTACCTTTTGGTTAAAACAATAAAGCGACGTCTAAAATACTCATTAATTCATGTCTTGATACTCTGAAGTCATTAACTTTTTTACATTTTACAGGGAATAGTTATCATGGTTAGCTTTCTGTTAAACCAATGCAGCAGGATGTAAATAAACCTGGAAATTAGAACCCATAGAAAATTACTGCAGATCCAACTATTCCAAATCCATAAAGTAGTGTGTGAATGCATATTTTATTTTGTTTTGTATGAATGCCCCCAAACTAACAGGCTTTTGTGAGTGGAGAATCAAATCATTATGTGAAGGTGTTGTACAACCAGCATTTTGGGGTATTTTAATTGGTTCACATTATTAGATGACTATAAAGTATGTTCTTGTCTAGTGAAGAATATCTATAATTAAAACATGAAATGTTTTACAGACAGATAGACAGACTGTTTAGATCATCTCCAAGAGCATGCTTCAAAAATAAAATAAAAAAATCTCCAAGAGCCAAACAAATCCACTCTCAGACCATCTCAAGTGACTATTACGGCACAGAATCTTAGCCCAACTTCCCAAGTATCCCAGAACTTGCACAAAATTGTATCCAAAACTCCCATTGGGGTGCCTGCGAGAATATAACCTGTTGATTTCTTCTAGGTATTTGTTCCAGAAGATTTTCGGGCCTGGTATGTAAGCAGTGATTTCAAATCCAGAGGTTAATCGTACTTTGGAAACTTTATCGAAGAAACTGTCTTTTATATAAAGGAAAAAGGAGAATGAAAGCTATTTTCTTATTCAGAAAGGAAGAGATTCGACTGAATGAATAAATCAAATACATGCATTAAGATACAGAGGCTTCTTATTCCACAACGACGAAAGCATTTTTTCACTCTTTATATACTAGGGGATTTTATTTGGAAAATAAAATGTTTCATACTAATGGATTCGGGGCCATAACCATGGGCTCCAATGCACGAGAACTTATAGCTGCTAAAATTATAGTCCAGTTCAATACATGGCATTCAACCACTAGTTGTACATAGCTTTCGTGTAAAATACTCAATTCCATTAGAATTTATGGGATACTAGGGTTTAACTCATGCCCTAACAGTAGGGGATTCCATTTTAGTGTAAATGTATATCTTTAACCTCATATATCGTTGATTTTCTTATAGTATACCCTTTTATTTTAAAGTCGCGAAAGTAATCTGCATTTATTCATTCTGCAACCAAGGTAATATTTAATTACCTTCATTGTGAATCATATTGTTATCTCTGATTTTTTTTTTAAATACCCGTCTCGTGTCGTTAAAATATACCCCTAAATAATTATAATTTAAATATGGTGATAAATTAATATAATGTTGATTTGTTATGGTTTTAATTATTCGTTTAAAATAGGATTTAAATGTATTAAATAAAAATGAATTATAAACAGTTTGGCTTAGATTATATTGATTCCCAAATCAAACAGATTTGTAAAGGTTGATTTCATTTTTATTTATGGGAAATTCTAGTTTAGCCGACTTAGATAAGAACATTATATTTTTGTATCGACCGAATAATGACCCGTATAATTATAATGCTGTAAAAATATTCACTATTTAATATAATATATATAATCATTAAACGCACGTTATTTTTGTAAAACAAATATTGTGATTTGTAAATGAGGATATTCTTGCAATATCTGAAATTCCTTAAGAGTTCCAACCAAGTGAAAGGGGTAGTAAGCTCTGTTAACGTTGCTAACTTTTTTATTACCTCAGTTTTAGTAAAAACGTTACTATCACTTTTTTTATTTTGATCTATTTTTAGGTTAAAATGAAAAAGTGATAGTAACACTTTTGAAAAGAATATTTAAGATATGATAAAATCAAATAATACTGATATTTGTTTTGTCATTAGGTGGTGGCATGATCGTCGGATGATGGCAGATAACGTTGATGACATACAAACTTCTTATATACCGTGCTCTAGCCTGATGATATTTCCTCTTTATGGAATATCGAAACTTCATAATCAAATTTAGATTTGATTTTAATCCACGATCCTAATAATGATCCACCTGGGGAATTTTTTTATTTCATATACAACTTCAAGGATTAGATCTGAGACACAAATGGGAGAGTTTCACCATAATAACGATTCAGCGGTATGACGTTCCGGAGGCAAAAGACAACTATTTAACCAAGGTGAAATAGGTAAAGATAAAAAATTAAGAAAATCAATTAATTATTTTTTATTTTTTACCTACGGATGATTTTAACCTAGACTTTTAGTTTCTTAGAGCATCTACGATGGTGCAATTAAATCATGGACCAAATCTAAATTTGGTCTTTGATCCGTCCAAATTCAATCACAGTGGGTAATTAAATTTGGGTTTTAGTCAAGTATTTTTACTATTTGAGATAAAAAATAATTCCAGAACTGGACCAAACCATATTATGGTGGAGCGTTAACCTAGCCGTGCGTCTCGTGCCAGGCGTGACGCTGGCTCTCCATATGGTGCCAGGCGTTTAACTAGACGTGTGTTTCATTTGTCAGGCGTGAACCAGAACTCCACCCCATCAGGCGTTCACCCAAGAGCACGTCCAACGGGACGTAACGCCAGAAGCACGCTTGGTAATCAGGCGTTCACCTAGATTAACGCCTGTGTTGGGCGTCTAGTTAATACAACACTTGTTGTGGGCATGCGCCTAAGAGAGCGCCTGTATGTGGGGCGCGCGGCTAAGCGAGCGCCTGTGTGTGGGGCGTGATTCTAAGCGAGCCCCTTCTCTTCTAACCGTTGAGATAGCCGTTTAGATTTGTCACCGTTGTAACGGCTATATTTTGGTATACCTATAAATGAATTGGTTGATTGAGTATTTCATATACTGCTAACCCATTTCTATTTCATTTGTATACGAGAAAAATTTCGTTCTTGTTCATATATTTGTCTTTCAAATTAGAATTATGGCACCAAAACCACGAGGTCCAAATTTTACTACATTTGAAGATGTAACGATGTGTAGAATTCATTTATCAATATCTCAAGATTGTAGTGTTGGTTCCGATCAATCAGATTATGGCCTCGCATCTTAAGTGGGATGAAAGAAGCCATACCTACAATGTCGGCGCGCATTTGGACCTCCATTCAGAAACGATTTCAGGGAATAAGTAAAGAAGTGGCGCTTTACTCTGCAAAAGAGGCGGAAGTGGAACATGAGGAACGTGAACACCATACTGGATGGGGGTCCGAAACAAAGGTAAGTATCCGTTTAATTTTTGTCTTGTACATTATTGTTTTGAATTGTATATCGTCCACTAAACTTTTTTAAGAAAATAACAGATTGAGAAGTAAGGAAGCTTTTCAAGGAAGCTAACGGTGACAAAATATTTAAGCATAAAGAGTGCTACGCAATTATGTTAGAAAATATCAAATATTCACGACGATCGACAACTGTTTTCGGTTCATCACAAGCTGAAGAAGATTCTGATAGTGGCGAGAAAGACCGAGAAACAAGCCAAGACCATTCCAGTGGCGATGAAGAAATAAGAGATATACCTAACACATTTAAACATCATATAGGAAAAAAAGAGGCGAAACGACTGAAGAAAACAGGGAGAGCAAAATCCAGTGGCCAACTGGAAATGATGGAAATAATTATTAAAGAACAACAAAACTTCAACACCAATTATACAGAACAAACAAAAATGAAGATGGTGCAGAGAGAATCCGAGTTTGTAGCAAAACTAGTTGAGTCTTCGGCAAAGTTTGCAACAAAACAAGCTAGGAAAGAAAAACTTGACGCAAAAAAAGAAGCAGACGACGAGTTTCGCATAATGATGATGGATGTCTCAGGGTTGTATGCCGTAACAAAAGAGTACATCGAACTTAGGAAGGCAAACATTTTGTAGAGAATGAGAAGCCAAGCTTAAAGCATTCTCGGATTAGCTGAAACCTTAATTATTTGGATTATTAATGGATTGGCAGTTTCAGTTTCTACTTTTATGATTTATATATTTATTTATCTGATAAGTAGCAAGAGGTTAAAATTTCCAGTTTAGTTTTGAATTAATAGTGTTATTTTAAATGTTAATGAACTTCCGATGTACATTTTCTTGAATTAATGAAAACTTTAAATTTCGAATAATTAAGTAATTCAGATGAAAAATAACCATCAACCACTCATTTTTTCGCATTAACGTCAACACGATAAAAGACTACACACTCAAGATACAAACCTATCTACTCTTCTCCTACATGAGTAGATAAGTGAAATTGTTTAAATTTTTTAGATTGACAAAGTAAATAATTGAAACGTTGGATTCCACTGAATAGACTATTATTATGGACCCACCAGTCTCGAAAAAAAGAGACTCATACTTCTTTCTATATCATGCTTTAGTCGTTGCACGCGGACCAAACACCTTTCATAATTAGGCGCCCACAGTCTTTCTAGCCTACCTTTGAATAGACTGTTATTGATTACCCACTACACTGGAACATAACAGAGTCATCAATTCTTTAAATATCATGCTTTAATCTTTTATTAATTATTGAAAAATTATTTCCATTCAAAATAGGCCCTATATATACCCTTTCGTTCCCATTTGGAAACCACACCTTCCACATTTCAAATAACCTAATACAAAGATTATTTTTATCTCTCCTTTTCATAATTATGGCTTACGGAAATTTTAGTATTAATGCAGAGAATTTCACCATAGAGGAAGATTTATCTCTTTGTCGAAACATAGTATTATATTATCCAGCAAGGGGTCATGAACGTCGGATGAATGGTTCAATGAGCGTGGAATGGTTAGAACATATCCATGCTAACTTCTGTAATAAAACCAGTAACCCCAATAACCGGAACAGAGCAGGCATTTTTTATCGATTTCAGGAAATAGGTAGGGCAGTACTACAATTTTCAACTTTAACCGCTAAGGTGAATGAAAGAAGAATTAGGAATGAAACTGATGACGAAGTTGTTGCCAGATCTCTGGAGGTATGGAGAAGATGGAAAGGTTCATATTTCAGGTACCAACCTCATTTCGAGATCCTAAGGGTGATGAAAAAATACAACCTTTATGTTGATTGTTCTTTGAAGATGTTTAGATCGTCATCCAAGGCGTCATACCACTCGTTGAAGGTGTGTTATAGGTTTTGTGAGTATATCTCTTTGTAAACCCTCATGAGACATAACTCGTCCGTTGGGTCCATCGAATGGTTTAAAGGCTTGTTGCATGTGCTAAGTACAACCGCGACTCCTACGAAAATGAGATATCTTAACATATATTGATGTATTATTGTTCTGAATAAGTGATATTGGTTATTTATGATACTTCCGTTAATTTATTCATTACAATTGATAATACAAGAGCTAAAAAGTAGACCTAAACTCACTTTCGCAGGCATCACGGCTGCACTTAGCATGTGCAACAAGCCTTTAAACCCCTAGGTGCCCCTAGCGGCCGAGTGGTGTCTCGGGAGGGTTTACAAGAGATATACCCAAAAAAACTTATCCATATGGTTTAGAAATTATTATTCGTCACCAAAATCTGACCATAAGTGTTCGATCAAGTCATTTCGCAAACGAATATGCGTATCTTTGTTGTGTACTGCACGTCGGCGTTGCTCAACTCTCATTTTCGAAAGTTCAGCATTATATTGTATCAAAATATTTACCGGTGCATGGCGTTGATCATATCCATGTGGCCAATCACCAGGTAGACGCTCATCCTCCACTATCATATTATGTAAAATGATAATAATTTTCATGATATATGCAAGTACGTCTGGATTCCACATTCTTGCAGGTTGCTTGACGACCAAATTGATTTTGCAGTACACCAAAGCCTCGCTCTACATCTTTTTGGCTACCCTCTTGCATTGCTGAAAATTTCTATTTTTTCTGGGAATCTGGATGTCTAATAGACATCACAATATTAGCAATCTCTGGGTATATTCCATCACCAAGATAATATCCCATATCATATTGATGTCCGTTTACAACAAAGTTCACTGGGTGCTTTTCCGTTGATAAGATTTAAAAAAATATAAGAACGGTTCATCACATTAATATCATTGTTTGAACCAGACATACCAAAAAATGCATGCCAAAACCAGAGATCATATGACACCACTGCCTCCAACACAATACTTCCACTCCCTTTATACGTAGTGTAAGCCCTTGATTCCACCGATGGGCATTTTTATCCCATCTCCAATACATGCAATCTACACTACCCAGCATCCCTGGAAATCACCTATCCTTGTTCTCATTAAGCAACAGTTCAACATCACGCTCAGTTGGTGTGTGCAAATATTCTTTCTCATACAAATGCACAATCGTCTTACAAAACCTACGAGTTGTTTCCAAAACAGTGGTTTCTCCAATGCGTAAGTACTCATCTATTACATCAGCCACACATCCATAAGCTAATATTCGTATTGCTGCTGTAACTTTCTGTTGAGGGGTTAATCCAGGAATCCCAACAACATCTTTGTTTTGAACAAAATAATTATTTACTGATACGACATCTCCCAAAATACGGTTGAACAATTCTCGTCATGTTCTAAATCTTCTACGAAATACATTAGGTGGAAACGTAGGGTTGGTGCAAAAGTAATCTTTCCAGAGAAGTATTGCACCTTCCTCTCATTCTCTTGGTATTTGGATACTAGTATGTGGCCAGTTCATACTTGAAACGATCAATCCCAAGGTGACTGCTAGGTTATTTTAGCTCAATGCAACTAAATCTTCGTTGGATGAGTACAAACTATTATTATCATCATCATCAGATGAAGAAGAAGAAGAAAAAGAAGAAGGAGGAGGAGGAATAGAAGAACAAGAAGCATAATAGTGATTGTTATTCTCATAGTATGCCATTGGTTGGTGATGTTTGCAGTTTTGGTTTGTATAATTGGCGAATCGAGTGTTCAATTTATAGGCATATTAAGATAAGTCTTGCAGTGTTGATATGACTACATATTGTTGGTATTTTTAAAATTAACTGAGTTGATGCAAGTGAGGTGAATAGACGCATCAAACATAAGAAGTGTCGGTTGAGATGATAAGACCAAGTAGAAAAAAAGACAAAGGAAAAATTAAATATCTTTTTGAAATGACAATACAAAGCAAATATAAAGGACAAAGCAAAGATTAAAATTATCTCTGGAGATGACAACACAAAGCAGGTAAAAGACAAAACAAAGATAAGAAAAGTCTTTTGAAATGACAATTCCAATCAGATAAAAGGTAAGTCAAATATAATAAATGTCTGTTCGAATGACAATACAATGCAAATGAAAGACTACCCATCTGTATCTTGATTCCCAGACGCCGAACGCGGTGGCATAAAACGATGCAAAGATGATCTGGATGTATAATTAACTGATTGCATTGTTGATGATGATCCCTGTCCCATGGTATTCCACATTTGTGGTGGCATAGTTTGAGAAAAAATGTCAAACCCAAGGGGTGGTTGTTGCGTACGAAAATGGGCCAGCTGTAACTCCAAATTGTTGATGTGATTTGTTGACCCCGTATTTATTCATTTTTTGCCATGATAAACTCCATCCTCTTCTTCGTTTCATTTAACGTAAACTTACGAAACTCTTGCATAAAATCAACATATTGTTGAACCAGACCATAAGCTTCGACCTGTTATGAAAAAAATAATAATCACACTCTCACGCATTTTTATATACTCAAAAACCTAAGGTTTGTAGTATATTTACGTATGATAATTGTTGTTGAGGCGGAATGGTACATGTTCATCGGGTTCTTGGATGTTGTGTTTAATACGCTCACCAACATACCCGTATGTTTCAACCTCCCAATCGACTTTGGTGGCACATTTCTGCAAGTTTTACATGTCGCCAATACTCCATATACAAATCATACGTAACAACATGCACTAATTCACTTGCAGGGACCAAATCGTTTCCCCTCATCTCATTAGCTTCGTCATTGTTGAGGTTGGTAATACGAGTAGGCGGGTTCCTGGGAATGCCAAAAATATAATGGTTTTGCCTCCAACACCGTTCTTCGAGGTACACGTTATGCTGTGCATATAAAATAACTATTAAAAAATAAACCAATTAACTATCCAAAAATCCAAGAAAATAAAGAACATTCCTATCAAAATAAATTATCAACTCACAGTGCTTAGCCAAGAAAATATAACCCTTTTCTCTGAGAGCTCCGATGCTTTTCGTCCAATATCAATGTCAAGGACTAAGATGACGGAATCCCACGGTTTCCAGATCACATCGTCTACAGTCAACTGATTAAGAAAATTCCTAGAGCGAACAATATTAATGTTCTTCCTTCTTGTACCCTTCCACCAAGAACTTCTAGGCCATATTGCTTCACTCTCACTCGCTGGGTTCTTTGGTCGACATATGCCCAGATATTTGTACCCCCAAAAATAGAATGTGAAGACAACCAACCAAATAAATAAATTACCAACAAATAAACAATTAAAGGAAATATAAATAAAACTAAGAAATTTACCTCCAATATTTGGAAGGGTCCGGCTAGTGACTTTTGTCACCTGCCAGATGCAGCGAGTCCGGAATACAATTCGTAAAAGCACCACTACCCCAATCATAATTGCCAACTGCATTTAGATCCTCAAAAACATCTAACCATCCAACATCAAAATAGTTTTTAGCATTGGAAAAGAAAAATTGTCCCAAAACATACATACAGAAGGCTCTCGCCACTCTCTCAGCAAGTATGCTATCATCGTTAGCCGCAACCAACGTTCCTGGATCAAAATATATGCTAAAAAATGCAACTGTAATTGCATCTGAAACCCACTATGCGGGAATATGTTCTCTTTTACAAACTTCACTATCTTTAATTTCTGGAAAAATATGCGCCCTGACATATTCAAATTGGTACTTCACCGGTTCATACGGAATACCACTACCAACACCAATACTTAATCCTGTCAACATGACCCAATCAAGCGGTGTGAACCCCATCTCACCAAAGGATAAGTGAAAAGTGTTCGTAGTATCCCAAAAACGCTCAACAATATAGTCAATCAATGCATGTGACGAATCTACTACATCCATGGTCAATAAACGGTCCCATCCTGCCTTTTCAATAATGTATTTAACCCTAGGGATGTGTTTTGTAATACCTGCATAGGTATGAATGACTGATTTGAGGGAACCATGATGTAAATACTTGAATTTTGAGTCGGTTGAATATGTAATATTTGTCGAAGCGTGACTCTGAGCATCTTCCACGAAACTGTAGTTCGCCAACCCGGGAACATCGACCATATCTTCAGTAGTAGGGTCTACTTATGGATCCTCAACAGTTTTAGCTTTCATGTTCCTCTTTTTCCGACCAACGAATCTCGGTGACATTGCTCAGCCTGCGCAAACGGTACATACAAGTTTCAAAATCAAGAGTAATCCTCACAATTGCACAAATATAAAACTCTACATTAATCCATAAATCCACAAAAATACAAATTTCATCATTAAAAATATAATCCTCTAATTAGATAATCAAATGTACAAACATTCATAAATCATCCAAAATACAAAATTCATGGTTCACAAAATAGTCCACTACTAATCAAATGATCAACTTTACAAAAATTCATCATAATTCCCTAATTCTATAATTCCATAAACATTCATTACAAAGGAACATAAACATTCATAATTCCCAAATTTCATAAACAATCATATCAAATCAATTAATCAAGAACTTAAAATTTACCACAACCCAACTCAAATAACAACAACTTAATCAATTCTAAATTCAAATCAATTAATTCTCATCAATTATTTATACCCAATTTACAACTTTCAAAACCCTAAAATTATACCCTATTGCAAAATTACAATTTGTAAAACCTAATATGTCTATTTCATAATCATATGTTTAATCTTTAAGCATATATATACACATTTAGTTAACAAAACATTACAGTAAATCATAATCTAAACCTATGAAATCCATTAAAATTTATATAAAAGTTTGAGTTCATTACCTTACTTTGAAATAATCCTAACTTATATTACTTTATATCAAATCTGCCACGGTTTTACTAGCTTTTGCAAATTTGTAAAGAGGTTAAGCTTGATTTGAAGGGAGAATTCTGTTTAGCTATAAGTGTAGAAATGGTGTGGTAGGCTCTTGAGGGGAATGTGTCTGTTGATGAAGGGTTCAGTAGAGTCTGGAAAATGTGGAGAGTCTGTTGAAGAGGAGAACGAACATAAAATGCTCCGCCACATCAGGCGTTCACCCAGGAAAACGCCTGGTGACACGCGCGTATGGCTAGGGAAGCGCCTGATGAGTGAAGCGTAACCTTAAGCGAGCGTCCATCTTCTTTGAAACACGTACCAGCTGCACGAGTAGAAAAGTGACCGAGTGTTTGGCTAGGATAACGCCCCATCAGGCGTTCGGCTAAACACGCGCCTGTCGCTGGGGCGTGCCGTTAAGAGTGCGTCTATCATCAGACGTTCTTTTGGGTTGCGCCTCCCACCGAGCGTTCATCCAGCGTCCGCCCCAACTAAGCGTTTTCACAGGCGTACGCCCGTAAAACACAATTTCAACAGACGTATACTTGTATATGCGCTCAACGCCAGACGTTAGTTTAGACTTACGCCCGATCAAAATTTAATCCCTGCCTGTTGTGTTTCAGGCGGAGTAAAGATCAATTTTTTTACTCTTTACTCTTTGGATTTGGTCGTCCCACTGTGGATGCTCTTGCATTAATGCTCTAACATATTTTGATTACCATAAGTACAATTATTGACCAACCGAGTTACTTCTCTAAACTCAGTCGCAGAGTTACTTCTCTAAACACACCAAATTAAGAATAATAAGCAAAATATCATCTTGATATCCCCGGAGTGTAAAGTAAATCTGATGCATCTAATGCATATAGTTTGTGTTTTTATATTTTCGAATGCACAGAAAGTTAATCCTAAAATAGCTACAAACGATAAATGAGTTTCTCACTTATTTTAGTAAACATTCTGGTTGTCCTCACTTCAAATCCAGTGTCAGTGTGCAATGTAGGAACCCTTGATCTTCCCACATTTTCACAATGATTAAGAATCAGTTAGTAATTTACTCGACTCTAGAATATTGGTACCGCAATTCTTAGATGGGGCTCGTAATTCCAGTAGATGGTCATCACAAAGTTTTTTCTTTTGATAAATTTAAGTTTCATAGACTGAAATAGCTGACGCTGTTTTATTTAGTTAGCTTGGCTAATGCCTTACATGAAAAGGCAAGTTTAAAAACTGAAAATAATAATGCTGTCAGCATTCCTCTGTAGGTCTAATGAACTAATCAAGATCGCCCATCGAAGTCTCCACATGCACCTCCTTCACGTTCGTGCGGAATGGTCCCTCTTTATCTTTTATCTTTTTTTCGTTCCCGGAGATTCAGATGCTCTCTTCAGGTTGTTCATTTGGCAAATAGGCGGAGAAGGCTGTATATCCATATTTGCATTAGTCATTAGTTCCTGTAATATGTAAAGACAAATGTTCGTCAATGTTTCGAACGCGTACTAAATACAGAAATGAGTGGCCAGGGTGCTAACCTCCGATATAAAGTCATCGACAAAGTATATGCCGCCCACGAGTTAGGTTTGACGAATGCATTCGTAACTTCAAAAGTGTCAGATTTCTTCTCAGCTGCAAACTCGGGTGTCATTATCTGGAAAACAATTTGACGATGCAGTATGCCGTATAGAATCTCGACACATGCTCAACTCCCTTGGCCTGCTCAAAATAAAAGTTATCGTTAGTGTTCAATGCTGTGAAAACTGCGATTATTAGGTGATGCACATGACCATCTTTATTCGGTATGACATTGGTTATTTTGAGTGTTAATGCAAAAAGAAACCTAGGTTTATGAATTCATCTACAGCAGATGCAGTTCAATTGATGCAGAACCTCTACAGACCCCGTGTTAAGTTTGTAGTATATGCATATATCAATTAGAAAAAAATTGCTATGCTGCAGTTCTCACACCACGTCAAAAGCCATGATCTTGTGAAATCAGAGACTTATTTCCGATAGGGATTATCAGTTTGTAAAAGATCCTCCCATGTCCTTAATCTTTCTTATGGAACAATCAATTTTTTATAGATCTACAATACATTCTATGCCACATAATGTCCGATCGGAGTTCTAATAACCAACATCATACAGATTCAGATTTCATTTTTAAGATTAAATGCTTTCCAAGGTTTGTTCTACGAATATTATCCTTTCATAGTAAAAATATGTGGAAATTTTGCAAAAAAATACCTCTATCATGCGCGTCAACGAAGCCGCTGTGTGTTCTAACAATGCCTCTGCCACAACTCCCCTTGCAAAGAATGTTGTGGCTCCCATTCCATCGGTGACCCTCATTCTTAAGCGCAACCTGTTCAGAATATGTTTGAGTTATGTATCTGTAGTGTTTAAATTGTTGATAAACATTCTGTATACACATTAAAAGAACCCAGATATTACTTTGGAATTGGCTGAACGTATCTGAAGCACTGTCGACACTGCTCCAGGACGCGTTCATTCTTCAATTCCTCTGAGCATTCACGGCAGCACATTGTGCACCAGTCATCTGCAAAGTGTGTTATTTGCTCGAGTCCTGTCAATGGATCTCCTGCCTGCAACGACAACACATCAACATATCTTAAGTTTTTAAATTGTGAACAGGATGAGGTAAACAGATTAGGCCGGATCTCAATCTCGGGATTAACTCTTTTCTCGCTCAGTATTGCAATCGTTATATCCTGTGTTTTCGTCCGTCTGCAGAACCTGTCCCTCCAATCCTCTCAACGCTGCTGTAGTTTGATTCCCATAGGCTAGTTCCTGCGTTTTAGAAACAGTGTTATGCATCAAAGGATCATATTTTTCCCTAGTTCATAGTGAGTAGTTCCAAATCAAACCCCAACAAAATATGCTCTAATCTTTTAGATACTTTTTCATACCTGCTATGGTTGATTTTCCATGTGACTGTTTCCTGAGATAACCAAACATTTTTTGGATGCTGTGCAGTTGATTTGTCCTGCCATGTGGAAGTTGGCTAAAATATTGTGAAGAATTCTCTTGCAGGTAGCATTTCTATTTTCTCACCCACTTAAATAGAACTTGTAGCGTAAATGTTTATAATGGAGAGTCATCCAATGGCCTTCTATTTTTCAGTTTCAAAACATGTATAGTTCCTGGTATAATCGAAAATTATATCAAAAGAGGTGGGAGTTACAAAACCTGAGTGAAATCCCGTTAGTTATCTTAAATGGAGAGGAGTATACAAAAATAAATTATGACAATTGCTGGGTGAAATCAAGCAACAATGATCAAAATAATATAATGGATGTAGATTTTTTTTTTATTAGTCTGTCTAATCTCACCAAAGAAAAAAATGTCAATATGACCTTGTATACCTTACCTAGCCAAGAGAATGATAAATACATGCAGCTTAAACCTTGTATTCGTCGACATGAATCCACTTTATAGATGACCATTTGTTACCTGAAATCACTGGGCAACCACCTGGAACAAAATTGGAATGAGATATTAACTCTGCTTATTTCACATTGGGAAAAATGCTATCTGATGTAGGACATATTTCCGTTGTGTTTGTAGTTGAACATGTTTGTGTGATTGAATTTACCATACTCCTCAGTAGCTTAGGACATATAAGCAACAACAGTAACTGATTTTTCTAACACTGTAAGGAATAAAAAAACACATACCACGCAAACTTGATGGATCTAGAGAGGCCTCAGGTCTCATGCTCTAGAACAACAATGCATCTCCCATTCTTGGTTTAACAAAGAGACTCTTCTTTCCACACTCAGATAATTCATTCCACCATGGTACAGAACTGATGTTTCCTTTTGCAGCTGGAAATACTGTTTCACCTCCTTCTACATCTGAGCTGCAAAAGTAGACAAATAAAAAGGAAGAACATTTCAGTCTGTGACATTCCACACAGGAAGAAAAAAAGCATCTAGTAAAAGATGTGCATGAAGAGAGTAGGGCTCTTAAGATATATAAGAACGGTAGCTATCCGCTGACCCCCATTCTTTGTATTGCAATGATCGAGAGAGTAGTCGTAGTGAGGTTCATATTTCTGACCGACTTCATAGTGAAGAATTTGAAGTCCCTCTCCATGAGCTGTAAAATTTTAAGGTTTGTCTTGAATAACATAAAAAAAAGCATACAAAGATAACGATGTCTGTGCACGTCGCATGCAACATTCACACTGTTCAGTTATATTTGTAAATGTATGCTCTATTGTCATCCTCCAGATCACATAACGCAATTTAAATCATGCTCAAAGCCTCAAACTATGAAAGACACTACATTTTAAAATGCAACACACAAATACAAACAGCTAGTTACCACTGAAGTAAGGGTTTGGCATAAGTGAGAAAAGTTAACTGCATACTTTCTGGTATAAATGTGAAATCTGCAATCTAAAAAGTTAAAAGTCTTCGGACACCGAAAGTGCTACTGTCTCTTCTAAAAAGTTCTGCTACGGACTAAATTCATTACCACAACTACTTGCTTCAACGGTATCTTGTAATATGAAACGATGGAACCAACCTACAAATGAGGATCAAACTTAAGCATACGGGTGAAGCAATAATAGATAAAAAAAGTTCACAGAATTGGTTTACTTACCGATTGACCACGTTAATTCATGAAAGTTTGTGGTTTTTGCAAGTATAACAGGAACATCTATTATATGGCCTGCACATAGAAAACCATATTGAATCAAGAACCATAATAGCAAATTACGACTAGCTATTGTTTGGAAGTTAGTTTTGATACACCAAATCGGTGACACATCTTAATAATATAGCAACCTATTTGAAACTTCTAAACCTCCCACAGGTTGAGACCAAATTAGATTATTCTATAGGGTCCAACAAGCTTCTGACTTCTATCTGGATTAACCTGCACACCTTTACAGAAATTCTAAGTTTCCAAATGTGCCAAAGTATAACACCAATTTTGAGAGTGTCATTGTTCTGTCCCTCACTAGTGGAAAATGGTCTATCTAAGACACTATGGAACTACAGAAACCAAGTGTCGGACGTAAACGTTATTTTGAAAGCGTCGTTGAATTTAAGAAAACGGAAACAAAAACGTTACTTTGAATGTGTGGCTGACTAAAGTCAAGTTGTCGTTGTATTATGACTTATGTTGACTACACAATGACACTTTGATATATTGTTTCCGTGGAAGTATATTCCATTTCTATGGTTAGATTTGCTTTAAAAGAATGAACGGTAGTGGATCAAATATCTCACCCCAACCCTATTATCTATCCTAAAGGAGAGAGAAAACATATTATTCTCTCCGCCTCTGCGCTATCACTCCCGTCTCTGTTTCTCCTTCACCTTCACTCCATTTCACTCTCTGCTTCCAAAAAAATAATTCACAAAAAAACCACCACCATGAGCCAAGCTGGAGAGAAAAATATCAACATAAACTATTTTCTTTTCAATCTTTATCTTGTAAACCCACCACCATTAAACCTTCGAGAGAAGTCTTTCTCCTGTTTATGTTGTTATTAAATCTTTCTCTTGAAAACCCATCACTATATTCTTTTTAATCCTTCTCGTGCTTGATATTCTACTGATAAAGTTAGAGTTTGCAATTTCAAAGTTAGGGTTTGCAAAAAATAATAATAATCTTATTTCTGGTGTTCTTTCTTCGTCTTCTTCCTCTTGCTTTTTGTTGGTTTTAATAATCATTTTTTTTGTTTGTTGACAAGGTTTTAAGAAGAGCATTCAATTTGTCAAGCATTTTTACTTGATCTCGAAGATCTGAGGTATAATCACTTTACTATGAAGATTTTGAGTTTAGTTATTTCGGGTCTAGGTGTTTAATTGAAGAATCAACTGATTGAGTTGTTTCAAAGAATCAATTTTGGGGGTTTTTATTTTAATTAAACCCTAGGTTCTTATAATTGGGGGATTTAAATTTAGGGTTTGTATGGTTTCCTTTGTTTAAATCATGATGTGATAGTTTGATCTTTAATGATGGGGAATGGGGTTTAGTTAGATTTGTTGAATCCTCCATGAGGAGGACCTCCTTTTAGTGTCAATGCTTGTATAGCCATAAATTCTTTTCAATTAACAATTTTTTGTTTCTTATGTGGTGAAATGTTTTGTTTGAATTTGTTTTGCAGAGCATATGCTGTTTTATGCAAGTGAAAATTATCCAGTGGAAGACAATTATTCAAAGTACATTACATAGGTATTTTAAGAAATTACATGCTTTCAATTTCTCGTTTAATTTTTTTGTTTAGATGGGGTTTTCTTCGTGTGCACCTAATGTCACTGTTGGGGCATTCATGTATTCATATTGGAACTAAAAAAAGGGGCTTATAATTAGAATTGATGGCATCCTTATCATATGTAAACAAAATTACTTAATTAAGTATACTTTTGAAATATTTTAAGATTGATTGCACTTTAAAAATGAGTTGACATGCCATAACTATATCTTATTTGTATTAGAAATATATTGCGTTCTTCCGTTATGAATGTACAAAAGTTCAGAACTTTAATTAGTTTGTGATTTGTTCTTCCATTGTTCTGTAATCCATTTTGCGTAAAATGATCCATCTTGTAGGTATTGCTCCGTTAAACCATTGGTCTCATCAGTTGTTCATAAAGGCAACTTATGAAAAAAAACTATTTAGCAGTTGTTAGATCATGGATCTTGTTTGAAATGCACTTCAGGCATATTAATTACAGTTTATTTCATCTTAATATTGATAGTTTATATGATGCCTTTTGTAATTTTATGATTTAGATTTCATGATACTCACTAGTGGTTTGTACTTAATACTACATCTGTATATAAAAGGATGCGCATAGTGTTCGAAAGGAAAATATTTTTTCTGGAGTCTTGTATACTACTCTTAGTGATATGTGTTTTTTTGTTTGTTTGGTTCTGAGGCTGTTGATTTCCACTGTCTGAACTGTACAACCTAATATTCATAATTCAGTTCGTCCTGCTTAACTTGTATAGAAAGTATCACCATAACCCCAGCTCCATATTATCAGCAAGGGAAATGATATTTGAATGAGTTGTTGAAATTAAATTTTGTTTCATGTCCTATCATAACCATTCAATCTTGTTCTTTGTTTCAGGGACTGATGGTGAAGAGGCATCTTTGTTTGCTATGGATATTTTCAAAATGTATGTTTTTAAATCTGATTGAGTTAAGTTCTGAGTTCTTACTCATTGTTGGTGATCTTAATATTTGGAGTTTATAACAGGTATGAGAGATATGCCCAAAAGAAAGGTTGGATGTTTGAAGTTATAGATATTACTGAGTCTGATCTTAAAGGATACAAGGTTTGCTTTCTATACTCTGTCATTTAGTTAACGATATATTTTACGGTGGTATAGGTGTATATCTTACTGCAGGTTGTACTTCATTTTAGGTAGCGAGTGGATCTATTACTGGGGTCGGAGTGTATGGTACACTTAAATTTGAGGTTGTGTTCTAGTTTCGTAGCAGATACAACCACTTGTAGATCTGTAAATAATTTTTTTAAGGGACTAAATGATTGCACTATAATTTCATCTATATTATACGATTTTACTAGAACATTCGCCCCATTAGAAATAATGTCTCAGTTTCTTGTTTTTTGTTCATGTAAGGTTACTTCTCATGTTTTTTTTTTCCTTACTAAGGCTACTTCAAGTTTTGACTCTTTATTTGGATGCTTATAGGACATGTAAGAACATGTGATTGTTTTTGTATTTGATTTTGACATGTGTGCCGTTCTTATTGATTTTTAGGATCCAACTATTATAGTTATTAACAAACCTCCAGGCCTGCCAATTCAGGTAATGTGATAGCCAATTGTTCGGCATTATTTCTTTTTGATTTATAAGTGAGTGCCTCATATATGGTACTTGTCCCGGAACAGGGTGGCATTGGAATCAAGCAAAGTTCTCAATTATAATTCTTTATCACAATTACAATATGATACTAATTCATATCAATATCTGCTTAATGATGAATTTGATGTGAGATTTATTGCACAAGCAGCAAAGCAATGTGCTTTCGTTTTTTTTTTTTGAATATGTACTTGGAATATCTAGGCTTATAATTTTTGTTTCATGGTGGAAAACCTAACTGTTTGTATCTTTGACCTGTAAAGGTACTCCTGGGAAGGTGCGTCCTGGTGGAGTGGTGGTGGTGGCATGGTGGTAAAGGGGGGATGGATAATTGTAATGGCACTTTTTCTACCGGCGGTGTTGCATATCGAAATGCTGATTTGCTTTGTGAACTTGGTAGTGCAAGTGGGAATGCTAGCTTCAATGGCTCTACTAGTGGTGTACTGGTAAGCGAATGGACATGGTTTCTTCTCATACCTCAAGTGAACAAGCCAGTATATGAATAGATAGAAGTGACTTAGATGTAATTCAAGATTTCATTATTTTTATGCTGTTTTTGTGATTTTGAACCTTAGTATGAATTGTACAATGAATTGAAAATTTTGAATTCATAAATCCAAGTTTTATTTCAGTGTTATTTGAGTTTCAGTCAGGTTTTTATTTCAGCCCAGTCAGAATGACTGAAGTCAGCCAGATCTGATTCTTTTTTTTAATATTAAATATAAATGAAATGACACTCTGGATAGGTGGAATATTCTTTATTTCTAAAATGTAAGTCTACGACGTATGCGAGTTGTAAGTAATTAGCGATAATTAGAAAGTATTGTTTAGTTGTTTAGCGTTAACTTGAAGTGTCGTTCTAGAATAAGAGAGCTACTATACGATACTTTCCGCGGTGTCGTATAACAGGCTCTGACAATTTCGACTGTCGAAAACAAACCTTTTTCAACTACTGCCTTCCATTGTTAGTAAATATATCCTGCATCCAACCTAAAAATTAGTATTATCAATATCATATGCAATATTTATATCCATACTAACCCAAACTCTTTTAGAGAAGTCACAATCACAAAAAAAAATGTTGGATAATCTTCTGATGTATAACACAGAGGGGACAAACAATATCAATATTAGGTACCACTCTAGCTAACCTAACAACAGTAGGCAAGCACTTTTGAAAGCCCATAAGAAATTTAAAATTCTAGGTGGAAGTCTAGCTTTCCAGAAATATTTCTAGTTAATAGCATTAACTAGTTGAGTATTTCGATTGTTATTCATAGCATTAGAAATAGCTACGTAAGCAGACTTGACAGAGAAATTTCCATTGTTCTTGGGCAACCACCAAATCTTATCAGAACCCTTAAAAGGAATTCTTAGAGAGAGGATATCCTTAACAATAACATTATCAAATAATGCCTTCAAAGTATTAACGTTCTATTGTTTATCCCTATTAATAAGTTGATCCACTTGCACCATATTAGAAGAAGCAAGATTAGAATTAAGATTAGAATTTCTGGTAGGAACCTATTTATCCTTCCAATATTTATACTTTCCCCATTACCCACTTTCCAACAATAATATTGCCTCACGATGTCTAAGCCTTCAATGATACATTTCCAAATCCATGATCCATGTCTAGTACATGTATCATATAGTGGGTTTGAGTTAGGGTAATACTTGCTCTTAGTATTCTAGCCAACAAAGCGTTAAGGCTTTCCAGCATCCTCCAAGACAGCTTAAATAAAAGAGCTTTGCTAAGGATAACAATTTTTTTAATCCCCATATCCCCTAACTATTTTGGTCCAGCCACATCTGTCCATTTATCCAGAAAAACTCCTTTCTTATCAATGTTTTTCACACCGCCAGAAACACATTTGGATTGAATCCATTTTATCTGTTAACTTCTTAGGATGGGAAAAACATCCATATGATGGCTAGCGAAGTACATACTGTGTAAGAACAGTTCTACCAGGAGGATTTAGAAATTTAGACTTCCAGCTAGCAAGTTTCCCTTGAAATTTATCAATGAGAGGGGAAAAGGATTGGATTTTATTTCTCTGCAACAATAGGGGTATCGTAGATACTTATTATTCAAAGGCATTCTTTTGATATGCAGTATGTTAGCAATATCATTCTTGATAGATAAAAACACTTTTGGGCTAAAAGCCATGACAGATTTATCAAAGTTAACAAACTGACCTGAAAATAGACTAAATTAATCAATGATTTTAGCAATATTTCGAGCTTCCTTAGAGTTAGCTTTAGTGAAAATCATGATCATCTGCAAATAATAAGTGAGACACATGCAGATTATTTTTTGTAGCTTTCATACCATGGATATCATTGACCTGTTCAGCTTTAACTAAACCTAGAAAAGGAATCCATACAAAGAATGAATAAGTAAGGGCATATGTGGATCCCCTAACTTAACCCTCTTTGTGGATTAAAAACCATACCTGGAGATCCATTCTAAAGGATTGATGTAGACACTATTGATAAACACTGTTCAATCATATCACACCATTCTTGGGAGACTTCTAGCTTTTTGAGAGTAGCTAAGAGAAATTTCCACTATATTATGTCAAAAGCTTTAGACATGTCAAGCTTGACATCCGTCCAACCTTTATGAGACATGTATTTCTTCTTTGAGTCAATTAACTCATGCGCAATCACAATATTATCATTTATTAATTAACAAATTAGCAGTTTGATAAGGAGTAATAATTCTATAAAAAAAAACCTTTAATTTAGCAGTCAACAACTTAGAAATAATTTAATATGCCATATTGCACAGACTAATTGGCCTAAAAGCTACGGCGTATTTAGGACAATTAACTTGGGTTTTAAAGTTATGAAATTATGAATTAGTTGTTTAAGCATATGTCTGGAATGAAAGAAATTTTATACTAATTCAACAGTATCATTGCCAATAATATCCCATATCTTTTGGTAAAAACCATGAGGAAAGCCATCAGGGCCAAAGCTGGTCCAAGGATGCATACCAAATCATATGCTTAATTTCATCATTGTTAGGTATTCTAATGAGCATTTTACTATCCTTATTAGTAATGCAAGAATTAATCTGACTCAGATAAGCAGAGGGTTCTCATTATGGTCGATTACAGAACACTTGTAACATATCTTAAACATCTGTATCTCATAGTGGTATTTGACCCAAGCTTCTTGACCTGCAACAGCTGGCAACCATGCTCCTCTGTTTAGAGGCTTAGCTTAGTCAACTCAATTTCAGTTTCTGCTTTTACCAGCCTGCCTCTCTTAGAATGCGCATTTGGCAGGGCAACAAATATCTTCCTCCCAATATCTATAATACCATCTACAACTGCAATCAAGATGCTCCAATAGTAGATTTCGAATTTTTACTCAAAATATTTGGCAGGTGAACTTAACATCAAATATTGGGGTTTTAGGATAATATTTTTCACAGCATTAGGAGAAAACCCTGAATAGTCCATGGTGTTTTCCCCATGGACAACCTCCTGCTCTGTTCTACTGTTAAACTTAAACACAAATAATCTCAAACCCATAACCTTGATTTCGATACTCCTATACTTTCTCCAGAATGTATAAATTTCATCTTGAACTTTCTTAACTTCTATAGCAGATGGCGAGAATATTTTCCCAATCAAACTATTAGACCATGTATTAGCTGCAGTATCAATTGCTCTAGCTCAAACAACTTTTCTTCTGTGTGGTCTCACTGGGGTAGTTCTGGCATTTTCACTTTGCATCTTAGAGGTAATTGCAGCAAATTGTTAGCCATGTTGAAGGTTTCTTGAGTTTTGAGGAGGCAGGAAAGTATAACACGGATGTAACGTTTGTAGGGTTGGAAGAAATGGGACATGGTTAGGATGAACAGTTGAGCCATGTGAGAGACGAACAAAAACGAGGGAAAAAAAAAAGGAACTATAAGATTCAACCAGGAAAGAAGTACACCTTAACTTAGATGAGAATCACAACTGCTTTAAGGGTCACAAAACACTTCTAGCTCTTCGAGTGTTGGAATCTTACAGTAATGAACAACAAAAGTTAAATGTATCAGAAGATATATATGAATACTGAAATAAGATTTTGTAACACAAACAACTTGACGATGGAAGAATTATAGGTTCAACAAATTGTCTTTAACATATTAGTTCGTGGATGCACTCAAGAATGAATGACGGAAATATGTCCAGAGTAAGACTGCCCGATATAGCTTGTATCAACACAACACAAGCTACCCGCTCTCTGAACTTAGCAACAAGGATTGGAATGAAATAAACAAACAATGCACAAAACAAACCAATAAGAGGTGAAAAGAAGACGTGATAGTAGTAGCTTTTTGGATGAGTTGAAAAGAGAATTTCGACTAGTATTTATAGGAGAAAGGCAACCAAAGAGGAAGTCTAGGGTTTCAGATTTTTTGTAAAACAAATCAATATTGAAAATGGAAAAAAAAAATTCCCATAAATAAAACACTAAGAGAAGATATTTTAGTAAAAAATAGATTTCGGTTGACACGCGCACAAGCCCAAACATTTTTTTGATAACTATGGTTCTTAGTTATACGGTGGTATTCATCTTTAGTTTTACCCATTATGGGACTAAAGACTATCTCTTTCACTCACTCATGAAAATGACCAGAGATCTATAGAGACTCTTAGGTCCTAAGATCAAACCACACCAAAACCAAAAAACTCTTTATTAAAACTCTTTTTCTCCAAAATTAAGTTTTGAGAATTTGATGACTAGCGCAAATGCTCCAAGAAGAAATAATGCACAAATGCTACAAGTGGATTTAATTCCAACGCAATACTGCTTAAAATCATCAAAACACTTCGACTTAATAGCTAGAAGCGAAAAATGAACAAAATATCAGATTAGCAACACCATAAATTTAGTTGTACATCAACAAGTAACAATCAAAACAGAAATGGAGATTGGAACAACTAAGAATCAAAATTCTTAAAGAAAAACTTTTTTTTTTCTCACTGCCGATTCACAGAGCACTTGGTGTGGAGTAAGTTCAAGTTCGCTCGGGCAACTTAACCAATCAAATAAATATGTCAAACTAACAGTTTTTAAAGGAGTGTACAAAAATGGATACACGGATACTTCTGGTATTTCAGTGGAATTTAATATGTGATATACTAGTATTCCACAAAATTGTTTAGGAAAATTCGGCAAGTGACCTTCATGATGGGAACTTCTACGCTCTTATAGCCAGTGCAGAGAGAAGCACAAAAATTCCAATTTGACTAGGTTGATAGCTAACCAACAACAATTTTGACAGCCACTATTATCTAAACTTATGCCATAGGAAATAGCAAAATTTTGAGGTTAATGTAAACATCTAAAGGTGAAGCATTTAGTAGGTCTCATAGTATCGTATTTTAATTGTTCATATATCACTTGTGATTTCTATTCGAAAGCTTAGTACTTGCATTTCTATGAAGGACTTCCCGGGCATCAACCTCCAAAGCCGTACTGAATTCTTTTAGAGGTGACAAGGCTTGTGTTTCAATATTTTGTGTACTAATTGCTCTTCCAAAACATGTACATCTATCTACTCAGTGGTAGGGCTGGATCGGATCTCAATTAGACACATGATTTTATCATCATAATCGCTTCTTTAGGATGTAGCTTTAATTACAACGAAACATCAGTGATCCAGATCACTCGTTAGTCGAACTCAAGAGAGGAATGACCTCTAATAATGTTCAATTAAGCAATATTCAGTATGGCGTATCTACTCAATAGTTACTTAAGAGGCACGGTACTGACAACGTCGAGTTTCGATTTAAATGCAGAGATTATATCATATCCCTCTTTGAATGCAGGTTTTCTTTGCATCTTCAAGGAGATTAGTGCCTTAACACCAATATGTACCCACTGTATGTGAGCTTTCAAGAAACTATAGAGTTATAAGATATCATCTCCATCACTTGATTGAGCAAAAATAATCATATCAACAAACCCAAATTCTTTCAAATGATAAAAGCATGAATTGCTAGCTAATAATTTCACATGCAAAAATTAAATATATTTCAAACTTGGTCAGTACCAACATATTGTGAGGCATTTCTTTTCTTTTTTCTTCAACTGTGTCACAAGAAGAAATGCCATTAAACCACAAGCACACAAGACTAAGAAGCAATCTATAACTACACTAAATAAAACATAAATGGCAAACACAAGTCGAAGTTGGTCCATTCTTAGACAAACAAAACTTAACCACTACTTGTATAGACTAAAACATTCATTCCTTCAAATCCATCAGTGTTATTCTGGCCCCTTGGACTCATCATGTTTTGAAGCTTCCTTGATCTCATTGTCAGCATCCTCCCCGATGTCTGAAGTCCACAGGGTCAAATTGTCACGGAGAAGTTGCATAATCAATGTACTATCCTTGTATGATTCCTCACCCAAGGAATCCAATTCAGAAATGGCCTCATCAAATGCCTGCAGGATACAATTTTTCAGCTCAACGATTAATAAGAGGCAAAGATTATGGGCAACATTGCACGATATAAAGCCAGACTTGTGGCCAAAGGCTTCAACCAAAAGGAAGTCCAGCTATAAATACCCATATTCCTTGGCCAGAAAAAGATTAGTTACTACTGACTCCATCCTAAAGGTTTAGTAGCTAAGAATGAAATTAGGGAAAAAGGAATATGGCTATATATAGTTCAACTTCCATCCAAGAAACTGTACCGACTTCATCAATCACCATCACACAAAAATTCATGAGACAGAGCTTCCTTCCATCCAAGTAAACTCACCAAATTCTATGTGTGACTCACGGAATTTCACGTATTATGGCAGTTGACAAAGTCCGCACAGTTGCCTTTGATGGAAACAAGCACACACTTTCAACCAGATGAGAGAAATATTCTAGGTTGGAAAATTCAAATGAAACCTGATGGCAAAAGAATTGCGAGATGTAACACGTTCAAATGGGATCTAGATATTTCTGCCTTAAAATATACACATTACTAGCTTAACATGGGCTTTTTACACTTTAAACTCTCAAGGAAGTCAACGACCTAACATGAATATTTGCTAAGAAACTAACATGAAAACAAATGCTAGATTGCTCTAGTCTACACCACACGGTCGGGATCTGAATTATGAATTGATCCATTAAGGACTCACAAAGCGTTGACTAAAAAAGGCCATAGATCAACCTATACGAAATTGCACAGTACTTTATTGCACAGCAGTGCCCATCGAAATGTTCGCAATTGCATAAATAATGTCACAATAACAACCAAGCAATTAGAAGAAGAAAAACACATCCTCCACCTCTAGGTCAATGTTACGATAACAGCCCAAACAATTATATTTTAACTATGCAATTGTTTTTATGAGGTGAATATCAAGAGACTGTTATAAATATAAATTATGGAGATAACCCCCACTACTCCATTACTCTATACTTGAGTATGAAGTAGTGGTGGTCATGTACATAATTAAACAGAAGACAATTATATAGATGAAAAATTAACAATACTAACTTAAGTGAGAAAATACAAGTAACGCACAAACGATTTCACCCAACCTACAAACATCTAGGGAAATAATTGTATTTAAGATAAAAATACATCAACAAAACGTACCTGCTTAGCTAGAGTGCAAGCACGATCTGGTGAATTTAGGATTTCATAGTAGAACACTGAGAAGTTAAGAGCAAGTCCAAGCCTTATTGGGTGAGTGGGACTCAATTCAGCCAAAGCAATGTCCTACACCAGCAGAAAAAGAAAAAACAAGATCAAAACCACAGAGAAAGAAAAAAAATGCAGATCCTACTTTATATAAAGTATTAAAGAAGAAGTTTGACCTGAGCAGACTTGTAAGCCAACAATGTACTCTCAGCAGCTTCTTTTCTATCACTACCAGATTTAAACTCAGCCAAATACCTATGATAATCACCTTTCATCTTAAGGTAAAACACCTTAGATTCAGCAGCAGTGGAGGAAGGAATAAGATGGGAATCCAAAAGCCCTAAAATCCCTTGACAAATCTTATGAAGTTCAGTTTCAATCTTCCCCCTATATTCTTTAATAATAGAAACATGATCTGCATTCCCACGGCTTTCTTCCTTTTGTTCAATACTTGAAATAATCCTCCATGAAGCTCTCCTAGCTCCAATCACATTCTTATAAGCAACAGACAACAAGTTTCGTTCCTCAACTGTTAATTCCTCAACATCAACTGTTTTTGCAACGTTCTCCATAAATTCAACCATCTCTTCATATCGTTCAGCTTGTTCAGCTAGTTTAGCCAAATACACATATTCCTCTCGTGATGTAGACATCTTAGTTACTACTGTTGATAATAAAAATCACAACAACAAAATTAGGTCTCCGATCACAAAATCAATCTATTTTTTGCCCTAATTTAATTTTTCAAAACTACAAACAAGATAATAGATCTGATCAAGGTAAACAAACCTACATATGAAAATAAAAATCAAATTCAAAATTAAACGAGAATGAATAGAAAATGATACCTAGGAAGAAGGCGTTTTTACTTTTCTTTCTCTGGAGAAATGAAGAAAAAATTTTGAGAGTCCGAGATGAAGAGGCACAACTCCACTGCCTTAAAAACCTCGCCTTCGGGGGTTATTATTACGATTGGTTCTTGGATTCCAGATTCAACTCCAACTCTGCCACGTAGGGTTGACCCGTCAACTCAAAATAGTCCGTGTCTTGTAACACGGAATTTTGTCAACTGCATTTTTATTTTTTTTTAGATATCGAATCCCGTGGATGTTGAATAATTTTGTTGCCCAAGGGACAGGGCATATTGCCTGGTCGAGAAGGTCGGGAACAATTGACAAAAGGTGGGTGCCTGGGAATATCCTCTGTTGGTTACGATGCCGTCATCTATGCCCTGCGTGGATCATCTATTTTTAAGGATACTGAGACCTCTTATGAGCTTTACTCATTCGAGTACAGGAGCTAGAACAAGTATAATTAGGGGGATAACTGCTCGAGATTTAGTCCACTCTTTGTTACTTCAAATTTTAAGTCGGTGTGTAGACTCACACCCATAATCATTTGTGGCAGGAATCCACAATCCGATTGCAAATGTTTTGCTGTAGAATCCCCTTAATGCTCAAAGACAGGAGATATTCTGCCCAAAGATGACAGTCATGACACTAGTTAATTTTTCTTATAGCGGGTAAATTTCTGGTATTCCAGCATGCAGAAAAAACGGCAAATAATATTTGCTCAAACTTGACTTTCTTTCTTGTTTGTCTGATGCTGTAAAGGCTAATTCTAGTCCCGTGGTGGTGGATCACTAATAAATGTATTAACTGACTTTTCTAGGAAAAGAAATTTGAAAAACTAAAAAGTCCCTTCCAGATTCATCATTCATTCTTTAGGATTTGGCCATTGGATTTCGGCAAAAGGCAACCAAATAAAAGTTGTCCACCCTGGCACAGAGAAACGAGTGGATGTCCATCAAAAACCTAAAGGATCTTAGCTGCATTCTTCATGATGTGGCGACTGGTAAGGAGAATTTCACACACTGTTACATGAGGTGGCCTAAAACATATTGATTGTCCATAGTATAAAACCACTTTACTCAGTATTAGAATTCGAGTATTCAAACTAACTATAAACTAACAAAAATAAAAAGCTTCTACGACACATTGTGGTTGAAATGGTAAGACTACGGACCAACTCAACAAAAACAGTAGGGAACTTCCAAATCCTTTTTTTTTCCCATTTTTTTGTTCTTCCAAACATACCCCACCATATTCTTCAATTTTAACAAAATTCTTCGAACCACAAATGCCCTCATCCTACCCTAATCAGCTGTTCACAGCTACATAGTGCACACATATCTAAAAAGAAAACAAAACAAATTCTAAAACCCGGAAAGACTAGAGGCTTCCAAAGCGTTTCAGATTTAGGTTGGCTTCCTCATATTTCTCCCAGCACGAATTACTTCATCCACTAGCAGCAACTGGGAAGCAATTACAGGCCTGCCATACAGCATAAAAGTATTAAGAAAAACATAATCACCCTTGATATTGCTAGAAAGAGAGATAATAAACTCTACATACCCTGAGTTTATGATTTGGCGCTTCACGGAGTAGTTGTCAAAAATACCCTCCATTTGTGGGTCAATTGGTTCTCCAGTATGCAGGTTCAACCCCACAACATTCCCCTTGTCATGCTCACCCTGAAAAAAATCATTAAATTGCTCTAAGTCCGCTGAAACTTATTATACATTTCTGATACTACTAGAAGGCATAGTAATTTCATAGAAAAGAAAAATAAGTTACCGTGAGAGAAATGATGACGTCCTGAGTATCAAGACCTGAGTTCTCTGCTAGAGTCTTGGGCACTACAAGGAGGGCATCAGCAAATGCCTCAACTCCAAGTTGTGCACGCTGCTCCAAATTGAAAGAATGACAGTTGGTTAGATGGATAAAAACCTATGAAATAAATTTCACTTGCTAAAGATGTTGTGGGAGTAACAAATATTACCCCTTGAACAGTTTTCTTGACTTCATTGATTAGGTACTGTCTGGCTGCAACCTCAAAAGCTCCAGCGCCCTAGACAATTAGGAAAATTACAATCATCAACACAAAAAAATGCATTACAATCATAAACATCAAATATCCTCCCTTGCAGTAAATGAGTAAAGTAACAGACGGATCTAGGGCGAGAGAAGTTTTTAAGTACGACTGCATATATCTGTTCTCAAGAATCCAGTAAAAAAGCTTACCAATATAACTGCTTCATCCTCAATTGTGTTCTTGACTGCTCTCAAACCATCTCTAACTGCATCCTTGATTTGAGCAATTGTATGGTCATTAGGACCTGCAACAAAAGATGTAATCATGATGATGGGATTTTTATGAATTTATTTACATAAATAGAACTCGTATCATATTGTGGTTCTCAGCCAAAGTTGGCATGCTGAAAGATAATTTTATTCTTATGTAAACCGGAAAATGAAAGACAATCACATGAACTGAAGCGGCAGCCGACAGTAGATGTTTGATTTCCTCGAAGCTAATAAACTAATGAACATGAAGAAACTGAATGGCTAAATCTATTTACAGGAAGAAGTCCAGTAGTGTATGAGAAAAAAATACCTTTGATTAAGATTGTACAAGAGTGAGGGTTCTTCACATTTTCCACAAAAGTGTACTTCTCTTCTCCAAGAACATGCTCATACACAAGTCCTGCCCAACCAAGACAATCTTCTGTGAGGTCATCAACGGAATTAACAGCCTCTCCTCCACAAGCCAAAACCAATCGCTCCATATTTCTTCTCTTTGCTCTTCGGAGGCCCACTATCTAAAACAAGCGTTAGGTTGCAGATAAAGGCAAAGCAACAGGATAGTAAACAATTATCTTTATTAAATTTAACAATTGAAGCGAACATTTCTTAACAATATTGTGGCGCCACCACAACCCAATACATGACATGCAAAAAAATTGAATTCGGAATTGTGGCATGAGAAGTGACTAACCCCTGCTCTAGCAAGAAGGTCCAGCGAAGGTGGATCAATTCCCTTTTGATTGATGACAACAAAATTTTTGTCTGTTCCTGAGCAAAGCTGGATACAATAAAAAAAAGTGAAGTAATGAGATTCATTTTGGTCCGAGATGGATCAAGATACTAGGTTGCCATGTTGGTGCTTTAAAATTTAAATAACCATGACTTCAATACTTCCTAAGTCCATATAATAACGGAGCTCTAAAATCCCCATAGACCATTATTCTGCACGTAACCAAAACATGTATTTGGACCATACCTTTTCCTTTAGTTCGATGATTTTTTTAACTCTCTCGTCAACTTGACGTCTTTCAGCAGCAACCATGGCCTCTCTCTGGTCTGCGTTCGAGTAAAAGAAACCTGCATTTACTTCACTGCAAAATAAAAATAACATTGTTGCATGGATGTTAATGGCCGTATACAACAATGACAAACTGAAAGAAAGATTGAATCTCAATCATCAAATAAAATTTAAAAAAGGACAAAAGCCAAAAGGGGTCTGCAAACAGCATGGCGGCATTTTCTTAAGCTTCGACTGTATCAAATATATACATGACAACTAGAAACAAATATAAAGTAAGAATAGAGCTATATTTTTACTTTAAGAAATTGATGATCAAAAATTACCTTTTCTCATACTCCAAAGAGACATTACATGTTAAGATGTAACAGTTCTCTGCCCGACGTTTCATATCTGGATGCCTAGACCCGTGATCAAGGACAAGACCCTCAACCTACATAAAAAGCAAAAATGTTTCAGCCAACAAGTAGAATACAAAAAAAAAAACGAAAAGGAGTTCAGATAAAATACTACATGGAATCTACTCTTGATTGTCTAAATGCTATAAAAAGTTGATTAACAAAAATAAATTGAGTGTTTGGTAACTTCAGCAATTAGATTTGATGATCCATATAAGTTGATACTTTGAAGACTATTAGTGTGATGACCAAACCGGAGCCCACCATGACTTGTAATAACACTAATAAGTAAACTACGAACCAATCCACTAGCATTCAAAACAGTCCATTTTACTGGGATTTCCAGAGGTGTAGTCCATGGTGGAATCCTATTAATACATAGGCATTTTATGCAAGTTATGCGTGATTAACATCGATGACGTGAAGTCAAATTCCAGCGACCAATAATGTTGATAAAAACGAATTAGTCTGAAGAATAAAGAAAAGTTTCAGACATACCAAACGTGTGTCAACATCAAACTTATGGCGCATGTGCATAATTTCTACCATAAACAAATCGATAGGTTCTTCGGGCTTGCGAATGCAGAGCACCTGTTTGCACCAAATCAGGAATGATGATCAGACAACCAAATCAACAAATGAGAACATCAACCAAATTAATATAAGAAATCAAATGATCTTTGGTGAAAGCAGTTGCACTGATAAATACCAAACGAAACCTAGTCACCAACATTAGATACAGAAACTCTAATAGTAAAATGCCTTAGAAAAAGTTTGGTGATTATTTACTGATGAAGTTTGAATTATTACCCCGAAAAGAAAAGTACTAGGAAATAATGACCAGTATCAGATCATGAAATAAATAAAAGATAAAAGAGACAACTAAAAAGAAGATGAGATGTTTATCAAGGGAAACTGGGCAGAATGACAAAAGAATAGATAACAAATATACAAGTGTACGTAATTCAACTTGAAAAGTGCAAGAGTACTGACCCCATTAACAATGATCTCAGTTAACTGATCTGCCATTGACTCATACAACTACAAAAGAAAGAAAGGCGTGTATTAGGGAAAGCATAAGTAACAGAAAGTAACAGCATACAAGAAAAGGTGCATCAGATGCGAAGCAGAAGAACTAAAACATAAAAATGGTACACACCTTGGTCCTCAAAGTTGTTCTTGCAACCATTTTCAGAATTTCTTTATCAGGTTCATCGCCCATTACCACAGGAGTCTTGAATTTCTCAAGAAATTGAAGGGTGGCTCTCTTGGCAATATCAAATCCATCAACCAGAACACGTGGATGCATCCCTGTGGAAGGAGCAATGGTTCAATAAAAATCACAAAAAGAGAAGAAACTACAGCTGAAATATCTTCTACCGAGGCATTACAATGAACAAATAAATTCTCCACCCCTATGAAGCCACTATCAACTATTCAAATAATTCATACTTTATGAAAATAAGTTGCACACCAGTTATAACTCATGGCAGAATAAGCAATGTAGCACATTCAAATAAACAGCTTTCTTGAAAACAATCATGACTTAAAAACAATATATCCTTAAACATGCTATACTTACCTTCATCAATGTAACGTTCAGACTGCTTCATCAGTTCACCAATGAAAATCACTGTAGATGTTGTACCATCTCCACTGATATCATCTTGTGCAACAGCAGTTCTTGCAATCATAATCGCTGTAGGATTTTGAATTTGCTGGAAGCAACAAAACACATAATTATCAGAATTCTACTAAACATATAACCCATAAACATCTAAAATGTGATAAACAACTCTACCAATTCCAAATATATTATTTCAAAACCTGACTCCAATGTCTTACTGCAGCCTTCCAAACCAAACAGCTCCAATTTTTCTGGTATATGATAAAGCCACTATTGTAAATCCTAATGAAACTAACACTAGAGCTCGTTTGCACACTAGTGCAAAACACACTTCCCCACTAGTGCATAACTCACTTCCTCACTAGTGCATAACTCACTTCCCCACTCAATGACTAAAAAACCCTACATTAAACCTAAATATATCAAAGTTACACAAAGTTAGGGTTGGGCATTAGCAAGATCAAACCAATCAAGAAAATAAAATACAAATTAAACAGCTCGAAGTTAAGATCTTTACCATATCTTTCAAAAGAGTGTTTCCATCTTTAGTGAGCTTGATATCTCCACTTCCACCAACAAGCCTGAAAGAAAACACAGATTAGAAAAGAAAAAAAAAAACTCAAAAATGAAATCAAGGAAAAAGAAGAATAAAACTTACATTTTAATGGTTCCTTTAGGACCGAGATTGGTTTTAAGAACATCTTGTAAACCCTTAGAGGCATTGATGTTCATATGAAGTGCTGCAGATTTGTTAATAACTTCAGCATTTGGATTCAGAAGTTTTATAGACATCTTTTCTTTTGATTACTTCGATTTGATCGACTGAGATCTAATAGTGAGATAGAAGTGAGCCCTAAAAGCAAAGGAGTGTTAAAATGGAGTTAGCAGCGTTTAGTTATGAGAACAAAAAATCTCTTTCACTCCGAGACAGAGAGAGAGAGTTGAAGAGGGTTTAGGGCTTTCGCGATTACAGTGTTTAAAACTAGGTTCTGGGCCAGAACCTTTCTAATACTCCCTCCCCTCCGTCCAACTAATAAAAGATCTAGGTCACTTTTAAGATAATTAGGAGAAAAAAGTTTTTTTAAATATTTTTTTTTTCAATTATATTTTTATGGATAATAATTAGTAAAATTTAGAAATGATATTTTTCTCAAATTATATCACGGATATTCATAAACTTTATATCATTGGAAAATATTTTAAAACACTTACGTGACGAATATAAACATGGTTATTAAATTATACATATTTCTTATACTAACAATAATCAATTAAAAAGATAGTTTTAGAAATATACCCTTATTTAATGATATAGGTCACCTATTAATGGGACAAATTTAAAAATGAATACCCATAATGGTTGGAGTAAAAGATGGACCAAACCTAAATTTGGTCTTTGGTCCGTCCAAATCTAACCACAGTGGGGCGAGTAAATTTAAGATTTGGTCCGGATTTTTACTGTTTGGGATCAAAAATGATCCCACAACTGGACCAAACCCAAACATAGTGGAGCGTTAACCTAGGCTTGTGTAGGCATGACGCTGGCTCTCCTTCTGGTGTCAGACGTTTAACTAGACGTGTGTTTCATCAGACGGGCGTGAACCAGAACTCCGCCTCATCAGGCGTTCACCCAAGAGGACGTCCAATCAAGTGTAACGCCAGAAGCACGCCTGGTAATCAGGCGTTCTCCTAGATTAACGCCTGTGTTGGGCATCTGGCTAAGAAACGCTTGTTATAGGCGTTCGCCTAAGAGAGCGCCTGTGTGTAGGGCGTTCGGCTAATCGAACGCCTGTGCGTGGAGCGTTTCTAATCGAACGCCTACTATTCTAACCGTTGAGATAGCTATTGATTTCTTACCGTTGTAACGGCTATATTTTGATTATATTTTTATATATCTATAAATGAATTTATATCTTTCGTTCTTATTTTGAAACCACACCTTCCACATTTCAAATAACCTAATACAAAGATTATTTTTATCTCTCCTTTTTATAATCATGGCTTATGAAAAATTTAGTATTAATGCAGATAATTTTACCATAGGTAGGGAAGTACTACAATAATAAAAGCGGTAACCCCATTAACCGGAACAGAGCAGGTATTTTTTGTCGATTTCAGGAAATAGGTAGAGAAGTACTACAATTTTCAACTTTAACCGCCAAGGTGAATGAAAGAAGAATTAGGAATGAAACTGATGACGAAGTTGTTGGCAAATCTCTGGAGGAATGGAGAAGATGGAAAAGTTCGGATTTCAGGTACCAACCTCATTTCGAGATCCTAAGGGTGATGGAAAAATACAACCCTTTTGTGTTGATTGCTCTTCGAAGATGTTTAGATCAGCATCCAGGGCGTCATACCACTCGTTGAAGGTTTGATTATAGGTTTTGTGTATATCTCTTTGTAAACTCTCACGAGACATAACTCCTGCGAAAATGAGATATCTTAACATCTACTGATGTATTGTTGTTCTGAATAAGTGATATTGGTTATTTATGATATTTCCGTTAATTTATTCATTACAATGTAGTAAGCATATTGATAATAGAAGACCTAAAAAGTAGATCTAAACTCACTTACGCAGGCATCGCGGCTGCAATTAGCATGTGCATCAAGCCTTTAAACCCATAGGTGCCCCTAGCGACCGAGTGGTGTCTCAGGCGGGTTTACAAGAGATATACCCACAAAACCTATCCGCAGAATTTTGAAATTGTTATTCCTCACCAAAATTTGAGCATAAGTGTTCGATCAAGTCATTTCGCAAACGAATATGCATATCATTGTTGTGTACTGCACGTCGGCGTTGCTCAACGAGTAGGCGGGTTGCTGGAACGCCAAAAGTAGAAAGGTTTTGCCTCCAACACCGTTCTCCGAGGTACACGTTATACTGTGAAAATAAAATAACTATCAACAAATAAACCAATCAACTAACCAAAATTCCAAGAAAATAAAAAACAGTCTTATAAAAAAAAATTATCAACTCACAGTGGCTATCCAAGAGAATATAACCCTTTTTTCTCAGAGCTCGGTTGCTTTCCGTCCAATATCAGTTTCAAGGACTAAAATGGCGGAATCCCACGGTTGCAGGTCACATCGACTACAGTCAACTGATTAAGAAAAGTCCTAGACCGAACAATATCAATACTCTTCCTTATTGTACCCTTCCACCGAGAACTTCTAGGCCACACTGCTTCACTTTCACTCGTTGGGTTCTTTGGTCGACATATGCTCAGATATTCGTATCCCCAAAACTAGATTGTAAAGATAAACAAAGAAATAAATAAATTACCAACAAATAAACATATAAAGGAACTGTAAATAAGACTAAGAAATTTACCTCCAATATTTGGAAGGGTACATCTAGTGACTTTTGTCCCCTGCCAGATGCAGCGGGTCCGGAATATAATTTCGCAAAAGCACCACTACCCCAGTCATAATTGCCAACTGCATTTAGATCCTCAAAAGAAGCTAACCATCCAACATGAATATGTCTTTTTACATTGGAAAATAAAAATTGTCCCAAAACATACATTTAAAAGGCTCTCGCCTTTCTTTCAGCAAGTATGTTATCATCGTTAGCCGCAACCAACGTTCCTGGCTCAAAATATATGCTCAAAAATGCAACTGTAATTGCATCTGAAACCCACTTGGCGAGAATATGTTCTCTTTACAAACTTCACTATCTTTAATTTCTGGAAAAATATACGCCCGAACATATTCAAATTGGTACTTCGCCGAGTCATACGGAATACCACTACCAATAACAATACTTAATCTTGTCAACATGACCCAATCAAGCGGTGTGAACCCAATCTCACTAAAGGAGAAGTGAAAAGTGTTCGTGGTATCCCAAAAACGCTCAACAATGTAGTCAATCAATGCATGTGACGAATCTACTACATCCATGGTTAATAAAGGTCCCATCCTGCCTTTTCAATAATGTATTTAACCCTAGGGCTGTGTTTTGTAATACCTGCATAGGTCTAAATGACCGATTTGAGGGAACCACGATGTAAATACTTGAATTTTGAATCGGTTGAATATGTAATATTCGTCGAAGCGTGACCCTGAGCATCTTCTACGTTAGTATAGTTCGCCAACCCGAGAACATCGACCATTTCTTCAGTAGGAAGGTCTACTTCTGGATCCTCAACAGTTTTAGCTTTCTTGTTCCTCTTTTTTCGACCAACGAATCTCGACGTGACATTGATCAACATCTGTGCAAATGGTACATACAAGTTTCAGAATCAATAGTAATCCTCACAATGCACAAATATAAAACTCTACATTAATCCATAAATCCACAAAAATACTAATTTCATCATTACAAAAGTAATTCTCTAATTAGATAATCAAATGTACAAACATACATAAATCATCCAAATTACAAAATTCATGATTCATAAAATAGTCCACTACTAATCAAATCATCAATTGTACAAAAATTCATCATAATTCTCTAATTCTATAATTCCATAAATATTCATTATAAAACATAAACATTCTTAATCCCCAAATTTCAAAGACAATCAAGTCAATTAATCATAATATTAACCACAACCCAACTCAAATTAACCAACAACTTAATCAATTCTAACTGCAATTCAACAAATTCTTATCAATTTTTTATACCCAATTTACAACTTCCATAAACCCTAGAAATATACCCAATTCCAAAATTACAATTTATAAAACCTAATATGTCTATTTCATAATCATATGTTTAATCTTTAAACATATATATATATACAAATTTAATTAATAAAATATTACAATAAATCATAATCTAAACCTATGAAATCCATTACAATTTATATCAAAGTTTGAGTTTATTACCTTGCTTTGAAATAATCCTAACTTAGATTAGTTGGTATCAAATCTGCCAAGCTTTTGCAAATTTAAAAAGAGGTTAAGCTTGATTTGGAGGGAGAAATGGGTTTAACAAGTGTAGTGGTAGGCGCTTGATTGGAATGCATATGTCTGTGAAGTGTTCAGGAGAAAATGAAATTATGGAGAGGATAAAAAAGTTGTGCGGTAATATATTGCTCCGCCCCATCAGGCGTTCACCCAGCTCTCCGCCTGGTGAGACGCGTGTTCAGCTAGGGAAGCGTCTGATGATTCAAGCGTATGTCTAAGTGTACGCCCGTCTTATTTGAAACACGAACCAGCTGCACGTGTAGAAAAGTGACCGGGCGTGTGGCTAGGATAACGCCCCATCAGGCGTTCGGCTAAGAGAGCGCCTGTCTCTAGGGCGTGCCGCTAGGCGTGCGTCTATCATCAGACGTTATTTTGGGTTACGCCTCCCACCGAGCGTTAATGCAGCGTCCGCCCCAACCAAGCGTTTTCACAGGCGTACACCCGTAAAACAAAATTGCATTAGACGTATACTTGTACATGCGCCCAACGCCAGGCGCTAGCTTAGACAACCGCCCGATCAAATTTTACTCCTTGACCGTTGCGTTTCAGGCGGAGTAAAGATCAAATTTTTTACTCTTTAGTCTTTTGGTCTAGTCGTATGACTGTGGATGCTCTTAGTGGGATAGAGGGATTATCTAATTATAATTTTAGATGTACATCTTTACCCTTCTAACCTCTACTTTATGATATCTATTTAGAGCAAGGGCTATGGCCTATGGGTATGAGATAGCTTTCAAAACAAATAAGTGATTAGGCGAAAGAGGTGCTTTCGCACTGTGGGGAAGTGGGGGAACAAGAGGCTAGACGGGTGAAATTCCCCCGTATAGATTTCAAAATTATTTGTTTTAATAAAAAAATAGTCAGACGGGTGAAGTTCCCCCGTCTGGCTTTCAAATATATTTTCCTAGATCACAGTCGTTGGACCACATCCGTTGGATGAAACTTTTACCTAGATGGGGAACTTCACTCTCTGGAATTTCTTGGACGGGTGAGATCCCCCGTTTGGCTCATACGACTGAAGTTCACCCGTCTAGAGAAGACTGGTGATCACTCCTTCGATTGAAGGAGAGTATGAAAGACTTTGGGCGTTTAAAGGAGAACACTCTACCCATAGTGGAGTCTAATTTGATCAAACTCCTTCATTTTGAAGGAGAACACTCTACCCATAGCCCTTGCTCTTAGATGTACATCTTTATTAGGGATGTAGATACCCATTCATACAAGCAATTTCTACTATATTTGTCAATTTTTATCGTATTCGCATCCTATCCTCCATCTAACGGGTAGGAAGGTGGATAGCTCTTTAGGAAAATTTTCTTGCCGTAGAAGTAGTTTATTGCTCGACTTCTTCTTTTCCTTTTTCGATTCTCTTTTATGTTGATCTTCAAATGACTTTCTATTAGTTCTATCTTTGTTGATTTTTGGCCCACTTTTGCTGCGTTTTATGTTCACTTTTAAATTTATGTTCCATTTGTTGGGATCTTGTCAGAACAGTTCTTCATAATCCGTTTCTGTTGCAGGTCAATGAGCTTGTTTCTGAGTTGTTTTTTTTTTTGTAATTTTTCTTTTTATTTTCGGTTACTTTAGGTATGTTTTCCATGTTTTGATTTTTGATTCTGGAAGAAAAAAAAAACTTATTTCCTTATTTTGCTCACTAGAGTTGTAATGAAGAAGAAAGATCATAAAATATGTATTGGCATCTGTTCTGATAGTATCTTGTTCTTCATCTTGCCCATGTTCTTCAGTAGAACTCTGGTGATTTGCATTTTATATTTTGCATGTCAAGTCTCTGAATATGGCTTCCAAAGGTGATAATAGTATACAACAAAAAATCATGCATGATCAACCTTCTAACTGATCCCTGGGGAAGAAACCCGCACGATACCATGCAGATAAGTCTCCACCTTCAATGTAGCAGGTGGACCGTGATTCTAAAAGATTTCAACTCCATATCATGTCTGCCAAGCCATTATAGTCCGTACATCCTGCACATGCTCTAGATGCTGGTAAAATTGTTGGTGATGGTCGAAACCTTCTGCCGAGAGTCGTGCGTCTTGTCGGGCAAAAAGAAAGCGTAGGGAAAAGATTACAGTTAGAGGAATGTTGAACTGGAGGAGTTGAAGGTAAAACATCAGCTAGACCTCTTTAATATTTACTTCTACGACCAAGGTGACGACCTAACTCTCGAGATGATTAACGGTTTCGAGAATTCGCATCAGCGTTTGCTGAATATTATTTGTGCGCTGGAAAAGGGTCTTAAGATTCCTCTTTACAAATATTTGGATTCCTCCTATTATGACGTGCTAGCCAGGCGCGGTAATTCAGACAAGGCTAGTAGTTGCCGATTTGTGGCGCAATACAAAGGAAACTGGTGGCGCGTTCTCAATGAATGCTAATGTTGATAGTGAGTTTTTGACAAGGGAGAAAATTATAATATTTCCTCTTCTCAGCTGCATAAGCATGAAATAAATATGTATAAATTTCTAACCCGACATCAAAATTGTAGATACGTATTTCTATCTTACATTCCGCAAGATAATTGAGAATGCATATTCAGCTTATAGATACAATACATCTGTAGCTCTTTAAATACTTATGCGCCTTCAAAATTTCAGGGTTTTACCCAGCTAAACCCTCGTTCTTTCATGTGCATCCATGTAAACTATTTGTATTAACAAGAATATGTTGATTATACAAAATTACAAACATTCAGAATAGAGGTTATGCCTTATTTGAATAAAAACGCTAATTAGATGCATATCATCTAATTACAGAGTCGCATCAAACATTATTTCAAGTTGCAAACTTCCACAGCTGAATCTCTTGAAAATGTTTTGTATGCAATGCATAAAAGTTAAGGAAAAAATGCTAACATTGAATCTCATATAATTAAGAAACCCTAAACAGGCCATAAATATGGCCACAACATTAAAGAATGCCAAAGCTAGTGGTGCATAGGCAATAACCATGGCACTAGCAAGTGACATCCTTAAAAAACCCTAGCCATACTCCAAAACCAATGAGTAGCACACACATGTTCCAAAAGGCCAAAAAAAAACTAACAAAGCCAACATCCAACACTAATGCGCTGCCAACAACGCCTGGCTAGTGCTAGCGCTGGCTCTGGCAACAACACTAGCTGTGCTAAGCGTTAACACTAGCGCTGGCACTGCCAACAATGCAAGTTGCGCTAAGCGCTATCATTCCCCTTTCCTTACCTTTGCGCGTCTTCCTCCCATGCTCTATTGCGCCAACCTCATTCGCTCATGCCATCACCATTCTTTGCTAACTAGCACCAATATTAAGCCATTTCCATACTACGTTGGCGGAAACTCATTGATAGCATTTTCTTACGAAAAACTCACGAACTACTCACGTGTTTTGAGTCCATGACTCCACTAACTTCTATGAGAAATCAAAACAATTACATGTGGGGATTCTTCATGGGGTTTTGGTATGGTGGTTACAACAACATGCGGCGTGGCAACACCCATGATGAGAAATTTACAAGATAGTGGTAAGGTTGAAGCAGTTGATGGAGTAATGGAATAATGGTTTCCCGAAAATTCCAAGGAGGTTATACCATTATCCCACAACTTCCATGTTTCCATATTTTCACTACCTTCACTACTTATAGGAAATCGTGTATTCCCAAACTATTATAAATAGGCTACTTAGCAGTTCATAAAAACCGAACAAGCTTACCATTCTTTACAAGCTTTGTTATTCTCAATAGCTCCACACCTCTACACATAATTCATCACACTTATTTCCTTCAACTTTCTTTGCTTCCCTCCCCTAAGATCAAACTATTTTCCCTCCTTGTGACCGAAGCAAGACGGAACGGCTACTATCGTGGTTTAGGCTTGTCTTGTACGATTTTGATTTCCGAATTTAAAGAAAGTACTTCAACAGTACATTGTTTTGCCTATAAATAATTTTTGGGCACTAAAAATTGGCGACCACAGTGGGAGATCAATCTTTAGGTCACGAATCCAATTATTCAAAAATCAATTTTTCCACCATCTGAAAAATGGTTGGTCTCAGGTCAGATTCAACTACCGCCAATTCTAACACTTCCCTTGTCAATGTCAACGGTGATGCGCACAAGCACTCTCCAACAGTCAATGGAACCACCAACTCACGTCTCACCAACAGTACTACCGAAGTGGTCGAAACCCCAATCACTTTGGCTGAGTTGATGCGAAGACAAGAATCTCAAGCAAGAATTCTAGTGAGACTGGAAGATGCAGTAGGTGCTTTGTTCTCTTCCCTTATCAAATTAATGTAAAAAGTAGGATGTTGTAGTGCTTTCGAATAAGGCCCAGGCTCCACAGAACCAGGGATAGATTTCTTTACTGGTGATTCTCTATCTCACAATATTGGGAGCTTCACCACTACAGAAAAACCAGTGAACCAGGAAGCCATATTTCTAATTGAAAACTTGTGCGAGCTTTTTCACTTTTCCAAGGATCAACGTGTCGACACCTTTTCTTCTCTCAACCGCATAGCCGTGAACAGACATCTGATACCGTCTCCGATGGAAATAAAAACAACCATATCAGACAGCCCAGCTATAAATAGCGTCACCTTCATCGAGTAGGACATAATGGATGAAGAAAGTCACAATCGCACCATGTATGTCATTGATCATGTCAAGGAAACCGAATTTAAGAGGGCCCTTATCGACACAGGAGCAGCTGTCAGCGTCATTACACTCAGGACGCTCAAAGTTGCCCAGGTCCCACATAACCAGATCATACAGAACTTTATATTGATGAAGGATTTTGAAGGTAACCGCACTAATTTCTATAAACATATTTATTTAAAATTACAAGTTGGTCCTATAGTATACAGGGAGAAATTTCATGTCATTGCGAAAGAGCCTGAATATCATACGATATTGGGGCGCCATGGCTACACGATAACAAGGTTGTTCCCTCTACCTACCATCAATGCGTGAAAGCGGTGCTGAACGGGAAGATCACACGCATAAAAACATCGTCATCACCATACACTCCAATATATGATGCTGAGTTCTTCATACCAGAGGATGATACCATTAAACCATCCAACAAAGTCTATATCACGTTGTTACCTGAATGGGCATCAATAGCAGACTAACCATCAACCTTTGCCACAAATTTCGGGTCATCAAGAGCAGCTTCTAGACCCTCTGGATACCAGCATGAGACCTCCGGCATCGCAAATCCTCAACCTGCTAAGAGAAATCATAGTTTTGTGACTAGTTGCGACATCGATGGAAAAGTGGTCTACCTCCGCAACCGCTGTTAGAAATTAACATGAGAGGCCTACAAAGAGTCTCCCCGCCCATAGACATGCAACCACAGTGAGGAACAATATCATGAGGAGGTCCAAGACGCGAACAATTACAAGACGGTACAGCTACTACAGCTTACACACTTGAAACTACCAATCTAGGGACAAAAGAGAATCCACGACCAGTTTCAATCAGCTCAGCCTTGTCGCCAGAAGAAAAAATGGGGCTTATCAATCTACTCAAGGAATATCAAGACGTCTTTGCTTGGACTTACAAAAAAAATGCCAGGGTTGGATTACAAATTGGTCACTCATCATTTACACGTTGCTCATGACGCCAAACCAGTCAAACAACAACTCAAACAGTTCAGACACGAAGTCGAGGAACAAATCAAGACCGAAATTCAGAAGTTTCTAGCAGTAGGCTTCATCAAACCTATCTAACATCCCACATGGTTGGCTAACGATGTCCCCGTCAAGAATATAAATGGACAAATAAGATGTTGTGTGGACTTCAGGAACCTGGACAAATCCTGTCTTAAGGATGACTTTCCTTTCCCAAACATCGATATGCTCGTGGATGTTACCAGTGGACATGGCATGTTTTCATTCATGGATGGCTATAATGACTACAATCAAATAAAGATGTACGAGTACAATACCGACCACGTTTCGAACTCCTATCGGGAACTTCTATTACACAGTGATGCCCTTTGGATTGAAGTATGCTAACGCTACTTACCAAAGAGCCATGACATCAATCTTTCACGACATGATGCACAATCAAGTAGAATATTATGTGGACGACGTGGTAGAGAAATCCAAAACTAGAACATCCCATACAGACGTCCTACCAGGTCTTCGAGAGATGCCGTGAATACCATTTGAAGATGAACCCTCTAAAGTGCGCCTTTGGTGTATCCTCTATGAAGTTTCTGGGATTTCTGGTAACAACAGAAGGGATCAAGGTGGACCCGACCAAAACACAGGAAATCACCACCATGCTGCTACCATGCACCGTAAGGGAACTTAAAAGCTTCATGGTAAAGGTATCATATATTCGACGTTTTATCCCTGGACTAGCTTAATTTGTTGCTTCATTTACACCCATGTTGAAGAAAGAGGCAAGTTTTGTCTGGTCACCTATACAACAAAAGGCATTTCATCAAATTCAACAATTGTCTTTATCACCAGCAATTATGAAATCTCCAACTTCGGGAAAACCACTACTTCTCTACACGGTCTTCGGGGGAAGTGGCCATAGGACCCCTATTGGCTCAAGAAGACGACATTAGGATTGAATGTCCCATCTACTATCTCAGTCGTACATTAAGAGATGCAGAGTTGAGATACCCCAGTTGAAAGAGCATTCCTATCCTTGGTGCATGATGTTCAGAAGTTTCGGCATTATCTACTAGCAAATAGAGTAGTGTTAATGGCCGAGGATGACCCTATAAAATTTGTACTATCAAAACCTGTTCTCATAGGACGAACGGTAAAATGGTTGTTACAAATGTCAGAGTTTGACATATCATGTGTATCTCCAAAAGTAATAAAGGGAAAAGCGATCGCAGATCTGCTTGCTGCTTTTCCAAGAGAAGATGATACTACAACACACGAAGATGTACCTGGAGAATTCCCAGAAATCTAACTCGCCAAAGCAAAGGCATGGATATTATACTTTGATGGCTCTGCTACTCCTAGCAACAATACTGGAGGAGCCGGTGTTGTGCTAGTTTCGCCGACTGGTGAAATGTTCTCACATTCCTTCAAGTTGGACTTCAAATGCACCAACAACTCTAACGAGTATGAAGCCTTCCTACTGGGATTATTGTTATCCAAGCAAGATGGAGCCGCACGTCTCGAAATAGGAGGAAACTCGAAGTTACTAGTGAACCAGATGAATGGTGTATATTGTCTCAAAGAAGCATTAATAACCCCGTATAGGGACGAGGCTCAAAAGCTCTTAACTCACTTTGCCGAGGCGACAATGATACATATGGGGAAGGCCAACAACATACACGTTGATTGCTTGGAAACTCTAGCCTCGAAACTCCAATTCAAAGACTCGAAAGCGACCCTCATTATACAGAGACGTATCATGCCCTCGACCTGGATGGACAAGCCTGATGAAGAACAAACCAATTAGTGGAGGACGTCTATCATCCAAGAGCTCAACAACTCGCATAGTCAAAGGAAGGTTAGTCTTAAAGATTTAAAACATTTCTTCTTATTACATGGGATATTGAATCATAGAAATTCAGATGGATCTCTGTCAGGATGTCTGGGAGACAATGAGGCACATGGGCGACTTAGTCAGATACATCGTGAGATGTGCGGTCAGATACTAGTAATAACCTTATATAGACGTCTCCAACGTCTTGGGTATTACTGGCCCACCATGGAGGCTAAATCACGATTGTTGCAGGGATCTTGCCCTAATTGTCAGATCCCGATGCAGCAGTTAGAAGTACTGACTATACACAATGGCGGGAGACGTATATCAAAACCTTCAAAATAATATTCTACCTCAGGAAAAGCGGACGCGGCACGCCTGGTTCGTGAAAGATAAAAGATTTGTCTTTCACGAAGGGATACTCTACCGAAAGATCTTTGGTGGATATTTGTTGCGAGGTCTAGCAGAAGAAGATATCCATAGTATCCTGAAAGAAATTCACGAAGGTGAACACCTAGACAAGAGAAAACTATTTCTCCAAGTCTATGAGAAATATTACGGGACGAACATGGAGGACGACGCAACTTCATTTGTTCAGAAATGTCACCAATGTCAAATCCACGACAACCTCATCCACACACCTTGCCTTCCTCTTCACTCGGTAAGCAACCCTTGGCCATTCTATAGCTGGGGATTGGATATCATTGGTAAAATCAATTTATCCCCGTCAAAGAAACAAGAGTACATACTCACTGCCACAAAATACTTCACCAAATGGGTCGAAGTTGTACCCCTCAGAAGCACGACTGGAGCAACAATAACGGCCTTCATCAAAGAACACATTATATGCAGGTTTGGGTTACCAAAACACAACTTAACAGACAATACTACTCCATTTTATAATAAATATGTGCAAATATTACTCAAAAGTTATAGCATCAAGCAGGTATTCTCCACGCCATACTACCCTCAAGGAAATGGGCAATATGAAAGCACCAACAAAACTCTTATCAGAATTCTAAGCCGCACTGTTTATGACCATCCAAGGACATGGAAAGAACAATTTCATATGGCCTTGTGGGCATATAAAACTTCTCCAAGGATTTATACATGGACCTCACCATATTCTCTCTTGTATGGAGCCGATGCAATCCTGTCTATAGAAATTTAAATCCTATTAGCCAGAATCGCAGCAACAAGTGGGATTTATTGGGACGAGTCTGAAATACCCAATTCTCGAATAGAAGATTTAGATGTACTCGAATCCAAACGAGCCAAAGCGGAGAAATATATGGAGACTTACCGACAAAGGATCACCATGGCATATGACAAGGCAGTACAACCATGGGTGTTTTAAGTAGGGGTCTGGTACTTAAAACATCTAAGCATATTCAATAGGATATGTCTGCTCCGAAATCCAAAGTGGCAAGGGCCTTATGTGATCTCCAAGGCCATGATGAGCGGGTATTACGAGTTGGTTAATATGAATTGAGATGCTGTAGGAACAACAACTAATGGTAAATAACTCAAGGTATATTATGCCTAAAACACTTTCATCATTTCCCTCACAAGTTCAATATAACCCCAAAACATATATTTGAACTTCCGAATTCAAAACCCACTACATTCATCTGAAACATCCTTTATCCAAACTATTCAAAACCCAAAAAAATAAATAAAAATAATAATAACAAGAATGTTTCCCTACCTATCATATGTCCTAAAACAGATCTCTGAGTAGAGGGTAATTGCGATGATGCAATTTTCCCAATCTCTCATCATACTTCTCTGGATGAGTCTGTAGATCTCGGGCAATTTCTTCCATTTTGGAGGATTCTTCCTTCAGGGCTTTCCCTTCTGGCAAAGTTATTGCATGAGCCTCTCTGATACTCTCCAAATGCTGACGCAACCAGTTTATGTTGAAACGGAGGCCCTCACAAGTAGTCAACATCTCATCCCATTCCTGGATTTTCAAGTATGTAACTGTATATGGAAGCGCGTCATCCATATCATAAATAACAGGGAGGATTCCTGCGACGGCTATTACGAAAATGGGAGTATGACTCTTCACCAGCTCTGCTATAGATATGCCCGTACTTTTCCCATATTTTCGTGTAGAGGTCCACATGAAACTTTGGCACAACAAATCCTCCCACTACTTCATGGTTCCGAGATAAGGATTCCATTTACAACTCAAAGGGGAGCCCAATGTTAGGATAATCATGAATGGGAAGGCTCAAGTCATCATTCGCAAGAGAATCCATGATGTTAGAAAATTATTAAAGCCGTCATAAACATTTGTTCTGCTATTCACTAGTACAAATTTCTCATTTTCCTTAATCCTAACATGTCCAATCTCCATCTCCTGCTACAATCAAACAAGCAACAATACGTTTTTCTTAAACAAAAATGGGCGGTTTCAAAAAAGGGAAGAAATCTGCTTACCATTGCCTTGAAACTCCTAGTTTTCATGTGTCTCTGTGGTAACTTCTTAACCCGAAAAACCTAGAAAGATAACAACAACCAAATCATCTTCAAAACTTCATCATAATTATCATACGTACATGAAAAGATTGAGAGCAAAGAGAAACTCACCGGACTTGCTATCCAAGTAGTACGCTTGACATATGAGTTTTCTTGGTTCGAGCTACCATTGTTATCAGACATGCTGCAGTGATGAAGTGATGCTATTCAAGAATATCCTGATTTTTGTGGAAGAATGAAAGTGAAAAAATGGTTAATGTCATCCGCTTATTTAAATAGAAAAATGTGGGAAACCCTAAAATTCAAATATGTGGAATTTTCTGAAATTTAACCCGAGGAGAATGGATCTGAGCATGAATGTTGACCAAAGCTCTGAGACCCACCGTTGTCAAGAGGGGAATAACAAGCATCACCGGATGGTTGGACAATCCAACATTGCCAGCGCCGATGCTGCTAGCGCCGACGCTGCTAGCACCAACACCGCCAACGCAATCCACTACAATGCTCTAACGCCACAAAATCTTCAGCTTACAGGTGAAACTCGTTCACGTTCCCGACACGCCATAAGCTTGTAATCGTGTTCTATCTCTATTTTGATTGAAAAAACGATCATGCTTATTACATACAACACCGTATGTAGATGCTTCTAAGGAGCATTAGTGTCACATGTCCTAGTAGTAAAAAAAATCACCATCTAGTGCTTACCACGAAACATTACTGTTCCGTGCTAAGAAGGGGACTTAATGTTGATGGTGAGTTTTTGACAATGGAGAAAATTTTAATATTGCCTCTGCTCATCTGCAGAAGCATAAAATAAATATTTATAAATTTCTGACCCGACATCAGAATTATGGATACGTGTTTCTATCTTACATTCCGCAAGAGAATTGAGAATGCGAATTCAGTTTATAGCTACAATAGATCTGTAGCTCTTTATATACTTATGCACCTTCAAAATTTCAGGGCTTTACCCATCTAAACCATCGTTATTTCATGTGCATCCATCTAAACTATTTGTATTAACCAGAATATGTTGATTATACAAAATTGCGAACATTAAGAATAGAGGCTATGCCATATCTGAATAAAAACGCTAATTAGATGCATACTATCTAATTGCAGAGTCACATAAGCATTATCTCAAGTTGCAAACTTTCACAACTGAATCTCTTGAAAAATTTTTGTATGTAATGCATAAAAGTTAAGCATAAATGATAACTTTAAATATCATACAATTGAGAAACCATAAACAAGCCATAAATAAGGCCACGACATTAATAAATGCCAAAGTTAGTGGTGCATAGGAAATAACCATGGCACTAGCAAGTGACATCCTTAGCAAACCTAGTAACACTTCAACACCAATGAGTAGCACACACATGTGCCAAAAGGCCAAAAAAAATCCAACGGGCAACATAAATGCTGGTACTAGCGCTGCCAAAAACGCTTGGCTAGCACTAGCGCTCCTAACAGCGCCTGGCTAGTGCTAGTGCTGGCTCTGGAAACAATGCTAGCTGTGCTAAGAGTTAACATTAGCGTTGGCACTTCCAACAACGCAAGTTGCGCTAAGAGCTAGCATTCCTCTTTCCATACCTTTACGCGTCTTCCCGCCCATGCTCTACTGCGCCAACCCCATTCGCTCGTGCCAGCACCATTCTTTGCTAGCTAGCACTAATATTAAGTCATTTCCATCTTGTAGATAATTGAATGACAAATCCAACCAAAAAGAGTGAGGTCAATCAGACATCGTATGAGGGAGTTATGACCAAAACGGTGAAAAACAAAAATGTGTTCAGGAGTAATTACGGTTGGAATTATTGGAATCAAATCCAACCGTAACTCTGGGGATTTTGGAGAAATATTTTTTCCAGAGTCTCATTTGGTTTTCTTGGGTCAAAACCAACCGTACAAGGGAATTTCAGCACGTATGTAGGCTTCTAAAATATGGAAAATACGGTTCCGGAAGGATTCAAAACCTAGATTTCGTGATATAAAGAGACATCCAAGACATTAAGAAGACACCTTTTAACATAATTTGCAAGTCTTAGAGGAGATCAACAACACCAAAAGAGGAGAAATCTATGGTTTCAGAGCCGTTCCATTAACGTAACGATTTCTCATCCATTTTCTTATATGTATAACATGGGTGCTTCTATATCCATGAGTAGCTAAAAACCTAATTGACTGAGAATGAATTCTAAGTTCTATACATGATTTTATTTGATATACGAATCTATTTTAAGTTCTTCACATGATTATTGTTTGTTTCTACTATGAGAAATGTTTAAGATTGATTAATTGATTGTTCTAGGTGGCCAACTAAATCAGTTTCTTGATAAATCTATTGCTAGTAAGGGTTAGGATATCCGTAATTATTGAATAGCTCCTACACAAGTAAAACACGTGAGACCTTCCAGAGGAATTTTGTGGAGCTATCGCGTGTAGAGACAACACTAGAAAGTAGACCTTACGCTAAGAGTATAACTACTAAAATCAACCTATAAAGTCACAAAATATAAAGCATTTGGCCAAATTACACTTAGAGTGCACTACTTCTAGGTTGTTTAGACGAATAAAATCTGGTGTTCGATCGCTTCGATAGCCAGTGATCAAAGGAATTTTGGAGATAACACTGCTCTAGCTGTTATCCTACGGTTGGTAATAATCTGTGATGAATGAAGAGTAAATGAGTATATTAATTCAATTATTGTTTAGTAACGAAGAAGGAATCCTTGATCATATCTCTCACCATTGCTTACAACTATAATTTTAATTGCTTTCTAATTTACCTTGTTAAAATCCTAAAACAAACCCCCCTTTGTGACACTTTGAACAACTGAAACACCTTGCTCCTCGTGAGAACAAACTTGACTTCCATTATATTATTCTTTAATTGAATGGAAATAAGGTCACTAATTTGATTGCACCCACAACACGCATCAGCAAAGCGTTAACACTAGCGCTAGCACTGCCAACAATGCAAGTTGCGCTAAGCGCTAGCACTAGCACTAGCATTCCCCTTTCCTTACCTTTGCGCGTCTTCCCGCCCATGCTCTTCTGCGGCAACCTCATTCGCTCGTGCCAGCACCATTCTTTGCTGACTAGCACCAATATTAAGCTATTGCCATACTACGTTGGCGCAAATTTATTATAGCATTATCTTACGAAAAACTCACGAATTACTCACGTGTTTTGAGTATATGACTCCACTAACTTCTACGAGAAATCAAAACAATTACATGGGGAGATTATTCATGGGGTTTTGGTCTGGTTGTTACAGCAACATGCGGCGTGGAAACACCCATGATCAGAAAGTTACAAGGTAGTGGTAAGGTTGAAGCCGTTGATGGAGTAATGGTTTCCCGAAAATTCTAAGTCGGTTATACCACTATCCCACAACTTCCATTGCTAGTAAGGGTTAGGATATTCGTAATTATTGAATAGCTCCTATACAAGTCGAACACGTGAGACCTTGCAGAGGGGTTTTGTGGAGCTATCGCGTGTAGAGACAACGCTAGAAAGTAGACCTTCAGCTAAGAGTCTAACTATTAGAATCAACCTATAAAGTCACAAAATATAAAGCATTTGGCCAAATTACACTTAGAGTGCGCTACTTCTAGGTGGTTTATACGAATATAATCTGGTATTCGAGCGCTTGTATAATGTGAAGTAGATGTTACCCCGAGCTGCCAGTCAACACGATATCATCTACATAGACTAAGGAAATAGTGATAAGGGATCCTGAGTGATGAACAAACAATGAATAATCAGCCTGTGAGTGAACAAAATTCAGTTGGAGCAGGTTTTTGCTTAACTTTTCATACCAGGCCCGTGGAGCCTGCTTTATCCCATATATTTCCTTGTGAAGTAGACACACTGCATTGGGCCTGGTTGCATCAATATAGCCAGGTGGTTGGGTCATGTAAACTTCTTATTTGAGCTCACCATGTAGAAATGCATTTGAGACATCTAGTTGATGTAGCTTCCAATCAAACTGAACCGCTAGAGATAGGACTACCCTTATTGTTGCCGGTTTAGCCACTGGGCTAAATGTTTCCCATAATCCAAGCCTTGCTGTTGATGATATCCCTTTGCTACCAACCGGGATTATATCTGTCTATTGTTCCATCTGGGTTATATTTCACACGAAATACCCACTTTCAGCCCACTACATTATTGAGGCCTGGGGAATCCACAAGTGACCATGTGCCTGCCTCTATGAGAGCCTGATATTCATTGCTCGTTCCTGTTCTCCAGGCTGGGTCTTTGTGTGCCGAACTTATACAAGTTGGTATTGATACAATCTGTCCTAAAAAAGCAACATTCATTGGATATCGTGTGGATAAATAAGCTTTGGGCCTGCTATTACCTGTCTTATCCTTGGTTAGCATCATATGAGTATTGACAGCAGAAGAAGTTTCTGACAGAGGTACTATGTCCATATTGTAATTATCCGGTCCATGTGTGCTAGAAGGAGCTGACTGAAAAGCTGAATCTATTGCTGTCATATCTGAGGATTATGGATTGTATTTAGAATTCACTAAGACTGAATATGGAAAGGTGGTCTCATCAAATGATACATGTCTAGAAATAAAGACCGTGCCAGTAGTAGGATCAAGACACCGATAGCCTTTGTGATTAAGACTATACCCAAGAAAAATGCAGTGGTGACTTCTTTGTTCTAGCTTATTAGTGGTATATGGCTTCAACCATGGGAAGCATGAACATCCAAAGACTTTAAACAACTTATATTCAGGTGACTTGCCAAACAACAGTTCATAAGGAGATAATTGAATAGACTTTGTTGGTAGGCGATTTATAACATAACTTGCAGTTTGTATCGCATCCACCCAAAAACATGCTGGCAATTTTGACTGATATAAAAAAGTTCTAGTAATCTCTAAAAGATGTTTATGTTTAACTTCAGCAACTCCATTTTGCTCTGGAGTATGAGGACATGTAAGTTGATGGGAAATTCCCTTAGACACATAGAAATGCTTTAAAAAAGTATTTAAGAACTCACCACCATTATTTGTTCTTATTATCACAACATTGGTAGATAACAGAGTTTCTAGTCTAGTGACTAGGGATACAAATTCAAACTTAAACTCAACTTTAGAAGATAATGGAAGCAACCAACAAAACTTAGAATACTCATCTACTATATTAGCATAATAGCGACTCCCTGAAACTGAGGCTACATGACATGGACCCCATAGGTCGATATGAAGTAATTCTAATGGTTTATGGGCCATTGAACTAGATATTTGAAAAGACAACTTCTTGGACCTACATAATTTGCATTCATTACAATGAAAGGGTTTCGAGAGAGTACTGGACAGTTTTAGCTGAGAGCATATCCGTTGTATAGTCTGGAAAGGAGGGGTGGCCGAATCTCCGACGAAGTAGTAGATTATCAGTGGTTGTTGAAGCTAAATCCATTTGTGGATGATGAGATGCACCAAACGTAATAGGATATAGACCATTCCTATGCGGTCCTTGGAAAAGGATCTTCCCCGATTTCTTGTCCTTCACAGTAAATCCAGCAGAGTCAAGATTTAACGAATATTTGTTATCAGATGTGAATTTGTGAATGGACAACAAATTATGAGATGCCTCAAGAACAAGAAGAATGTCATTTAGAACAAAGGAAATATTATTCACAACCTTCTAGAACTACCACGATGAGTTATAGTCATACCTGCACCGTTTGCTGTTTGAATCTTGTCAGGACCATCATAAGTGTTTAATTCTTGGAGAACTTTGATATCAGAAATGATATGTTGATTAGCTCCACTGTCAGCTATCCACTTGGCTTCATCAAAAATATCCGCCGCTGCTAGCATTGCATTCAAGTTAGAAGGTGGTGCTCTGCCTTGATAAGTAAAGTTGAGCCGCCGTGCACACATTATTGCTATATGACCTGAACAGTTGCATATTTGACATACATGTTTATCTCCTGAAGATGCACCTCTGCCATAGCTTGATCTATGAAAGAATGTTGGATTAGGGTATCTTGGACCATTGTATGATGGACGATGAGAGCATCTGAAGGTACTAAAGTTTCCTCTAGAGCCAGAGTAGAAATTTCTTTGATATCCTCTTCCTGAGTTAGCTATAAAGGCTTTAGGAGATTGATCTTCCTTCTGGATTTTCTGTCTGTCTTGGATTATTGATTCTTCACTGATGAGATTATTATGCAATTCGATGCATGACATCGGAGGATTCATGTGTCTCATCGAAGTTGCGAAAGGTATATAATCATCACTAAGAGCCTTTAGTGTAATTACCACTAGTTCCCTATCGAAAATTATTTCACCAACAGACGCCAACTGATCAGACATAAAATTTTATTTCACTAATTAAAGAAGAGATTGATCTGTTACCTTGTGCAATGGAGATGAGTTTTCTTCTTAACTGAATAGAGTGAGTAGAAGATGCTCTACCGAAACGTTCTTCTATATTCTTCCATAGTTCAGCCGAAAATTTGGATCTGGAAAATTATGCAATTACAGACTCAGAAATGGTTGAATTAATTCACATAGTTATTGTTGAATCTTCATCCAACCAATCACTATAAAGTGGATTATCGATGCCATTCTGTTGATTCCGTGGACTAGTGAACTGAGGAGGACACGAATAAGATCCATCAAGAAATTTCTTGATCTTGAATTTTTGAATCACCGGATTCATCAAGTTTTTCCAGGTGATATAATTTTCTTCCTTAAGTTTTATTTGAACAAAATTAGTGAGTTGATTTAATGGGACTTTAGAGAGAGAGTGTGATGTTGGATTATCCATTGTAGCAGAAGCAGTAGAAAAAGATGATGATGGAAAATTTTCGATCATTAAGATTTAGATCTGATTCTTGATATGATAGAAAAATAACAGAGATTTTGAAGACAGCAGTGTAGATCAAAGATTAATAAGAATATTATATCAGAAAACTTGAAGAACAATAGAAAAAGAAAGTACTCTAGTGATCAACAAAACTACAAACATAAAATTGCTGGTGTAAAACTATTAAGAGTATATTTCAGTCTCTTAATACCAGAAAACCAGTAATTTTGATTGTATAGAAGATCAGAGAAGAAGAACAACGATGAGAAGAAAAAAAAAAAGGAAAACTAACCTTTGCTGTTGATTTTCATTTTATAGAGTTTTCAAGAAAATGAGAGTTAATGCTGCTCTTCTTTTATCGTCTCTCTGATCGATGAAAAAAATAAATTATTTAATACTTGACAAAGAACGATACAAAGTCTTTTTGAAATTGTACATGACTTTCAGAAGCTGTCGGCCACGCTTCTGCTTTGAATTGATTGAAAGAAGAAAACAAAGGTGAGAAAGAAGTTTCAAGAAACCGCCATTAATTTCTTCAGTTATCAAGAATTGGAATTGAATTTAGCGTGTTCCCAAGAACCGCTCTGATACCATAATAGAAACAGTAGAAAACTTTATTAATTTCTTTCTTCTTTTCTTTCTTAGTTACCTTGAATACAGTCAGAAGACTATATATATATACAGACTCTATAATACACAGCCTGGCATACAACCTGGCATACACATCATGAGCTTACACGTCATCAGTCAGGTGGCCTAGTATAGCTGTTACTTTCATAAAAGAATTTCATACATAGATTTAATTAAAACAAAGAATTCAAATTTTATTAAAACAAAGTTTATGTTACAAAGTATAGTAAATGCAATTTTACCATAAGAAAAGAAACACATTAATTTACACAATCTCCGACCTTAATATTAATCTTAAAAGTAGAGAAACTTTAGACTTCAAACTAGACCTACCTAATTCCTCTATACTAGTTGTAGAAAGACAAATATGAGAAATATATCTCAACCACGAACAGTCAAATCCAACACCAAACAATAAACGTTGAATAACTTTTAAGTTGCAAAGTGAAAAGTGACTGTAACAACCAACTTGAGTATGCACCATTTCAGCTTTGCATCGAATTGTTTCTAGCCCATTGTGTGCTTGGATTTTTGGTGGCTTCTACTCTTGACATTGCGATCGGAAAGTTCCTTATGGATACACAAGTTGATTAACTAGAATGAATGTATTACCAGAACCCATACATCAGATGCGTAAATTTACCTGATGCTCTTCACTAACCAAAAATTTCACAAGATCCTTCAACTCCTCTTCGATTAACGCACTAGGTTATCTGCAATACAACAAAAAACTACTATTGAACAAATCCTGAAATAAAGACAACAAAGAATTTGTCATTCAGTACATAAGTCACAAACGAATCATATGGCATACAAAATAAACAAACATAATATAAAGTTATGCTGAGTAAGTTCACCTGAAGTTCGGCCCACAACCATTCTTATCCTCATTAGCTTGTATTTTCTAATGCTTGGTCCAGTTGAACCGCCAAGATTGTTTTAGCAACACTCTGATGGCATCAAAATACCGTGTTTGATTGTCTCCATTAGTTTTGTCTTTTGTGTACCATGGATACCACATTTCAATATGATAACAGACCATATCCAATAATGGATAAGAATTTGTTCAGACCATGGATACCACATTTTAAGTATCTGCACATTGGTCGTGTTTGTAGTTCACATATAATATTGTATGATTCATGTTCATGATGGTATTTACATTAATCAGAGTCCGTCACTAGTGTACTAGTGTAATGAAACCATTAAGCAAAGTAGCAATGCATAAAGAAGTCAAAACTGCTCAAAGTACAATAGAGATTAAGAGGCTAAAAAAAGGAGATTGGAGGGTTGAATGATAAATGGTCGCACCTCCGTGATAAGTAGGTGGTGCATCTCATTCCAGATTTCAGCAAATTGCACTTTCAAATAATCTGCTTTTTTCCACCAACTAAAAGTCTCGTACAGATGTAGAACAAACATAAATGTTGAATCAAAACAAAACCATGGCACAATTAGCAAGTACGCAAACCAATGGGGATAAGAAATGCTAAAAAAATCTAATATCCCAGGCGTACATGAAGCTTTCAATGAAAAAAGATCAGGACAATCTTGTTACTCAACCATAGGAACATATGCCTTTCATCTACTTAATCAATCAGTAATTCAATCAATAGATACATAATAGATATTTAATATTACAAATGAAAGTTTCTTATCAATGAGTTGAAATTCTAGCTAGAACTACTGCAGATAGACACGAGTCCTAAGTGTATACATGTATGTGAGTAGAGCTATGTGGACTTTTGTTATTCCAACTCGCTCTGCCACTGCAGTGTTGACCACCATTAAAAAGAAAAAGTAGGAAGGAAACTTCTTTTTTAGGAGCCAAAATTAGCCACTCCACTTACTTACCAATAAATTATGCTCGGTCTGCATTTTTTTCCTATATTTTGATTCCTATGCAAAACATTCGAAATCAAATATGTAGTAGCACTGGTTACCCACTTATTGGCTAAGCAAGCATTTTCCAGTAGTAAGGGATAAAAGTATATTAGTTATTTAACACCAAATCAGAGCTAGCTAGATACAACGCCCTACCACCACCACCAACTATTCAAACCTAACAAGAACCACTATGATTAATATCATGTTAGGTCTCATTCTTTTTAAAGAAAAGCGGAAAAAAATACAATCCCTATACTCTTACTTTTATTATAACCTTTAACCCAGAAAGTAATAACGATATATATATATATAGAATTCCAGAAATATAGTAGACAATACTTGGGATAATCAACTCTGCATCAAATTGATAAAAATCCAAGAATAATTCCACAAACAAATGCATACATAAGACCATGAACAAATCCATTAATCCTATCAAAAATTTTAGGCCTAGAATTGTTGGGACACTGAGCAAAAACAACAAGTACCTCAAAAATGACTGAACATGGACATGGTAACAGATAGAACAATCTGTATGAAGAAACACCAGAATTGACCTTTTTCGACAAGCTTCACCGGTATATTGAGGTATAGATTCACTAGATCTTCCAAACCTGTGGAAAATATGAGAGAATGTAAATTTAAACTTATATGTTTGTAAGATTGCACAACCAAAATCTTGTCTTCCCTAACTCTCTTTTCCTTCTATCCTAAAAATCCAATACAGAATACATCAATTAACAGATGAATAAAACCCATAATAGACTAAACTAAGATTAAATCGCTAAATCGATTGCAAGAGACTGTTTGGAAGATAAAAAAACAAACAAAAAACTTCAATACATTATACCTAATGAAGTTGATGCTCGAGATTGTAACGAGATTGATGAAGAAAAGAAGAAAAATGATGAAATCGGTTGAAGAAAAGAGTTATGGGTTGTCCATTAGGACTTTAAAATCGTTAAAAGAAACGAGTTAGGGTTTGATCGTTAGCCTAGTTGCGATGAGAATGATGAAAAATGATCCTGGTTTGGTATTGAATGAAAGATTTGATGATTGGCAAGAGAAAAAGATGAATAATTGTTTGCACCAAAAAATTGCTCATAGGAAAAATAATGTAATATTGAAATACTTTTTAGATTCAAGGATTAAAATCGTACAAAACAAATTTAAACAAGTAGGATATATATATTTGTTCTGCTTCCGTTACAAAGAGAGGAGATGAGTTAATCTTAGGGGAGGGAAGCAAAGGAAGTTGAAGGAATTGTGTGTGTACAATTGTATGTTGTGTTAGAAAAATAACAGAGCTCGAGAATGATTTTCTATCTCTTCTTCGTATGTGGCTTATTTCTTGTTGTTCTCCTGTCTTTGTAATTGGCTAAGCAACCTATTTATAACATTCGAAACCACATACTTTCCTTGTAAAGTAGTGTTAGTCGTGGGGAGATGAAGAAACGGAAGTTATGGGAATAACCGTCCACCTTGTCCTGGGAAGTTTCTGGAATCTTCCAGTTTGTTACTCTGTTATCTCTACAACTGCTCCAACTTACCACTCACTTTGTAACTTCCTTGTCATGGGGTAGTGCTACACCCATGTTGCTGTAAACCGCCCAATGTAGTCCATACCGACCGGTACTGCCGGTATACCGCCGGTTTTACCGGTTTCGAAGTGCAAGCGAGACGAAATCCGGTATACTGGTGAGCGGTATTTGACCGAAAAAATTGGCCGGTATGGACCGGTACTGCCGATTTTTAAAAAAAAAATAAAATCAAAAAAATCAAAAAAAAAAGAAAAAAAAATTATCCTTGTTTTAGGGTTTTCAATTGTTACTCATATTTTTTAATGGTATTTTAGAATTGTATATGCATATGATAATATCTATAATTAATCTAATGATCTTGATTAGAATTGTAATATCCTTGTTTAATTAGCATTTTAGACGATGAACTTTGAAGTTGTTCCTGTTTCTCTTGTGTTTCCAATTTGAACTTTGTATGGAATCTATGGATATATATATATATATATATTTTGGATGAGTACTAGTTTTTCTTTCTAAACTTTGTAAAAAAACGTTTGTTATAACGTGTTAAAATATATTTATAATTATAAAATGTGAACTAGTATTTTTTCATAAAATTATAGGTATAAAATATATAGACCGATATTCCGCCGATATTTGAAACCGAAATTTCCCCGGTATACCGACGTACAAGTATATCGCTCTCAACCGGTACGAAACGAAATCCGGTATGGACTACATTGAAACCGCCAGACCAAAATTTCGTGTTTTATCCCCCCATTGTAATATGATTTAATATCTCGGAAGAGTTTGCGGGGTCATGGCTTTAAAGCCATGAACCTTGTTGTAAAATAATGTTTCTGGTAGACGTCATGTCAATTTGTCGTAGTTATGACTTAAGTAATAGTGCTATCTTGAGAAAATAATGGTGCTAGCTTGAGTATGGTGAGACACGGAAGGGGAGCATGGCCTAGCAAAAGCAACAGGTGCATAGAAGAGGAGCGAGGAGGCTAGCCTTGTGTCACTGCCCACCCATTTTCCCACATATTGGGTTGGCCCATGATAAGAGTCTAGGTCCATTGGAAGGACCTAGAAGATTAAGGAAATCCACAACATACTAGAATGTTCTTGTATATATAATATTTTATTGTATATTCATGATAGTGGTAGAATACTCTAGAAGATGATGATTCTAGAACATATTCTATAATCCTCCATAGAATACTATATAAGGTGGAGAGCTCATTTGCTCAAATCATCCACCAAGCTCTCTAAGCATTGTAACATTCTCTCTCTAATAATCAAATACTCTCCCACTTCAAAATCTCTAAGTCTCCAATTCCTTTGAGTTCTTTTAAGGCTTACTTGAAGAGTTCAAGTGCCGCACGGTCTAGTCCAAAATCTTAACCCGTGACAGTTGGTATCAGAGCGAAGCTTAAGACTCAAGAATGGCTGACGTTAATAGCAACAACACCATGGAGAAAGGTGTCGATGGCCAGACCAAGAAAAGGGGCAAGTCCAAGGATATGCAAACAAGTCTTGAGGCAAGAATGGTACGTATGGAAAAGCGAGTGAGCGATTTCCTTATACGCACGCCGAGGAAGAGTTTCTAACGAAGGAAACTCTTGAAGGGTGGAAAGATACCTCCGAGGAGGCCATAAGCAAGGCGGTGGACGATATCAAGGACGTAGAAGCTCGAATCCAAGATGCGGTGGAGGATGCAGTGGAGGAGGTGAAGGCCAAATTGTTGTCAGTTGAGCAAGAGCTAGAGGCGGTGAAAGGAGAATTGGTATTGTGCAAAAGGGCTTCCATAAACGAAGCCATGCACGAGGGGCCAAACAGACTCTCAAGAGAGGATGCTCCCAAGCCAACACCGTATAATGGGAAAAGATACGTGAAGAAGATTGATACTTTCATATAGAGTTGCGAAAGGTATTTCGAACACCTGGAGATGGAGGATTATACAAGGAAGATAAAAAGAGCTACGATGTTTCTCACGGAGAACGCCTTAGAATGGTGGAGACTTCGAAGCCAAGAGATCCAGCAAGGTAAGGCTACTATCGCTACTTGGTCAGATTTTAAAGTCGATCTTAAGAAGTTCTTTTACTCGGAAAATGCGTCTTATGAGGCAAGAGCGAAGTTGAAGTATCTTCGTCAAACGGGTACTACCAAAGAGTATACCGAGACGTATACAAACTTGTTGCTAGAACTACCCAACCTGTATGAGGAAGAGAAGCTCTTTAACTTCTTTTGGGGAGCAAAGCCATGGGTAAAACAAGAGCTGGATCGCCGTCGTGTGCAAACGCTGACCGAGGCAATAACTGTAGCCGATACCTTGATCGAGAATACAAGGCCAAGCTTAGAAGAAAGAGCGAAGACTTCAAGGAGTACAAACTTCAAAGAAAGAGGAGAAACTTCAAGAAGTCACCATGCCAAAGGTGGGGAAGCAAAGGAGGATAGAGACTAGCATACCAAAAAAAAAATATCTTTCGTGGAAAGACAAAACTTCCGAGCATAAAGATAAAGGTAAGCCCTCTTACTCTTTCTTCTTATATGATGGAGATCATAAAGTCCGAATTGCCCGATGAAGGGTAAACTTAGTACGTTGATGGAGGAAAATGGATCCGACGAGGAACGTGATTCCATGATGAGTTCGCTCCAAGTGCTAAGCAGTGTCCAAGATAAGACGGAGAAATCCAAGAGCAAGGACAAGACTCTCATGTTCGTAGACGTTAAGGTGAATGGGAAGACCTCCCGCGCCTTAGTAGATACGGGAGACACACACAAGTTTGTGTCCAGGAAAGAAGCATTGCGGCTAGGCATGAAGTTCGCTAAAGGAGGAGGTACCGTGAAGGTGGTGAACTCAGATGCGAAGCCACTAGTAGGCATGGCACGTGGTGTGGAGATGCATCTCGACAAGTGGGCGGGATCTTTCAATTTCTCGGTGATCCCTATGGATGACCTTGACATGGTGTTGGGGATGGATATTCATGTGCGAACAACGTGCCATTCCAATGCCACCTTTTGACTTCTTGTGTATACTCGGAGAAAAATCAACACACCTTATCCCGGTGACTAGGGAGAAGAAGAAGACCACGGTGCTGTCGGCGCTACAACTTTCAGAAGGGTGAGGTGACCTTCATAGCGACGATGAAGGAAGAGAAACCAACAACCCAAGGAGAAGAAGTTCCAAAGGCCATAACGAAGGTTCTCGAAGAGTTCGGGGACGTGATGCCAAAAGAGCTTCCCAAGAAGTTACCTCCACGAAGGGAGATCGATCATGCAATCGAGCTAGAGCCTGGCGCTAATCCTCCCGCGAAAGCACCTTATCGTATGTCTCCACCAAAGTTGGCTGAATTGAAGAAACAACTCAAAGACTTGTTGATGCGGGCCACCCAGCCATCAAAAGCACCATACGGAGCGCCGGTGCTGTTCCAGAAGAAGAAAGATGGAGCAATGAGGTTGTGCATCGACTACCAGGCTCTCAAAAAGGTGGCCATAAAGAACAAGTATCCAATACCGCTCATCGCAGGCTTGTTCGATCAACTAGGAGGAGCGAGGTACTTCTCAAAGTTGGATTTGCGGTCGGGGTACTACCAAGTGAGGATCGCGGAAGACGACGAGCCAAAGACAGCATGTGTCACAAGGTATGGAGCTTACAAATTCCTTGTTATGCATTTCGGCCTAACTAATGCTCCCGCTACTTTTTGTACTTTAATGAACAAGATATTTCACCCATACTTGGACAAGTTTGTGGTGGTCTATCTTGATGATATAGTGATCTATAACAAGACATTGGAGGAACACGGGAGCCACTTGCGGACTGTTTTCCAAGCACTAAAGGAAAACGATCTATATGTGAAGAAAGAGAAGTGCTCTTTCGCCCAAGAGGAAGTCTCCTTCCTAGGTCACAAGATTAGTAGCGGAAAGCTTATGATGGAAGATGCCAAAGTCTGCGCTATCCAAGATTGGACAACCCCTACCAAAGTGCCGGAGTTGCGATCGTTCCTAGGCCTCATCAACTACTATCGAAGGTTCATCCTAGGATACTCGAGGAAGGCAGCTCCATTGACAGACTTGCTGAAGAAAGGGAGAGCTTGGGAATGGACGACCCGATGCCAAGAAGCATTCAAGGAGCTAAAACAGGCGGTGGTCGAAGAACCAGTCTTGCAGCTACCCAACCCAAGTCTCCCATTCGAGGTGCACACAGATGCTTCGGAATTTGCAATAGGAGGAGTGCTGATGCAAGATGGACACCTATTGCGTTCGAAAGTCGCAAGTTGAACGATACCGATAAGAGGTATACCGTTCAAGAAAAAGAGATGATGGCGGTGGTGCATTTCTTGTGAATATGGAGACATTACCTTCTCGGATCAAAATTCATAGTCAAGACGGACAACGTTGCAACGAGATACTTCCAAACGCAAAAGAAGTTAAGGGCGAAGCAAGCTAGGTGGCAAGACTTCCTTGCGGAATTCGACTATGATCTCGAGTATAAACCGGGCAAAGGTAACGTGGCCGCGGATGCACTTAGACGAAAAACAGAGTTCGCGAATCTCACGCAAGCCAAAAGCACGCTTATAGACCGTGTGAAGGAAGGATTAAGCAAGGATCCAACAGCAAAGAGTATGGTAGAGTTCACCAAAGCCGGCAAGACGAGGAAGTTTTGGATCGAAGACGACTTGCTGTTCACTTCAGGACGAAGGGTCTACGTGCCGCGGTGGGATAACTTGTGAAGAGAGATCATCAAGGAGTGCCATGATTCACAGTGGGAAGGTCACCACGGCACTCATCGCACATTAGCCCTTGTACATGAGAAGTTCTTCTGACCACAACTCCGCGTTGACATAGAGACCTATGTGCGGACATGTCTTGTGTGCCAGCGAGACAAGATTGTGCAAAAGCAGCCCGGCGGACTGCTAGAGCTGGTGCCTGTTCCGGAGAGACCATGGGAGAGCGTCTCAATGGACTTCATCACATGCTTGCCCAAGTCAGATGGGTTTGGTACAATAATGGTGGTGGTGGACAGGTTCACCAAATATGCGACATTCACAGCAGCCATACCCGGATGTACGGCAGAGGAGGCGGCCAAACTCTTCTTCAAAAATTTGGTGAAGTATTAGGGAGTTCCAAAGAACATTGTGAGCGATCGAGACGTTCGCTTCACGGGAAAATTCTGGACGAAGCTCTTCAAGCTGATGGATACTGAGCTGAACTTCTCAACAAGCTTCCACCCTCAATCCGATGGGCAAACCGAGCGGGTGAATGCTTTGTTGGAGCTTTACATTAGGCACTATGTTAGTGCTAATCAGCTAGATTGGTCTAAGTTGCTCGATGTAGCTCAATTCTCCTACAACTTACAACGTTCAGGGTCTACAGGGAAGAGCCCATTCGAGCTCGGAATCGGACATCCCTTGACGCCAAGTACCTTGGCCAATTCTTATGCAGGTGAGACCGTGAAGGATTTGCAGCAGCAAAGGGACTTAGCACACGCCCAATTGATAAAAGCGGCCAAAAAGATGAAGAAGTGGGCCGATAAGAAGAGGGGACATGTGGAGTTCCAAGTTGGCGATATTGTATTTGTTAAGCTTTTTCCCCAACAATTCAAGTACACCAGGCCTCTACACAAAGGCTTACTACGCAAGTACGAAGGGCCGTTCGAAGTACTAGCCAAAGTGGGCAAAGCTTCTTACCGAGTGGAGCTTCCATCAAAGATGAAAATCCATCCCGTCTTCCACGTTAGCAACTTAAAGACATTCAACAAAGACGAGGAAGACGAGAGTCGGGGAGTATCAAGCCGCGCACCACCCATGATTGCAACTTCCTTCGGCAAAGCTATAGACGAGATATTAGCCGAACGGATTGTTCGAAGGAAGGGTGTGCCGCCTTGCAAAGAATACTTAGTGAAATGGAAAGATGCATCCATACAAGAAGGAACATGGGACCCCGAAGCGTCTCTCTGGCAATTCAAGGATGCGATCGACCAGTTTCACTATCAAGCCGCGACGAAGACGTCGCGAGAATAGGTGGGGGAGAATGTCACGACCCACCCATTTTCCCACATATTGGGTTGGCCCATGACAAGAGTCTAGGTCCATTGGAAGGACCTAGAAGATTAAGGAAGTCCACAACATACTAGAATGTTCTTGTATATATAATATTTTATTGTATATTCATGATAGTGGTAGAATACTCTAGAAGATGATGATTCTAGAACATATTCTAGAATCCTCCATAGAATATTATATAAGGTGGAGAGCTCATTTGCTCAAATCATCCACCAACAAGCTCTCTAAGCATTGTAACATTCTCTCTCTAATAATCAAATACTCTCCCACTTCAAAATCTCTAAGTCTCCAATTCCTTTGAGTTCTTTTAAGACTTACTTGAAGAGTTCAAGTGCCGCACGGTCTAGTCCAAAATCTTAGCCCGTGAGGATGAGGCGTGGATGATTTGTATGATGGAGAGACCAAAATTTACTCGTGTGCAACACGGGAGAATGGTTTCAAATAGGATATCCTTGTTTGACCTATATTTGGAAACCAATTACTATAAAAGGGAGAGAAAAACCTTAGTTATTTATTTTTATTCTCTTTCTATCATCACCGCCGGCCTTCTCCCTCTCTCCTTCCCGTCTAGTAGCGGAAACTTTCACCGGCGCCGTCAACGTCCTTCCACCACTAGTGATCTTCTGCCGGATTCCGACACCGACCAGGTAACGTATTTTTTATTTTTTTTATTTTTTTTACGTGAGTGAACACTCACATTCTTCTTCTACTCTTTCTCCCTTTTTTTAGGGTGAGTATTAAATTGGTTTCTCAATTATCATTGCTTGTTCAATTACATTAAGTAAATATGCCATTGATTTGATAATTGTCTTCTCTTTGGCAGCATTTACAAGTAAACCTTAATTCCACAATTGCTGGTTCGGATTGTAAGAATCCTTCATTGACTTTTTTGTGTCGCTGTTAAGCTTCAACCAGGTATGCTAGGTTTATATTAACTTTTCTTGGTATGATTATTTTTCTTAGTTTATATATATATTAACATGTATTTGCATATCAGTACTAGATATATATACATAAAGTTATGCCATACCCTGTATACGGTTGCTCGATTATTGATGTAGACATTATTTGAACCCGTTCGTAGATGTCTGACAATCTTGAAGATATTAATGCTACTGGCTCCAGTCACGATGAAATAAAAAATTCTGATGTTATTTCCTTGAATGACGTGCCTAACATTCATGATAAATTCTTTGATGGCATTGCTGAAGAGTCCGTTGAACCTGGTTATGCTGGTATTTTTATTCCAAACGTAGATTCTGTTCTTCGACCCCAGAATATTTATCCGCAAGCTATTGTCAAGTGTTGTTTGCAGAGGAAAGAGTATAGGCCTTCGTTTGTTGATTTCAAGACATCCCAAACTCCTTTGCCTGGATGGGCCTCGTGGGATAAGGTTATGTTGAAGAATCCCCAGGTGAAGCTAGTTTTAGAAAATGCCAAAATACTCCATGATGTACGAGCGTTTGATACCTTGAGAATTAATAACGACATGAAGGGTCTGCTTGCATTTGCTTCTCGTTGGTGTGGCCTGATTCATTCAACGGTATATGCTTGAGGTGAGTTAACAATTACTCTGGAAGATGTAGCGGCCTTACTGAAATTGCCAGTTTTTGGTAGTATTCATGTTGAATGGTCCGAGCAGAAGAAGAAGTATGAAGCATATCTTGTCCGGAAAATAGAGGAGTTGCAGAAGTCCCGTGGTAGCAATAGCTAAAATTATACAACTTGGGATGTTATTGGTGGAAAGGTAGTTCAAGTGCCGACGTTCTTGCTGTTGATCATCCCATATTCATCATTGCATTTCTTTTACTTTGGCTTTCTAGAGACATATTTGAAGATTCTCTTGGAGGTCCGTTGAAGATTCCACTGATTCTGATTGCTATTGTACTTGCTGGCGGAAGGACTTTTCCTCTAGGTACTTTATTTTTTGGGTACTTTATATTCTCATTTGGATGATTTCATTCGTGACATGAAGACTTCTAATGGTCATGCCAAGGTAGAGTCCTTTATTCACGTTTTGTTTATGCAAGCCTGGTTTTGGGAATATTTTCCTGAATATACACCAAAGGATCGACCTTCTTTCCCAAGTGAAGAGATAAAGTATGCTCGAATACTCCGTTGGAGTAAGAAGAAATTTCCCCCTTTTAGTCTTACTAGTTTAATGGATAATAAGAAAAAAGTGAATTTCATACCTTGTGGTTTGAAGCTTTCGCAGGTGATTCCGTCAGAGACTTTTGTTGAGAACCCTGGTGTTATGTTACACTCTGGTCCGAATGGTGAGGATAATAAAACTGTTGTTGGTGAAGCCACTTTTATGAATAGTTGTACCCCAAGGTATATTCTTGCTATCTACTCTGATACTTTCATTACCCAGAACTATAATATTGACAGAACAACTCGACAAATGGGTTTTGATAATTCTGTATCTCATTACCGTACTGAGATGCCTTCTGTAGACATTCTTAAGCAATCTGAGGATGCCCACATTATTCCAGATCGAAGCATCTTTTTCCTTCAAGCTCATAGAAAGGGATATAATACTAAGGAATATGCTAATTTCTGGGAAAATCAGCTTATTATCCTTAAGAAGTTCATGTTCAGCAAACCCTCTGTTATTCATGGTGAACCTTCTGCAAAGGAGTTGACGCATCATCCGAATTTGAAGATTTCTTCTGAAGCAAAACGCGAGTCAATCATCAACTTGTTTCAGGTATCTTGAGTCCTTCTTCGCTTAATCATAGTCTTTTTATTTGATAACTAAGTGTTTTAGTTCGTTTGTTGTAGTCATGGCTCCCGGATTATTGTGTGTCTGATAAAGCACCGAATGCTACTCCTCAATCTGGGATGAAGAGACCTCGGGTGATTATACCTGGAGTGGAGATCGTCCCTCGAAGAAGGTAAGCGTTTTCATTTCCTCCTAGACTCCTTTTCTGTATAAAGCATATTTATATCTTGTCTCTGATGAATATCTTTGTATAGTACAAGAGCATAATTCGTCAGAGTGACGTGAGCATTCAACCCTTTAAATTTGGTGTCCCAGCCGTTTCTGGTGCTTCAACTGCTTATGTTGTGAGTAGAGCTTTCTTTAGAAATAATAATTCTGTATCTTGCTGAATTTGATGAATTATGACTCCTGTGAATAACCATTATGCTTAGACGACTAGCGATATAAATACTTCGATGATAGAAGGCATCGTTGTGGTTGGAGGATATGATGAAGAAGATACGAATTACCAGGGACTTGAGAAATCTTCTCATACTGAAGTAGTTGAAGAACCCGAGGTCGAGAATGAAGAACTTGGTGATGAATCGTATTACGAGGCACGTTTTGCTCCTAATGACTCGTCGCAACTCCAAGTAAGTCTGCTTCATTTTTTTAGAATCACAATGACATAATTATAGCTCTTAAATCCCAAAACATGTAAAACCATGCATGATTTCATATGGAATTTTGGCGATTTTCGCTGTCAGAAAAATTCAGATTCAGGTCTTTTTGCCGTAACGGCCGTAGAATCTTCGTCCGATGTTGGAATGAGGTGTTTGACCTATCATTATTTAGATAAGAGATAAATATAACTTCTTAAAAAATAATTTATGAATTTGGAGTCTGTTTGATTGGTGAAAAAAACCTGACACCGAGCGTCCAGAACTTTTCCAGGCAGGATTCTGAACTGTCATGTAGTCGACTGTTTTGCCTTCCCTTATTAGATCGCTTATCCAATTATCATGAAATTTTAGCATGTTGTAGTATACATCCATATAAATAATTTGGGATATAAATCACTCCCAAATTCCTTACCAATTAGTGCCAGTTTCAGTTCTTCCAGATAGTAGTGTAAAAACATTTTTGATGGTGTTTTTACAAAACAACTCATATCTCTTCTAAACCATATGTCATGACCCATAACACTTTTTAATGAATGCTTAGGTTGCTAGTAGACATATTTTATGAATTCCATGATTTTTGCTTCAATTCCTTATGATTTAAACATAATCTCTATAATGTCTCTATTTTTAGGGGGGGAAAGAGCTGGATCAGAGAGATGAATTTATAGGTAAAGAATTGGAGGTTACCATGATCCATGACGCTGATAATGCATCTTTTCCACCTCTAAACCATAGGTAAGTTCTTATGGATGCGATTGTTGAAGGAAACACTCTGGGTGACACCGTTGTACAGAATGCTTACATGATGGAGACTGTACCGGTTGAATATCCGAACGTTGGGGTTCATTTTTACTTTAAGTGATAGGATTCGACTTGATTATGTGTGCATTGGCGGCTTCACTGTCCCATACTCCCATGCTGAGATGTATACCAAAATATGGAAGAAGTTCATCCATTTCTTTGTTGGTAACCCCAAGAACTACCGTACTCTGGAAAATAATGTGACTCTGTTACTGCCAACTGTGAGTGAGATGGTTTATCTTCCTCGTAGAGAAGTATCTGAGATAGTACTTCAAGAATGGAAAGATGCTTTGGACGCGGCCAAAAGGGATAAACTTATTGTAGCATGGCTTCGTTGTCATTTTGAAGTTACTAAGAAGTATCTGCAAGATAAAGGTACGACTCCAAGCTTGGAGACAATTACCAAGGCTAAATATGAAGTTGAGAGGCTGTCTTGGGAGTTAAAGCTTGCAACTGAGATTTTTGGGAGGTTGGAAAAGGCTCATTCTGAAGGTGCTTAGCCAATTTCCAAGGAATTTTCTAGCTTTTTCTGGGTTTCACAGATTTTCTGAGATATATGACTTTTTATGGTTATATTTTGGGATTTTTTTTTTGAGTAGGTAGAATTCTTGAATGATTTGCAAACACACATATATTCTTGAAGGAAATAATGCTTTGCTTGATTAGTAAATTGAAACCCTAAGTATGAATGCAAGATGTTGTAAACATTTTGGAGGAGTTACAAATATTGCATAAAATAGGGAAATATTGTAAGATGGTGGTCGAATATCTTCAGGCACTGTGAGCTGTAAGCCAATTGCCATGCATGACCACCCCTTCTGGCTTGTCATTATTGACAAGTTTGTAGCAACCTCCGATCATAGTTTCAATGACGAGATATGGTTCTTCTTGAGGAGAGACTGTGATCTTTTCTATTGTGTCTCCGACATGGAAGGCATCAGGTTCGATCCCCTAAACTTCATGACATGTCTTCTGAGTGCTTTGGTTGTTAATTTGATTATCCCCAGTAGAGACAACCCATACCCATTTATAAAATTTTAAAAAGGATCAGCTTCCCATTCACATCACTGAGTCAGAGTAGGGTTGATATCCGAGTAAAGTCCCCAAGCTTTGATGAGACGTAGGATTGCTGGTTGAAAAAAAGTTGGTTGAACGTGACTTAGTTGTGTATGAAACCTTTGGACATATAACATTGCGTCCTCTTCTGGTAGTTGCTTCACGTTCAGCTCCATTGTGCGATGAAACTTGTCTGATAGGTCCTCCTCAGGATTTGATGGTTTGTTTGAGAGTTTTGGAGGTACTACTGTTGGCTAGAGACATACACTTGTTACTTCTTTGTTGTTTTGCACCCAAGGGAGTCCCAGAACCATGTCGTAATCTGGATCTTCTTTGACAATGTAAAACTTCGTATGTGCTCGGGTGTCACCCATTTTTACTTTGAGGGTGATGTAGCCATAAACACGCATGGACTTCCCTTCATAATTCTTAATCACTGTTGGCAAATGTACGGCTTCGTTCCTGGAAATCCCGCATCTCTCAGAGCCTTGATAGTAATGATATCGACATCAGTGCCCACATCAATTAGTGTTTGCTCGAACTTGGTGTCCTTGAGGCAAGCAATGGTGAGAAGTCCCCAGCTAGGCTTCTCATTATGTTTGATGACTATGTCTTCTGGAGTGGCTTTGGGGAAGTCAACAGCTTCTCTGACAAAGAGTATACGCTTTCCCGATACAACACGATTGAGAGCAGTGAAAACATCCTTGCGTTGTGCCTTCAATAAGTAAATAAGTTTACATACGCGCTTCATCATTAATTGTACATTTGTATTGATAGAATCTCCGGAAAGAGTGAAACTTCTGACATGTAGGGGATCTTTGTGGACATCTTCAGTCCCCAGACATAGCTCTCCCGAGTCAATTTTTTCTCTGAATATGCGCCTCAAGCCATTGCATTCGCTAGTGGGATGATTGACGAACCCGTGGAAGTGACATTAGTTTGGATTTGACATATCCTCTTCAGTAGGTGGTTGTCGCACGGGTGATAACTTGATATCTCCATTTTGTATCCATAGTTCTAAAAATTCGAGGACTTTTTCCATCGGAAAGGGGAAATCTAGGATTGTTAGATCTGTTTTTTTCCGTTGCGAATGACGCGGACCTTCGACTGAGCCTTGTCTTTGAATTGATGTTGGTGCTTCCAATGGAGCTGATGCAGTGCGCTTAGTCTGTTATGCTGATTGAGGTGTTGGTTTTCTCTTGGTTCTTTCATCAGTAATAACACCTATGAATTGTTGGGTAGAAGTTGGTTGTTCACCAGACGTCTGCTTCCATGAGTGTCTCCATGATTTTCTTCTCTGGCGGGTCGTATCCTTTCTAACAAGGATGGAGCAGTTGTTGTTGATCTCTTGGCGGCCTCGTGTAGCTCAGATAAGGTTTGAAATCGAAAATTTTCTAATAAGCCACGATAAATAGGAATCATACCATTAATGCAAAGCTGCACCAATTATTGCTCAGTCACGTTCTGGTCATGGCAGTCGAGAGGTTGTTATCTGAACCTCTTTACATACTCGTTGGGATGCTCGTTGTTCCTTTGAAACATTCTTCCCAGATCCGAAAGAGTAATTTCTTCAGAGATAAATAAATAGTTCTTATAAAAGGCATCAACCATCTGAGACCAACTATGAATACTGTTGGGAGCGAGGTTTTTGTACCAAGTGTAGGCTATTCCCTAAGAGATTTCGAGAATTCTTTGAGTTGCAACACTTAATTATATTCATGTACTCATAGTGACTCCAAGAATCGAGAAACATGTTCTTGAGCGTTTCCGGTGCCATCTTACAATAAGAATGGAGGGGATGAGTATCCGCACGGCAGTGCAACCCTCTGAATTTCTGTTGGGTAAGGGGGTTGGTGTTGATGGAATGGAGATGAATCTTTCCTTCCACGATTTTGTAGGTGTTTTTCCATCTCTTCACGAGTGACGAAGTTTTGCTGTGGTTGACTCCTTTCTGATGCACGGTCAGTGATGATCTGTATTTCGTCATCCTCTTATGCATTAGCTTTTGACGTGTTAGCACCGCCGGCAGTTGCGTTCTTGATTTGCTCCATTTGACAACGATATTCTGGTGTTAACTGCTCCTTTAAAACCTTAAGGAAGGTAAGAACTTCCTTATGAGTGGTGGCCATGGCTATTTGAGTTTCAGCCAAGGTCTCTTGTCGCTTCATTAAATCTTCTATGGTTGGTGACGCCTGCTCCTTGACTTTGACACTTTCAGTGGTGCGGAGAGGAGTTTTGGTGCTTTCAGTAGTGATGTTCTTAGGAATGGTATCTGGGGTTCCACCACTGGAATTACCAGTATTAGTAACGACTGTTGAACTTAAATTGGGATTAATTGCTGAACCTGACCTAAGATCCACCATTTTTGAAGAATTGAATTTTGCTACCGAGAGGTTAATCTCCGGCTATGGTCGCCAATTTTTTGTACCTAAAAATTGCTCATAGGCAAAACAATGTACTGTTGAAATACTTTTTAGGTTCGAGGATCAAAATCGTACAAAATAAATCCAAATAAGTAGGATATTTGTATTTGTTCTGCTTCAGTTACAAAGACAGGAGATGGGTTGATTTTAGGGGAGGGAAGCAAAGGAAGTTGAAGGAATTGTGTGTTGTGGTGGAAAAATAGCAGAGCTTGAGAATGATTTTATATCTCTTCTTCGTCTGTGGATTATTTCTTGTTGGTCTTTGGAAAATTGGCTAAGAAGCCTATTTATAACCTTTGAGACCACAAACTTTCGTTGTAAAGTAGTGGTAGTTGTAGGGAGATGAGGAAGTGGAAGTTATGGGAATAACCATCCACCTCGTCCTACGAAGTTTCTGGAATCTTCCAGATTATTACTTTGATATCTCTACAACCGCTCCAACTTACCACTCACTTTGTAACTTCCTTGTCATGGGATAGTTCTACACTCATGTCGTTGTAAACCGCTAGACCAAAATCTCATGTTTGATCCCCCCATTGTAACATGATTTGATATCTCGTAAGAGTTAGCGGGATCATGGCTTTAAATCCATGAACCTTGTTGTAAAATAATGTTTCTGGTAGACTTCATGTTTCTGGTAGCTTGATCATGGTGAGACGCGGAAGAGGAGCATGGCCTAGCTGCAGCAACATGCGCGCAGAGGAGGAACGAGGGGGATAGCCTTGGCGGACATCAGCAACACGGAGGTAGTAGCACTGCTGTAGGAGAAGCACAGAGGCTGGCGCTAGCGCTCCAGTGCTGCAGCTAGTGCTGCAACTAGCACAAGTGCTTCGTGTGCTTCCACTAGCACCTCTCTAGTCTTTGATTTCCTCTGTGACTTTGATTCTGTTTTGACACATTCGTGCTAGAAGTGTGGCTACGGATTATTAAAGCCTGTGCTTGTTGATGCCAGGGTTATTGACTATATGCTATTATTTATTTACATCAACTAATGCCATGTACATGACTATGACTTATTTAGGGTTTCTCAGTCTTGTGAGATTTAGTTGTTGGCACTCATGCTTTTCTTTAGTGCAGTGCATATAGAACATCAAGAAATTCAGCCGTGGAAATTTGCAATCTTGTAATTATATTTGATGCAATTAGATGGTATGCATCTAATTAGCGCTACTATTCAGATATGGTGTTTCCTTTATCCTGAATGTTCATAATTTTTATATAAATCAATATATTCTGTTTTATACAAGTAGTTTGCAAGGATGCACACGAAATAACGAGGTTTTTGTTGCACAAAGCTCTGAAATTTCTCTGGAGCATATATATGCAAAAGATCTACAGGGCTAGTTTATCCAGGAGCTGAATATGTATTCTCAATTCTCTTACGGAATGTAAGATAACAATAATGTTCGTAATTCTGATGCTCGTAAGAAATTATTATATATTTATTCCATGTTGCTGCAGCTAGGCGAAAAACAATATTATCAAGGGGGAATATTACATTTTTCTCCTTTGTCAAAAAATCACCATCAACAATAATGAAACCCTAGGATTCTGATAATCACGAGAGAACGATACTGTTTTGGATGGGAATCCCTCCATTTTTCATTATGAGATAGACATGTCAGTTTCAATTGGGAACCCTAGTAGTTATTTTAGATACCAAAATTAGTGGGGGAGTCATCTTTGGGAAAAGATAGTGGTGGGAGATTCGATTTTTTTACGAAATTTTTTAGGAGGAAATAAGTTGGTAATCCATAGAATTTTTATTTATTTCTTAATTGAACTAATAATATTTTTTTTTTAAAAAATCTAATAAAGAAGACAACTAATATTTAGTAATCATTTTTTTCACCTGTTGCTACAGTGATGTGGCAAAAACATGATTTTTTTTCCGTATTACGAAAGTACATGCCGTAAAAAGCGACTTTTTGCCTCACCTAATCTTAGTTGTGGAAAGATGTTATCCTTTATGCCTCACTTTTTATTTGGTGAGGCTAAAACCCATTTATTGCGCATTATAGATAGTTATGTGGCAACATGGTTTGGCAATGCACATACTTTCTTGTAGTGGTATTTAAAATATTTACTTAGAGACATACTCTTCCTTGAGCAACGAAGACTTGGCCGCCAGCGACAAAGACTAAGTCGCTAGCGACTTACTCTTGGTCGCACAACCAAGTCTTTGTCGCTCGACCAAGACTTTAACGCGTAGTTCATCTGCTCAAATCAGAGCGTTTGAGAGGTCAATTTGATCATTTGCTAGGTGCATAGTGGGTGTTTTTGGCCAAATTTGATGATTTGCTAGGTGCATAGTGGGTGTTTTTGGCCAAATTTGATGATTTGAGAGGTGCATAGGACTTGGCCTAAACATAAATTTGGTATCCCCTTTAATTTCACCAATTCAACTGCCGACTCCTCTCCTCCCTTCTTCTCCTCTTCTTCTCTCCTTCCATTACTTCTTCTCTCCTTACATAACTCCTAATAAACATAAATAGGGTTACAGCATCACAGTCGGCACTGGTCTAAGTTTGAATTCAGTACCGACTATTATTGTCGTTATTATTTTGTGAACAAACGCAATACCGACTAAAATAGTCGGTATTGTTTGTTGGTTGAATTCAATACCGACTGGGATTGAGTTATCTGGGTATTTTTTCATGTTAGAAGTTGGCATATGCAATTCAAATTATACAATTCCGACTGTTAGTAACCAATGTCGATTCAGTTTGGACCTATCTGCTGTGAAATTGACCACAATCGGCATTGTCGAGTAACACTATTCAATGTCGATTGCATTTACCTATGCCGAATGTGTCTATACTGCAATACCTACAGTCAACATTGTTTTATATCTTCGACAATACCGACTATACCTGGGGGAATACCAAACGTCGAAATTATTTTATGATGAGGTCAATACCGACTTCTTAGAATCAGTATTGCCTTCATCCTAAAATAATATCGACTATGACTCTGTAAATACAAAAATCAAATGGACAAGACAAGGTTAGTTGCTAAAGGTTGTGCCCAAAGAGAAGGGGTTGACTACAACGAGGTGTTTTCTCCAGTTGTGAAGCACTCGCCAATCCGAATTTTGTTGGCCTTGGTAGCACATTATGATTTAGACCTAATTCAACTAGATGTCAAGACGACGTTCTTGCATGGTGATCTAGAAGAAGAGATCTATATGACTCAGCGGAGTGGGTTCAAGGTTGTTGGAAAAGAAGATTGTATATGTAAGCTGAATAGATCGTTGTATGGGATGAAGCAGTCTCCGAGATAGTGGTACAAGCGATTTGATCGGTTTATGATTGGCCAAACATACACATGGAGATACTATGAACATTGTATATACTTCAAGAAGTTACGTGATGGGTCCTTCATAAATTTTCTCTTGTATGTCGATGATATGCTGATAACATCGAATAACAAGAAAGAGATTGATAATTTGAAGCTCAAATTGTCAATTGAGTTTGAGATGAAAGATCTAGGAGAAGCTAAAAAAATTCTTGGTATGAAGATTCAACGTGATAGAGAGAAGGGGTAAAGTTTGTTTCTCTCAAAATGCATTTTTGAAGAAAGTGTTACAGAAATTTAGTATCGGCGAAGTAACTAAATCTGTAAGTACTCCCCTTGCTCCTCACTTTAAGTTGGAATATGATATGTCTCTTACTACTGAAGAAGAGCGTGAGTATATGGCCTAAGTCCCGTATGCTAATGTTGTTGGTAGCTTGATGTATGCGATGGTATGTACGAGGCTTGATATTTCATACGCAGTAAGTATGATCAGCCTTTATATGCATAATCCTGGTAAGGGACATTGGCAAGCTTTGAAATGGATTTTGAGGTACCTTTATGGCACAGTTGATGTTGGCTTGGCGTTTGTGAATGAATAAAATAACAATTATTTGTGTGTTGGTTATGTGGATTCTGACTATACTAGTGATTTGGACAAGAGACGTTCAACTACAGGGTATGTATTTACTTCGGCAGGAGCATCAGTTAGTTGAAGATCAATTTTGCAGTCTACTGTGGTTATCTCAACTACTGAAGCAGAGTATATGGCAGTGACAAAGGCAATTAAGGAAGCTATATGGTTACATGGTTTGCTAGATGATTTGGGTATTGTGCAGGAACAACTGCATGTGCATTGTGATAGTCTTAGTGCAATTTACTTGGCTAAGAATCTAGTGCATCACGCGAGAACCAAACATATAGATGTGTGATTTCACTTTGTCAGAGAAATTCTTGAAGAAGAAGACATTCTACTTTTGAAGATCGATACCAAAGACAATCCAACTGATATGTTGACAAAAGTAGTATCTGGGGTCAAGTTTCGTCGTTGCTCGAAATTGATCCACATTCTTCCGGTTTGGTGAGACCCTTTTGGGTAGAGGTTCTTAGGAACCTAGTGGAGACCTTCTAGCAAGGTCATTAAGTGAACTACGGTGTTTTGATTCCTCGCAGAGGATACATAGGCAACCTTTGGTGCAATCGACGTTGGAAGATGGAAGTGACTTTGCTATTGATCGTCTCATGCATGAATGCATGATTCGAGGTGGAAAATCATTGGATAGGTCGGTGGTGAGAGTTTGAGATAAACTCAATCTTGTTTGGATCGATGGAGAGATTTTTGAATCTACCAAAAATCAATCGATCAAGAGTTAGATAACTTTTGATTTGTTTACTTCTTCCTAAAGTCTAGGAAACTTGCTAGCTAAGTTAGGAAACCTTATTCTTGTAGGTTAATTAATATGCACTACCTATGCCTATATAAATAGCCAAGTAGAGAACCTAGATTTCACACCAAAAAAATTCTTCTTCTCTTCCTGGGTTTTATATGTTTTCTCCCTCTAAGATAATGTATAAAATCTTTTATTTTTTCCGAGGATTCAACCTCATTAAATTCTTGTTCTCGTCTATGTTCGTTTAATAGCAAAAAAAAGAACCTATTAAAATAATTGACATGATCCTATACTAAAGTGTTGATTATTTTTTTTATAACATAACCGCAAATAATTATTAAAATACTAATGTATAGCTGTGTAAATCACTTTCGTGATTTTTAACGCAACATTGGGCAACAACAGGGATCAATTTTTTTAATATTCATGTTAACACCATTAATAAGAATTCCTTCAACGGCCATTAGCCATTATTAGACATTTGTATTTGTAAAAGGCACTTGATAAGACAATGAAAAGAAGATAGTCCAATGACTCCAATCTAAATGTTTAACGGTAGACTAGCAGCAATTGGGAGTTTTATAAAGTGTTTATCTATGGAAACTGGAAGGATTGAACAGAAAATTCAATCTAAATGAATATGTGGGGCATAGTTTAAATAGTCGTCCCGGTCACGTCCGATCCTTTGCTCTGAACTAGTGTAACTTTTTTGTTTGTTGAGGAAATCACCATGACATCGGTCCAATTGATTTGGGTACGCACTCGGAGTGTTCAGTTTTTGATTTTAAGTTTTGGCCACTAATTTGTTTTTAAAATTAATGAAATAAGTATTAGTCGGAGCTAGCTCATCAACTAATATTTATTTTCTTTGCATAGGCACATTGCAATCCACACGAACAAACTGTGCGAAGATAAACTTTGAAAAATTCAAGAAACTAATGAGCCAATTTTTTTAACAGAAAAGATAATTAATTATTAAATAAAAATTATATCCAGTGTCTCTGTAATGAGAGATTTAATCCATTTAGGGAGTTCATTACTCCATTGTTCCCTACTATTTTTAGTTCTAGCTTTCTTTGCTAAAACATCGTTCACTCCATTTAGTTCTCTAGAAATATGTGTACACTTCCACGATTCAAAAGAATTCAATAACATCTTACAGTCTAAAATAATATTATTATTGGCCCATTTGACACTTTCTAATTTTCTATCCCAATTGCATGCAATTAAAAAATTAGTCATTACCTGGTCTTTAGTTTGGTAAGTCGTTAATTACGTCCATAACTTTAAGTTGTTTCTTAAAAACCCTATTATTGGAGTTGCAAACTTTAGTTCATAGGGGCTTACAAGATGATAAAATAGGGTCATCAAGATATCCACCCAAAAAACCCTTATCCTACTTATCAGCTAATTAGTGTTAATAAACTTAATTAGCTAAACTAATTAAGATTAGTGATTGGATTAGATTAAAAAAATTAAACAAAATGTTTAACTTTTAAATTCAACAAAGAATGCATACGCCCTCCCTTACTTTTTCATTTTCCGAATCATTTACGGTTAGGAACTTATGAATTCCTAATCGTAAATTATTTCTACGGCTAGGAACTTATGAATTCCTAGCCGTCAACTGCTTATACGGCTGGGAACTTATGAACTCCCAGCCGGAATAAACTACTTCTAAATTTCGGATTTCACTTACGGCTAGCAATCAAGGTACGATCTAGCCATAACCAAACCTACGATTGGGAAATACTGAGATCAGTTGGGAATCTGCTTTTCACTACACATTCTACGGTTAGGAAAATAACTATACGTCTAGGAATTTTGTTTTTCAGGTTAACATACGGCTGAGAATTCTTTATTTCTCAGCCGTAATAAGTTGATATTATCTATTTTACGGTGGGGACTTCTTATTTTCCCAACCGTAACCTATTTTACGTATTGGAATTGCTATTTCCCAAGCCGTAATAACAAATTTACGGTTGAAAAATAAGAACTCCAAGCCGTAAACGGTTGCAGAAACTGTTTTTTTAACCTTAACTTAATCCAATTGAACCTTTTAACGAATCAAAAGAAGAAATAAATTGTGAAAAATCGTTGAAAAAAAGAAAAGAAAAGAAAAAAAGATGATGTGATGCGATAGAGAAGAAAAAGAATAATATATTTAAGTTTTTTTTTTATGATCATCGTCTTCGTCATGATGAAATGATGATCATCATCTTCTTCATGATATATGAAGGAGAAGAGAAGGTAAATAATAAGTTAGATTTATATATATATATATATTTTAATGAATACTTAGATTTGGGTTTATCATATGGATTAGTTCCCCTAACCATATTTTGGATAGTTAAATTAATTTTTATCATTTTATAAACCCTAACGAAAAAGGCCAACAGCTCCAATAATAGGCAGTAACTACTAATTTTCCGTCTCTTCTGGTGTTTATCTTCTTCTTACGGGACATTAAAACCCACACCATGTCTGACTGCAGTGCCATACCTTATCCGTACAAAAATTTGATCTTTACTCCGCCCGAAATGCAACTGACAAAGATAAAATTTGATCGGGCGTAAGTCTAAATTAACGCATGTCGTTGGGCGCATATAAAATTATACATATGTTGAAATTGTGTTTTACGGGCGTACATCTGTGAAAACGCTTGGTTGGGGCGGACGCTGGATGAACGCTCGGTGGGAGGCGCAACCCAAAAGAACGTTTGATGATAGACGCACGCTTAGCAGCACGCCCCAGCGACAGGCGTGTGTTTAGACGAACGCCTGATGGGGCGTTATCCTAGCCAAGCGCCCGGTCAATTTCTACTCGTGCAACTGGTACGTGTTTCAAAGAAGACGGGCGCTCGCTTAAGATTACGCTTCACTCATCAGGCGCATCCCTAGCCATATGCGCGTGTCACCAGGCGTTTGTCTAAGTGAACGCCTGATGGGGTGGAGCAATTTAAGTTCGTTCTCCTCTTTAACAGACTAGACTCTCCTGAACCCTTCAACAGACAGACGCAAGAACCCTCAAGCGCATCCCACACCACTTCTATACTTCTAGCTAAACCGAAATCTCCCTCCAAATCAAGCTTAACCTCTTTTCAAATTTGCAAAAGCTAGTAAAACCGTGGCTGATTTGATACAAAGTCATCTAAGTTAGGATTATTTCAAAGCAATAAAATCAAACTTTTATATAAATTTTAATGGATTTCATAGGTTTAAATTATGATTTATTGTAATATTTTGTTAATTAAATTTGTATATATATGTTTAAATATTAAACATAGACATATTAGGTTTAACAAATTGTAATTTTGCAATTGGGTAAAATTTTAGGTTTTGGAAGTTGTAAATTGGGTATAAAAAATTGATGAGAATTCGGAATTTGAATTTAGAATTGATTAAGCTGTTGGTTAATTTGAGTTAGGTTGTGGTTAATTTTAAGTTCTTGATTAATTGATTTGATATGATTGTTAATGAAATTTGGGAATTATGAATGTTTTTGTTCCTTTATAATGAATGTTTATGGAATTATAGAATTAGGGAATTATGATGAATTTTTGTGAAGTTGATGATTTGATTAGTAGTGGACTATTTTGTGAATCATAAATTTTGTATTTTGGATGATTTGTGAATGTTTGTACATTTGATTATCTAATTAGATGATTACTTTTTTAATGATGAAATTTGTATTTTTGTTGATTTATGGATTAATGTAGAGTTTTATATTTATGGATTGTGAGGATTACTCTTGATTTTGAAACTTGTATGTACCGTTTGCAAAGATGTCGAGCAATCTCACGGCGAGATTCGTTGATCGAAAAAAGAGGAACAAGAAAGCTAAAACTGTTGAGGATCCAGAAGTAGACCCTACTACTGAAGATATGGTCGATGTTCCCGGGTTGGCGAGCTACTATATCGTGGAAGATGCTCAGAGTCACGCTTCGACAAATATTACATATTCAACCGATTCAAAATTCAATTATTTACATCATGGTTCCCTCAAATCGGTCATTCAGATCTATGCAGGTATTGAAAAACACATCCCTAGGGTTAAATACATTATTGAAAAGGCAGGATGGGACCGTTTATTGACCATGGATGTAGTATATTCGTCACATGCATTGATTGACTATATTGTTGAGCGTTTTTGGAATACTGCGAACGCTTTTCACTTCTCCTTTGGTGAGATGGGGTTCACACTGCTTGATTGGGTCATGTTGACAGGATTAAGTATTGGTGTTGGTAGTGGTATTCCGTATGAACCGTTGAAGTACCAATTTGAATATGTCAGGGCGCATATTTTTCCAGAAATTAAAGATAGTGAAGTTCGTAAAAGAAAACATATTCCAGCGCAGTGGGTTTCAGATGCAATTACAATTGTTTTTTTGAGCACATATTTTGATCCAGGAACGTTGGTTGCGGCTAACAATGATAGCATACTTGCTGAGAGAGTAGTGAGCGCCTTTTGTATGTATGTTTTGGGACATTTTTCTTTTCCAATGCTAAAAACTATATTGATGCTGGATGGTTAGCTGCTTTTGAGGATCTATATGCAGTTGAAAATTATGACTGGGGTAGTGGTGCTTTTGTGAAATTTTATTCAGAACTCGCCGCATCTGGTCGGGGACAAAAGTCACTAGACGTACCCTATCAAATATTGGAGGTAAATTATTTGTTCTATTTATATTTCCTTTAATGTTTATTTGCTGGTAATTTATTTATTTGGTTGGTTGTCTTCACATTCTAGTTTTTGGGGTACGAATATCTGGGCATATGTCGACCAAAGAACCCAACGAGTGAGAGTAGAGCAATGTAGGCTAGAAGTTCTCGGTGGAAGGGTACAAGAAGGAAGAGTATTGATATTGTTCGCTCTATGACTTTTCTTAATCAGTTGACTGTAGACGATGTGACCTGGAAACTATGAGATTCCGCCATCTTAGTTCTTGACACTGATATTGGACGGAAAGCATCGGAGCTCTCAGAGAAAAGGGTTATATTTTCTTGGCTAGGCACTGTGAGTTGATAATTTACTTTGATAACACTTTTCTTTATTTTCTTAGATTTTTTGATAGTTAATTGGTTTATTTTTTAATAGTTATTTTCTTTGCACAACATAATGTGTAACTCGGAGAACGGTGTTGGAGGCAAAACCATTATACTTTTGGCGTTCCCAGGAACCCACCTACCCGTATTACCAACCTCAACAATAACGAAGCTAATGAGTTGAGGGAAAGTGATTTGGTCCCTGCAAGTGAATTAGTGCATGTTGTTATGTATGATTTGTATATGGAGTATTGACGATATGTAACTAACTTGCAGAAATATGCCACCAAAGTCGATTGGGAGGTTGAAACATATGGGTATATGAAACACAACATCCAATAACCTGATGAACATGTACCCATTCCGCCTCAACAACAATTGTCATAAGTAAGTATACTACAGAACTTAGGTTTTTGAATATATAAAAATGCGTGAGAGTGTGATTTTTTTTTTCGTAACAGGTCGAAGGTTATGGTATGGTTCAACAATATGCTGATTTTACGAAAGAGTTTCGTAAGTTTACGTTAAATGAAACGAAGGAGAGGATGGAGTTTATCATGGAAAAAGATGAAGAAATACGGGGTCAACAAAATCACATCAACAATTTGGAGTTACAGTTGGCCCGTTTTTGTACGCAACAACCACCGCTTGGGTTTGACACTTTTTCTCAAACTATGCCACCACAAATGTGGAATACTATGGGTCAGGGATAATCATCAACAATGCAATCAGTTAATTACACATCGAGATCATCTTTGTCTCCTTTTATGCCACCGCGCTCAGCGCATGTGAATCAAGATACGGATGGGTAGTCTTTCATTTGCATTGTATTGTCATTCGAACAAACATTTATTATATTTGATTTATCTTTTATCTGATTGGAATTGTCATTTCAAAAGACTTTTCTTATCTTTGCTTTGTCTTTTAACTGCTTTGTGTTGTCATCTCCAGAGATATTTTTAATCTTTGTTTTGTCCTTTATATCTGCTTTGTATTGTCATTTTAAAAAAATATTTAATTTTTTCTTTGTTTTTTTTCTGCTTGGTCTTGTCATCTCAACCGACACTTCTTATGTTTGATGCTATTCACCCCACTTGCCTCAACTCAGTTAATTTTAAAAATACCAACAGTGTGTAGTCATACCAATACCCAAAGACTTATCTTAATATGCCTATAAATTGAACACTCGATTCTCCAATTATACAAACCAAAACTGCAAACATCACCAACCAATGACATACTATGAGAATAGCAATCACTATTATGATTCTTGTTCTTCTTGTTCTTCTTCATATGATGATGATGATAATAATAGTTTGTACTCATCAAACGAAGATTTAGTTGCATTGAGCTAAAATAACCAAGCAGTCACTTTGGGATTGATCGTTGCAAGTATGAACTGGCCACATACTCGTATCCAAATACCAAGAGAACGTGAAGCCGATGCAATACTTCTTTGGAAAGATTACTTTTGCAGAAACCTATACGTTTCCACATAATGTATTTCATAGAAGATTTAGAATACAACGAGAATCGTTCAACCTTATTTTGGGAGATGTCGTATCAGTAAATAATTATTTTGTTAAAAAAAAAAAGATCATGTTGGGATTCCTGGATTAACCGCTTAACAGAAAGTTACAACAGCAATACGAATGTTAGCTTATGGATGTACGACCGATGCAATAGATGAGTACTTACGCATTGGGAACTACTGTTTTGGAAACAACTCGTAGGTTTTGTAAGATGATTGTGCATTTGTATGAGAAAGAATATTTGCACACACCAACTGAGCGTGATGTTGAACTGTTGCTTAATGAGAACAAGGATAAGAGATTTCCAGGGATGCTGGGTAGTATAGATTGTATGCATTGGAAACGGGATAAATGCCCATCGGCTGAATCAGGGGCTTACACTGCGTACAAAGGGAGTGAAAGTATTGTGTTGGAGGTAGTGGTGTCATATGATCTTTGGTTTTGGTATGTATTTTTTGGTATGTCTGGTTCAAACAATGATATTAATGTGATGAACCATTCTTATATTTTTAAAAAGCTTATCAACGGGAAAGAACCCCCAGTGAACTTTGTTGTAAACGGACATCAATATGATATGGGATATTATCTTGGTGATGTAATATACCCAGAGATTGCTACTATTGTGATGTCTATTAAACATCCATATTCCCACACAAATAGAAATTTTCCACAATGCCAGAGAGTTGCCGAAAAGATGTAGAGCGAGGCTTTGAGGTACTGCAAAATCAATTTGCCATCGTCAAGCAACCTGCAAGAATGCGGAATCCATACGTACTAGCATATATCATGAAAACTGTTATCAATTTACATAATATGATAGTGGAGGATGAGCGTCTACCCGGTGATTGTCCACATGAATATGATCAACGCTGCAACCATGCATTTATAAATATTTCGAGACAACATACTGTTGAACTTTCGAGAATGAGAGTTGAGCAACGCCGACGTACAATACACAACAAAGATACGCATATTCGTTCGCGATAACAATTTCTAAACCATGCAGATAGGTTTTGTGTGTATATCTCTTGTAAACCCGCCTGAGACACCACTCAGACGCTAGGGCCACCTAGGGGTTTAAAGGCTTGCTGCACATGCTAAGTGCATCCGCGATGCCTGCGAAAGTGAGTTTAGGTCTACTTTTTAGCTGATGTATTATCAATATATTTTAATAAATGACTAAAGTGCCCCCATTTGATTATTCCAAATATGTGATTAGATTAGTTAATTGCTTTTGTAAAAAAGTTGAACGTAAAATCATTTCATAGAATCAAAAAGGCATACATCGCGTAACATTAAAGGAAATAAAATACAATAAATCATTAGATTACACTTAAACACTTTAAGCATATAGGTTGAAATGGTACAAGGTACTTTCTTCCAAAATGCGATAACAATCCTCATGCATAAACGTCTTCCCATGGATAGTTTCATATTTGTCGAGAGCCACTGAAAAAAATAAATCAATTATAAGTTTGTGTGTTTGAAAACTCTTTTTAATGAATGACTTATTAATTGACACACTTACTCTTGTCACACTAGATTCGGTGGGATGAACTTCTTTTACAACTTTCATTTCCTGTTTTAAAGCTTCCAATCGTTGAAACAACTTCTCAAACCTTTCCTTAATGAATTTGAACGCCCTACAATTTTGATTTCCGTCTAATCCCACAAAAATCTTAAACAAACGCTTCCACCAAGAATCGAATGTCTGATCCATGATGTTTTCAGCAACAACTTCTTGACTTTGGGTAATGTACGCTCTTTCGTACTCGTGCGTTAGTGATCGTAACCCACGATCTAACAATGGAAACATCTTCATCATTAGTGTATGGAGTTACCATATTTAGTGCTTCAAAGTTTCGGGTGAGAATGAGTTGGAAAATGAGAATGTGAATGAGAATGAGACTGAAAGGGATAGGGGATATTGAGAATGAAAGGGATAGGTGAGAATGCGAATCACCTTGAAAGGGATCAAAAAAAAAAATCGTTGGGTTAGTCAAACATATTTTACAAATTCAAAATTCGCAATAACTGTTTCGAGGGTTGGCATGATCAAAATTCAAAATTCAAAAGCAATATGACATCTATGTAAAATTGGACAAAGGAGTGAGTATTTTTTGGTAAAGAGTCGTCATTATAAATTTAGTGTGGTCATAGCAACCTGCTTCATCATTAGTGTATGGAGTAACCCACGATCTATCAATATGCTTACTACGTTGTAATGAATAAATTAACGGAAGTATCATAAATAACCAATATCACTTATTCAGAACAACAATACATCAGTATATGTTAAGATATCTCATTTTCGTAGGAGTCGCGGTTGCACTTAGCACGTGCAACAAGCCTTTAAACCATTAAGTGGCCCCAACGGACGAGCTATGTCTCGTGAGGGTTTACTTAGAGATATACCCACAAAACATATAATCAAACCTTCAACGAGTTGTATGACGCCCTGGATGACGATCTAAACATCTTCAAAGAACAATCAACACAAAAGGGTTGTATTTTTTCCATCACCCTTAGGATCTCGAAATGAGGTTGGTACCTGAAATCTGAACCTTTCCATCTTCTACATTCCTACAGAGATCTGGAAACAACTTCGTCATCAGTTTCATTCCTAATTCTTCTTTCATTCACCTTAGCGGTTAAAGTTGAAAATTATAGTACTTCCCTACCTATTTTCTGGAAACGAAAAAAAAGACATGCTCTTTTCCGGTTATTGGGGTTACCGGTTTCATTACAGAAGTTAACATGGATATGTTCTAACCATTCCATACTCATTGAACCATTCATCCGACCTTCCTGACCCCTTTCTGGGTAATATAAGACTATGTTTCGACAAAGAGATAAATCTTCTTCTATGATAAAATTCTTTGCATTAATACTAAAATCTCCGTAAGCCATAATTATGAAAAGGAAAGATAAAAATAATCTTTGTATTAGGTTATTTGAAATGTGGAAGGTGTGGTTTCCAAATGGAAATAGTTTTTTAATTTAAGGAAATATAGGGCCTATTTTGAATGGAAATAATTTTTTAATTTTCAATAAAAGATTAAAGCCTGATATTGAAAGAAGCGACGACTCTGTTCTGTTCCAGCCTAGTGGGTAATTAATAAAAGTATATTCAATGGATGGCTAGAAAGACTGTGGACGCCTAATTATGATAGGTGTTTGGTCCGCGTGCAACGAATAAAGCGTGATATAGAAAGAAGTGACGAGTCTCTTTTTTTCGAGACCGGTGGGTCCATAATAACAGTCTATTCAGTGGAATTCAACGTTTCAATTATCTACTTTGTCGATCTGAAAAATTTAAACAATCTCACTTATCTACTCATGTAGGAGAAGAGTAGATATGCTCGTATCTTGAGTGTGTATACTTTTATCGTGTTGATGTTAATGCGAAAAAATGAGTGGTTGGTAGTTCTTTTTCATCTTATTGTATGGTTCAACAATATGCTAATTTAAGGAAAATGTACATTGGAAGTTCATTAACATTTAAAATAACACTATTAATTTAAAACTAAACCGGAAATTTTAACCTCTTGCCACTTATCTGATAAATAAATATGTAAATAATAAAAGTAGAAACTGAAACTGCCAATCCATTAATAATCCAAATAATTAAGGTTTCATCTAACCGGAGAATGCTTTAAGCTTGGCTTCTCCTTCTCTGCAAAATGTCTTCCTTCCTAAGTTCTATGTACTCTTTTGTTACGGCATCCAACCCGGAGACATCCATCATCATTATGCGAAACTCGTCGTCTCCTTCTTTCTTTGTGTCAAGTTTTTCTTTCCTAGCTTGTTTTGCTGCAAACTTTGCCGAAGACTCAATTAGTTTTGCTGCAAACTCCGATTCTCTCTGTGCCATCTTCATTTTTGTTTGTTATGTATAATTGTTGTTGAAGTTTTGCTACTCTTTGAAAATTATTTCCATCATTTCCCGTTGGCCACTGGATTTTGCTTTCCCTGTTTTCTTCAGTCGTTTCGCTTATTTTTTCCCATATGACGATTATATGTGTTAGGTATATCTCATATTTCTTCATCACCACTAGAATGGTCTTGGCTTGTTTCATGCCTTTCCCGGTCTTCTTCGCCGCTTTCAGAATCTTCTTTAGCTTGTGATGAATCGAAAACAGTTGTCGATCGTCGTGAATATTTGATATTTTCTAACATAATTGCGTAGCACTCTTCATGCTTAAACATTCTGCCACCATTAACTTCCTTGAAAAGCTTCCTGACTTCTTCAATCTGTTATTTTTTTTTAAAAATAGTTTAGTGGACGATATATACTTTAAAAGAATAATGTACATGAAAAAAATTAAATGGGTACTTACCTTTGTTTCGGGACCCCATCCAATATGGTGTTCACGTTCCACTTCCGCCTCTTTTGCAGAGTAAAACGCCACTTCTTTACTTATTCCCTGAAATCTTTTCTGAATGGATGTCCAAGTGCGCCCCGACAATGTAAGTATGGCTTCTTTTATCCCACTTAAGATGCGAGACCATAATTTTTCTTCTTATTGATCGGAACCAACACTACAATCTTGAGATATTGATAAATGAATTCTACACATCATTATATCTTCAAATGTAGTAAAATTTAGACCTCGTGGTTTTGGTGCCATAATTCTAAATTTGAAAGACAAATATATGAAAAAAATTAAAATTTTCTCGTATACAAATGAAATGGAAATGGGTATACCAATCAACCAATTCATTTATAGGTATACCCAAAATATAGCCGCTACAACTGTAAGAAATCAACGGTAACAAATCTCAACAGCTATCTCAACGTTTAGAAGAGGAGGTGATCGTTTAGAATCACGCCCTACACACAAGCGATCGCTTAACGGCACGCCCCACACCCAGGTGCTCTCTTAGGAGCACGCCCACAACAGGTGTTGTATTAGCCAGACGACCAATACAAGTGTTAATCTAGGAGAACGCCTGAATACCAAGCGTGCTTCTGGTGTTACGTCCCGTTGGACGTGCTCTGGGGTAAACGCCTGATGGGGCGGAGTTCTGGTTCACGCATGACAGATGAAACTCACATCTAGTTAAACGCCTGGCAACAGACGGAGAGCCAGCGTCACGCCTGGCACGAGACGCACGAATAGGTTAACGCTCCACTATAATATGGTTTGGTCCAGTTCTGGTATCATTTTTGAACCCAAACAGTAAAAATACTGGACCAAAACCCAAATTTGGTCGCTCCACTGTGATTGAATTTGGACGAACCAAAGACCAAATTTGGATTTGGTCCATATACTCGCACCATTGTGGGTGCTCTTAATCCTCTAGGGAGATTTGTTGAATGGTCCAAAGACCTATGACCCATTTAATCTAGGGTCCATCGGGAAATGTAGTTTATCCGGAGGTCCAAAAAAGTTTTAAAAAGAGTAAATTACTTACCTACCCATCGAAATCAACCGTGTGAAATCAAAAACAACATAAAACTGAAATCTAGGGTGTTACTGAAACTGAAATCTCGGGCATTAAAACCAAATCGAAAATCAAAACAAAATGAAGATTCAATATTATTCTTCTCAAACCAAAATCAAAACCGAAGATTTAAAATCGAAAATCAAAACCAAAGATTCAATATCCTTTTTCTGAAATCAAAATCAAAACTGAAAATTCAAAATCGAAAATCAAAATCAAAGATTCAAAATCAAAAATCAAAAATCAAAACCGAAGATTCAAACAAATCATCAACAAATAAGAAGAAGATATTTATTAGTCGCCAAGAAAAATACATATTGATCGTTTAGTACATATTTATCCTTCAAATCATATCAATTTGTACTGAAGGGTAAAGTGTATGATCCCACGATACATATTTTTCTTCAGTACATATTGATAGAAAATATGTACTGATAGATGGAAAAAGTTTATGATGCCACAGTACATGTTGGTATGTACTGAAGGAAAATAGGTATTGAAGGAAAATGTGTATGATCCCACAGTACATATTGATCCAACTGTATATATTGATATGTACTGAAGAAAAAATGTATTGAAGGAAATAGAGTAGATGATCCAACTGTATATATTGATATGTACTCAAGAAAATATGCACTGAAGGAAAAAGAGTATAATCCCACAATACATTTTGAAATAACCAACCTTTAATCATAAAAAAAATGAAATAACACTAACCCGAAACATAAAATAGGAGTAATCATCACTTTAATCGACTATATCATATCGTTTGAATAGACAACCTTCATCTTCCAACATTGAATATCAAATCAAGATGAAGAAGATTAAAAAGTTTAAACAAAACCCAAAAATTTATGAATTTGTATCACCTTCTTCTTCTTCTTCTCGAATCTTCTTCTTCTTTACCAAAATCATCTTCTTCTCCTTCTTACAGATCTGAAATTGAAAACCTAAATTACAGAGCACTAGCAAAAACACAGAAAAAAAAAACAGATCTGAAATTAAAAACCTAAATCGTTATCTTCTTATCCTTTAATACGTTAGTTGCAGAAGGGTAAAACGAAAATTAAAAAAAAACACATTAGATGCTCACACGTGGGATGGACCAACAACTAAAAAAATCGATCAAAAACAATATTTTTAGACCAGAGAGTAAACATGATTTAATGGATGAATTAGAAGGTAAATGGGTTTTGAATCGAAGATTATGTAATAATTCCTAGAATCCTTTATCCATCTATACTCACGTTAGCGGTGCTGTCTATTTGCCACCGTAATCCACCTCCGCACAGTGTAATCCATTTTCAACACTTGACCAAAGCCACACTTTCCTAAAACCACTTGTAAGTATATTTTACTAAACAAGACACATTTTAATGCTGATATTCAATCAACTGTACATATCCACTTGTAAGTATATTTTCTTAAATTTAAGCCGTTTGATCAGATAACTTACTCTTAAATTGACTTTATCAGCGGCTGTAGTTCAACTATACGAAACACTACAGCTAGTTAGGTTAATTGTTCTAATCAACTTGCTAATCATGGCTTAAAATAAATTGCGACGGGTTGTCATTACTCATTAACTGACCTTCCTTAATTTCGTATAAAGATTAGTTAACTCTACGGGACAATCATCTCTTAATCTCTAAGTTAACTCAACTTCCTCAATAGAGGTTCTAGTAGTAGTAGAAATTTTTGTGTGAGAAAAAAGATGGGAAATCCAGCAGATTTTGCAAATCCTTCTGATGACCTACAGAAACCTGGTCATGATGATGATCAATCTGAGATGCTCGAAACTGACTATCCCAATGGCAATGAGACATCTCATCCGCAAGCGGTGAACTACCCACCTTCTGCTCCTTCAGGCGCCGGTGGTTCTGTGTATTCGGGTACTCAAGGTGTACCGCTTCATCATCAACAAAATGCACAACCATATCCGCCACAACAAACATATGCACCACCACAGAACTCGCAAATGAATAATCCTTTGTATCAGCCACACCCCCAGCATCCGCAACAACCCTATCCATCTCCTATTCATAATTACCAAGGAGCAAAATCACCCCTTCCTCATCAACCAGGATCTATTCCAACACAACCAGCATATCCTCAACAGACATATTCTCAAATGCAAACACCTCCACCCACTAGTCCTTATCAACAAGCACATCCTAGTTATCCAGTGGCAGGGGTTCCATTACAAAGCCAGCCGATGTATCCGAATAAACCAGCACCAGTACCAGTACCCACTCCTAATAATTATCCTCCTAACTCTGCTATTAGGCCTGGTACGAATGCTTGGACTACCGGCCTATTTGATTGTATGGAGGACCCTAATAACGGTATGCACATATATATATATACCTCTCGTTGAAATTTACCTCACATGATGGATACGGATTTATTTATTTATTGATAGGAATGATTATCGATTGTAACGGTCATGTTATTGATATCGCGTTTGTCGTCGTTTTTCTTTTTGGTGCAGCTCTTGTCACATTTGCCGCCCCATGCGTCACGTTTGGTCAGATTGCAGAAATCGTCGATGAAGGCCAAAGCAGTAAGTACCCAGCTTCTCGATCTGCCTAATTTAATTAATGAATGAAACTGCACGATAAATTGCACAGAAAAGTAGCATCAATTAATAAATAATTAATTATGTATTAACTGTACAGCCGTGTGATCATTTATGCAGCCTGTTCAACCAGTGGGATAATATACTCGGCCATACTTTTCTTTACGGCGGCACCTTGTTTAATATCGTGCGGGTATCGTTCGAAGTTGAGGAGCAAATATGATCTAGTAGAAGTCCCAGCACCAGATTGGATGACCCATGTCTTTTTCGAATGGTGTGCTCTCTGTCAAGAGTATAGAGAACTCAAGAACAGAGGTTATGATCCTGCAATTGGTAAGCTCTTTTTTTTTTTACCCCAGACAAGTTTTTTTCTAAGTTCTAACTGCTCTTTACAGCAATCAGATTGACATTTTTCATTTACACATTGTACTTTCCAGCATAGTTTGCTACTAAGGCTGCATACTTAATAATATTTCTTTCTACAAAAGATACTTTGAATGAATCAAAAACAAAAAAAAGTAGCCATGGTGTCCTTCAAAATATTTGAAGCTCCCAATATACACGAATTTGGCTTGTTGATGAAGTATGGCAAGATAAAATTATATTAAGAATTTTATCATGTATCGCCTTGTGCTTAGATACCAAACTACCCGTTGCACATTCATGGAAATGTTAATCTTATTGATTTTAACTTTATTTCCAAAGGATGGCATGGAAATCAAATGAGGCTCCAGGCTATGCAGCGACAACAACAACAAGTACAAATGACCCCTCCAATGTATCAAAATATGAACGGATGAAGATAGTGACCGAGGAAGCGATAAAAGAAAAGATGATGATCGAGATTTATCCTAGTTGTTTTGGTTTGATGATTATGATTTGTGATGAATAATTGCAATTATTTTGACAAAGTCTTATCAATTTTTATTTTATTTTTGAATATTTATTTGTTAGTAATTTCAAACTTAATTTTAATATTGATATATGATATCCATATGTACGGTTTTCAAATAATTTAAATAATTTTATTCAGCCCACCAAGTTAAACCCATCGATAATGTGGTGTTGATTTATTTTGACTTTTTAATTATTTTTAGTTCCCTTTTTTTTATTTTACTAACGAGTTTAAGGAAGAAAATTTTAAAACCCTAATCTTAATTGTAACTCTACCTTATTCAATTTGAAAAACCTGCGACCCGGATTTCTTTTATACCTGTTCACTTCTAATTTCTCATCTCAATTCTCCATTTCTCCTCTAAGTCACCCTTTCCCTCTACACAAAGTCGCCTTAATCATCTTGATTTTATTATTATGTGATGGATTAAAAATAACAACCTATCTTTTATTATAACTCTTGAAGATCCAAAAAAAATTAAAAGTTTTCTTTATGATTTTAAGAATTGTTCAACAATAACAGATACTTAATGAGAATTCTAGGCCTTTTTTCCTTTATACAACTTTAGATTTGGTTACAACACTTTTAATCTTATCTATTTGATTAGCAATAGTATTTTTCAATAATGATTAAATTTACTTTTCTTGGTTTCAGCTATTAGATAACCAACACACCTGTCATACCTTAGTTGTCACTAACATGCCATGTCAGATGATCACATGGACATCACATGGGTATACAAAATGTATCTGATATATAAATGTATTCAACATCATTAATAAAGTGTGTGAAAGATCTTTTCAATCCATTATGGTATCAGAGCCTAATTGCTTGGGAAATACAGTTTCTTGTATCAAGCTTTAATGGAGATTTTTTAATTTCTTCTTGATTCTTGATAAACATTTCGTATTCAACAGCATTCAACGCTTTTCAACTGTGAAACACGGCAATCAAAACAAAATTCACACCAGTCAAGGTATAACGTCAGAGAAATTAATGGAAGGTAAGACAAACAACACGCTAAGTCAGAGAAATAACGCACGCCTGTATGATACTACATCAATCAACTAAAAAGCAAGAGATAATGGCAGACAAATTCTGCATTCACATTAAATGCATGAAAGACTCGAGGTGAACCACTCTCTATTTCTTTATCTTGATCAGAGAAATATCAAAGAACAGTTTCATAATTCTTTCGCTCTGCAAACTGTTCTTCATCTCTGATCTCCACTACAAACTAGTCTTACTGGTATTCTGATATTAAGATGATGAAATCAACTCTTAATATTCATAGTTTGTAGTATCACAGATCAATCGAGTTTTTAGATAATATTTCAAGATCCAAAATCATTTTTGGTTTCCTGGTTTTTCTTATCATTTTTTGCATTCAGTAAAACTTTCTTTTTCGGATTTTTCTAGATCCAAAACTTCTACAACCAAGAATTAGATCCAAACATTACTACTGATCTCTAGGTCATCTTTGATTCTGATCAAAGTTTTTCATGATTGAAACATTTCCATCAACTTCCTTTTCTACAGTTTCACCAACAATGGATAATCCTTTTTCAACTTTTAATTCCAAGATTCCTTTAAATCAACTTACTAGTTTCATTCAACTAAAGCTGAAGGAGGAAAACTATATTACCTGGAAAAATCTAATGAATCCAGTGATTCAAAAGTTTAAAATCAAAAAATACCTAGACGGATCCTACTCTTGTCCTCCTCAATATACAAGTCCAAGAAACCAGCAGAATGGAATAGAAAATCAACTGTATACTGAATGGTTAGATGAAGACTCAACCATTATCATGTGGATTCATTCAACAATATCAGAAGCGGTGATACCTTATTTTTCAACAGCACAATCTTCTGCTGAACTCTGGAAACAAATTGAAGAACGATTCGGGAGATCGTCTTCTACACACTCTATTCAACTGAGAACAAAACTTTTATCACTTACGCAAGGTAAAAGGTCAATTTCTTCTCTAATTAGTGAAATTAAACTTTTATCTGACCAACTTGCCTCTGCTGGAGAATTGATTTCTGACAAAGAACTGGTGGTAATAACACTAAAAGCACTAAATGAAGACTATATTTCATTTGCAACTGCAATGAGACATAGGAACCCACCTGTAACATGCATCGAGCTCCATAACAATCTTCTTAGCGAGCAATCAGTTATTCTTGAGAGGCAGAAAACACTACAGGAGGATCAGACTGCTAAGGCCTTTCTTGTGAATAGTGGCAGAGGCTATGCAAGAACCAATAACTACTACTCTAGAAGCAACTTCAGAGGAAATCAAAGAGTACCATACAGAGGATCACATTCTTTTGGTTCGCGTCATCCAAATCCATCATATTTTCCAAGATCCAGCTATTCAAGAGGATCTTCTCATGGAGATAGAATTATCTGTCAAATTTGCAGCTCACCAGGACACATTGCAACTACATGTTCTCAAAGACTGAATTTCACATATCAAGGCAGAGCTCCACCATCCAACTTAACTGCAATGCTAGCGGCAGCAGATATATTTGACAGCGAAGAATGCATTGCAGACAACGGAGCTAATAAACACATTGCTTCTGATGTCACAGTTTTACAGGAACCAGTAAAATACAATGGGTCATCCACCATTCAAACAGCAAATGGTGCAGGTATGACTATCACACATCAAGGTAGTTCAACTAAAATTGCTAATGAGCACTATTTTGATATGAATGAAATTCTAATAGTACCTGAGGCATCACACAACTTACTGTCCATACATAAATTTACGACTGATAACAATTGTGTCTTGATCTTTGACTCGGATGGTTTCACTGTGAAGGACAAGAACTCTGGGATACTTCTTTTCAAAGGTCCACATAAAAATGGCATTACCCGATTACATTTGGATCACAGCAGCAGCTTGCTCTGGCTTCGACAACAACAGATCCTCTACTTCTTCATCGAAAATTTGGGCATTCATCTTTTCAGACAATGCAACGGATATGCGCAGCACTATAACTACCTAGTATATTTTCAAAACCTTTCTCTTGTGATGAATGTAGACTTTGTAGAACTAAGAAACTGCCTTTTCAACTGTCAAGTTCTATAGCACTTAGACCACTAGAGCTGCTACACATAGATCTCTGGGGTCCCTACCATATATCTTCTGTTTCAGGCAAACTCTATTATGCAAATTTCATCGATGAGTATTCAAAGTTTTGAAGATCTTTTCAATCCATTATCAGCTTCTGATACGAGACATGTTTTATATACTGATTTGATTATCAAAGCTTCAATTAATGGCATCATCACAGTAACCTTGGTTGTACAGTTAAAAGAATTATTTGCTTAACAATAAAATGATTGGTTAATCTTAGAATCAAAGGAGTATAAATTTGAAGAAGATATATAGGGAATCAATGTCTCCGATCTATATTAATTTTTTGATCGGAAATATTATTGAACGAAAACAAAAAGAAAGAAAAACAAAAAAAATTAAAAAGTTAAGGTAAATTAACGCCACATCATCGGTGGGTTTGACGGTAGATTAATTTGGTGGACTAAGTGGAATTATTGAAATAACTTTCCTATTTTTTCTAGTAATATTACACCAATTTTTATATAAAACTCGGGGTATTTGTGGATGACGAGAAGAAAAGCCTATTCAAGGAAAATCATAATTTTTGAGAAAGCGAATCCTAAACCTACCATTCTAAGAGCAACCACAGTGGGCAGACCATTCCCAAAGATCAAAGACTAAAAATTTTACTCCTTGGTCCGCCTCAAACGTAGCGGGTGAACGAGTAAATTTGATCGGGCGTTTGTGTAAGGTAGCGCCTGTAGTTGGACGGTTGTCTAAGGTAACGTCTCAACAGACGGACGTACATCTAGGAATACGTTTGGATGGGGCGAACATTTGGTGAACGCTTGATGGCAGGCATAACCTAAAAGAACACCTGATGATAGACGCACCCCTAGACGCACGCCCCAGAGACGGGCACTCTCTTAGACTAACGCATGATGGGGCGGAATCATAGCCAAACGCCCGTATTTTTTCTAACACGTGCAGCTGGTACGTGGGAATGCTGAGACTGGCGGACGCTTAACATAATGCCTGGTTTATCAGGCACTTCCCTAGACGAACGTGCATCTCACCAGGCGGACGACTGGGTGAGCGCCTGATGAGTGAGTGGTCTCTTGGTAACCCGCACATCTATCTTCTCCACTCCACACTTGCGTTTTCTCCTGAAACCTCAAACAGAAACACAGACGCACTCCAAGGGTACCGCCTACCACTCAACCCACTTCTCCCTCCAAATCAAGCTAAACCTCAATTCAAATTAGCAAAACTTGGCAGATTTGATACAAGTAATCTAAAAGTTAGGATTATTTCAAAGGAAACAAGGTAATAAATTTAAACTTTGATATAAATTGTAATTGATTTCATAGGTTTAGATTATGATTTAGGTTAATGTTTTGTTAATTAAATTTATATATATATGTTGTAAGATTATACATATGATTGTGAATTAGACATATTAGAAATTGTTATTTTGGAATTGGGTATATTTCTAGTGTTTATTTCTAGGGTTTATGGAAGTTGTAAATTGGGTATAAAAAATTGATGAGAATTTGTTGAATTGAAGTTAGAATTGATTAAGTTGTTGGTTAATTTGAGTTGGGTTGTGGTTAATTTTATGATTAATTGACTTGATTGTCTTTCAAATTTGGGAATTAGGATTGTTTATGTTTTATATTGAATGTTTATGGAATTATAGAATTGGGATTATGATGATTTTTTATACAATTGATGATTTGATTAGTAGTGGACTATTTTGTGAATCATGAATTTTGTAACTTGGTTGATTTTTGTATGTTGGAACATTTGATTATCTAATTAGATAATTACTTTTGTAATGATGAAATTATTATTTTTGTGGATTTATTGATTAATGTAGAGTTTTATATTTGTGCATTGTGAGGAAAACTCTTGATTTTGAAACTTGTATGTACTGTTTGCACAGACGTTGAGTAGTGTGACGTCGAGATTCGTTGATCGAAAAAAGAGGAACAAGAAGGCTAAAACTGTTGAGGATCCATAAGTAGACCATAGTACTGAAGAAATGGTTGATGTTCCCGGGTTGATGAACTATATTGTTGGTGAAGACGCTCAGGGTCACGCGTCGACAAATATTACATATTCAACCGATACAAAATTCAAGTATTTACATCGTGGTTCCCTCAAATCGGTCATTCATACCTATTCAGGTATTACTAAATACAGCCCTAGGGTGAAATACATTATTGAAAAGGCAGGATGGAACCGTTTACTTACCATGGATGTAGTAGATTCGTCACATGTATTGATTGACTACATTGTTGAGCGTTTTTGGGATACCACGAATATTTTTCACTTCTCCTTTGGTGAGATTGGGTTCACACCGCTTGATTGGGTAATGCTGACAGGATTAAGTATTGGTATTGGTAGTGGTATTCCGTATGACTCGGCGAAGTACCAATTTGAATATGTCCAGGCGCATATTTTTCCTGAATGTTAAAGATAGTGAGGTTTGTAAGAGAGAACATATTCCCAACCAGTGGGTTTCAAATGCAATTACGGTTGTATTTTTGAGCATATATTTTGAGTCTGGAACGTTGATTGCGGCTAACGATGATAGCATACTTGCTGATAGAGTGGCCAGAGCCTTTTGTATGTATGTTTTGGGTCAATTTTTCTTTTCAAATGCAAAAAACTATATTGATGCTGGATGGTTAGCTACTTTTGAGGATCTAAATGCAGTTGCCAATTATGACTGGGGTAGTGCTGCATTTGCAAAATTATATTTCGGACTCGCCGCTTCTGGCAGGGGACAAAGGTCACTAGCCGGACCCTTCCAAATATTGGAGGTAAATTTCTTAGTCCAATTTTTATTTCTTTTAAATGTTTATTTTTTGCTAATTTATTTATTTCGTTGGTTGTCTTGACATTGTAGTTTTGAGGGTAGGAATATCTGGGCATATGTCGACCCAAGAACCCAACGAGTGAAAGTGAAGCAGTGTGGCCTAGAAGTTCTCGGTGGAAGGGTACACGAAGGAAGAGTATTGATATTGTTCGTTCAAGGACTTTTCTTAATCAGTTGTCCGTAGACGATGTGACCTGACAACCGTGGGAATCCGCGATCTTAGTCCTAGAAACTGATATTGGACGAAAAGCAATAGAGCTCTCAGAGGAAAGAGTTATATTCACTTGGCTAAGCACTTTGAGTTGATAATCTATTTCCATAGGATTGTTTTTTATTTTATTTAATTTAGTTTGTTGATAATTTTTTTCTTTTCACAAAATAACGTTTATCTCGGAGAACGGTGTTGGAGATAATACCATGAAACATGGGGCGTTCCCAGCAACCCGCCTACTCGTATTAGTAACCTGAACAATGACGAAGCTAACGAGATGAGGGAAAATGAAGTGGTTCCTGCAAGACAATTAATGCGTGTTGTTACGTATGCTTTTTATATGGAGTATTGGCGACATGTAACTAACTTGCAGAAATATGCCACCAAAGTCGATTGGGAGGTTGAAACACACGGGTATGATGGTGATCGTGTTAAACACAACATCCAAGAACCTGATGAACATGTATCCATTCCTCCTCAACAACAATTGTCATACGTAAGTATACAACAAACCACTGTTTTTTTTTTAGTATATAATAATGGTTGAGAATGTGATTTAATTTTATTCATAACAGGTCGAAGCTTATGGTTTGGTTCAAAAATATGCTGATTTTACACAAGAGTTTCGTAAGTTTATGTTAAATGAAACGAAGGAGATGATGGAGTTTGTCATGGCAAAAGATGAAGAAATACGGGGTCTATAAAATTACAACAACAATTTGGAGTTACAACTTGCCCATTTTCGTCAACAACAACCACCAATTGGGTTTGGCACTTTCTCTCAAACTTTGCCATCACAAATGTGGAATACCATGGGGCAAGGATCATCATCAACAATCAATCAAGTAACTACACATCCAGACCATCTTTGCCTCCATTTATGCCCCGCTCTCGGCGTCCGGGAATCAAGATATGGATGGGTAGTAATTCATTTGCATTGAATTGTCAGTTGAACAATTTTTTTTTCTTTGATATATCTTTTGTCAGATTTGAATTGTCATTTCAAAAGACTTTTGTTACATTAGCGTTGTCTTTTACCTGCTTTGTGTTGGCATCTCCAAAGATATTAATAATCTTTCCTTTGTTCGGATTATCTGTTTTGTATTGTCATTTCAAAAAGATATTTATTTTTTTCCTTTGTCGTTTTTTCTGCTTGGTCTTGTCTTGTCAACCGACACTTCTTATCTTTGATGCGTATGTTCACCCCACTTGCCTCAACTCTGTTATTTTTTAAAATACCAAGCGTATTTGGTCATATCAACTCTCAACGACTTATCTTAATATGCCTATAAATTGAGCACTCGATTCTCCAAGTATACACACCAAAACTACAAACATCACCAACCAATTGCATACTATGAGAATAAAAATCACTATTATGATTCTTGTTCTTCTATTCCTCCTCATCCTCCTCCTTCTTCTTCTTCTTCTTCTTCTTCTTCTTCTTCTTCTTCTTCTGGTGATGATGCTAACAATAGTTTGTACTCATCAGAAGAAGATTTATTTGCATTGAGCCAAAATAACCAAGCAGTCACTGCGGGGTTGATCGTTTGAAGTATGAACTTCCCACATACTCGTATCAAAATACCAAGAGAACGTGAGGCCGGTGCAAAATTTCTCTGGAAAGATTACTTTTGCAGAAACCCAACTTTTCCACCTAATGTTTTTCGTCGAAGATTTAGAATGCGGCGATAATTGTTCAATCGTATTTTAGGAGACGTCATATCAGTAAATAATTATTTTGTTCAAAAAAAAGATGTTGTTGGGATTCCTGGACTAACCCCTCATCAGAAAGTTACAACAGCAATACGAATGTTAGCTTATGGATATGCGGACAATGCAATAGATGAGTACTTACGGATCAGAGAAACTACTGTTTCGGAAGCAACTCGTAGGTTTTATAAGACGATTGTCCATTTGTATGAGAAAGAATATTTGCGCACACCAACTGAGCGTGATGTTGAACTGCTTCTTAATGAGAACAAGGATAGGGTATTTCCAGGGATGCTGGGTAGTGTTGATTGCATATATTGGAAATGGGATAAATGCCCATCGGCGGAATCAGGTGCTTATACTGCGTACAAAGAGAGTGAAAGTATTGTGCTGGAGGCAGTGGTGTCATATGATTTATGGTTTTGGCATGCTTTTTTTGGTATGCCTGGTTCTAACAATGATATTAATGTGATAAAACTTTCTTATATTTTTAAAAAGCTTATCAACGGGAAAGCACCCCCTGTGAACTTTGTTGTGAACGGACATCAATATAATATGGGGTATTACCTTGGTGATGGAATATACCAAGAGATTGCTACTATTGTGATGTCTATTAAACATCCAGATTCCCAGAAGAAACAAAAATTTTCAGTAATGCAAGAGAGTTGCCGAAAAGACATAAAGCGAGTCTTTGGGGTACGGAAAAATCGATTCGCCATCGTCAAGCAACCTGCAAGAATTTGGAATCCAGACGTACTTGCATATATAATGAAAACTGTTATCGTTTTACATAATATGATAATGGAGGACGAGCGTTTACCCAGTGATTGGCCACATGAATATGAACAACGCAGCCACCATGCACCGGTAAATATTTTGAGACAAAATACTTCTGAACTTTCGAGAATGATAATTGAGCAACGCCGACGTGCAATACACAACAAAGATGCTCATATTCGTTTGCGAAATGATTTGATCGAACATTTATGGTCAGATTATGGTCAAGAATAAGAATTTCTATATCCTGCGGATATGTTTTGTGGGTAAATCTCTTGTAAACGCGCCTGAGATACCACTCGGCCGCTAGGGGCACCTAGGAGTTTCAAGGCTTGTTGCACATGCTGAGTGCAGACGCGATGCCTGCGAAAGTGATTTTAGGTCTACTTTTTAGCTGATGTATTATCAATATATTTTAATAAATGACTAAAGTGCCCCCATTTGATTAGTCGAAATATGTGATTAGATTAGTTAATTGCTTTTGTAAAACAGTTGAACGCAAAATTATTTCATTGAATCAAAAAGGCATACATCGCGTAACATTAAAGGAAATGAAATACAATAAATCATTAGATTACACTTAACACTTTAAGCATATAGGTTGAAATGGTACAAGGTACTTTCTTCCAAAATGCGATAACTATCCTCATGCATAAACGTCTTCCCATGGATAGTTTCATATTTGTCGAGAGCCATCACCCACTGAAAAAAACAAATCAATTATAAGTTTGTATGTTTGAAAACTCTTTTCAATGAACGACTTATTAATTGACACACTTACTCTTGTCACACTAGATTCGGTGGGATGAACTTCTTTTACAACTTTCATTTCCTGTTTTAAAGCTTCCAATCGTTGAAACAACTTCTCAAACCTTTTATTAATGAATTTGAACGTCCTACAATTTTTATTTCCTTCTAATGCCACAAAAATCTTAAACAAACGCTTCCACCAAGAATCGGATGTCTGATCCATGATGTTTTCAGCAACAACTCCGTTACTTTGGGTAATGTATGCTCTTTCGTACTCGTGCGTTGTGATCGTAACCCACGATCTAACAATGGAAACATCTTCATCATTATTGTATGGAGTTACCATATTTAGTGCTTCAAAGGGTCGCGTGAGAATGAGTTGGAAAATGAAAATGAGAATGAGAATGAGAATGAAAGGCTCATGACCTCTGAGACTAATATGGCTATTGGCCTAGGTTGTTTACTTACTTGTTAGAGTAAGGAACCGGCAAGCTTGTCAGAAAAGGAAAATTGGACGTATATGTGTTAAGCATAAGAATAAAACTTGGGTTAGCTCTGCGTCTGGTAATCTTAGAGAGATTGAGAATGAAAGGGATAGGTGAAAATGCGAATCACCTTGAAAGGGATAGTTCAACGACCAGTTTTTCAAAAAAAAAAGTCGTTGGGTTAGTCAAGCATATTTTACAAATTCAAAATTCGCAATAACTGTTTCGAGGGTTGGCATGATCAAAATTCAAAATTCAAAAGCAATATGACATCTATGTAAAATTGGACAAAGGAGTGAGTATTTTTTGGTAAAGAGTCGTCATTATAAATTTAGTGTGGTCATAGCAACCTGCTAAAAAAGACAATGACGACGCCAAGATATCTCATTTTCGCAGGAGTCGCGGTTGTACTTAGCACGTGCAACAAGCCTTTAAACCATTAGGTGGCCCCAACAGACGAATTATGTCTTATGAGGGTTTATAAAGAGATATACCCACAAAACCTATAATCAAACCTTCAACGGGTCGTATGACGCCCTGGATGACGATCTAAACATCTTCGGAGAACAATCAACACAAAAGGGTTGTATTTTTCCATCACCCTTAAGATCTCGAAATGAGGTTGGTACCTGAAATATGAACCTTTCCATCTTCTCAATTCCTCAAGAAATCTGGAAACAACTTCATCATCAGTTTCATTCCTAAGTCTTCTTTCATTCACCTTAGCGGTTAAAGTGGAAAATTATAGTACTGCCCTACCTATTTCCTGAAATCGACAAAAAAGGTCTGCTCTATTCCGGTTATTGGTGTTACTGGTTTCATTACAAAAGTTAGCATGGATATGTTCTAACCATTCCATGCTCATTGAACCATTCATTCGACGTTCATGACCCCTTGCTGGATAATATAATACTATATTTCGAAATAGGGATAAGTCTTCATCTATGGTAAAATTCTCTGCATTAAGACTAAATTTTTTGTAAGCCATAATTATGAAAAGGAGAGATAAAAATAATCTTTATATTAGGTTATTTGAAATGTGAAAGGTGTGGTTTTGAAATGGGAACGAAAGGTATAAATTGATTTATAGGTATACCAAAATATAAACCAAACTATAGCCGTTGATCAACGGTAACCAACTCTCAACGGCTATCCAGATTTACGCCCCACAACCAGGCTGTCGCCCAGATTTACGCCCCACAACCAGGCGGAGCTATAGACAAACGTTTGAAGCAGGCGGAGCTGTAGACAAACGCCCACAATTAGGCGGAGACGTATATGCATGCTTGATTTGGGTGTTGATTTGGTTAACGCCTCTCATTGGGCGTGCTCCTACCGTAACGCTCCGCTGGACGCAAGGTTGGGTGAACGCTTCATCAGGCGTACTTTTGGTGAACGCCCGTAAAATGAAACGTAAGTCTAGCGTTACGCCTGCCACCAGACAGATACCTAGCACAACGCCTAGCACGAGACGAACATGTAGCGCAACGCTCGACTATAACTCATCTGGTCCAGTTTTCAGACCATTTTTTGTCATGAATAATGTCGAAAGTGGACCAAAAAGCATTTTTACTCGCCCCACTAATTTTCGTTTTGGACGGACCAAAGAGTAAAAATAGGTTTGGTCCGTCATTTAGTCAGCCCACTGTGGTTGCTCTAAGGGACGGAGCTAGCCTATGGTATAGTGGGTAGTAGTTATCCAACCCAGCTGACTCCCTAACCCATTTTATGATAAATTTTTAAAATTTTGGCATTTTAGCCTTAGGTTGCCCCACTCTTAGAAAGATATTTTTCCTTATATTTACCTATCGCTAAAATTCTAGCTCCGCCTTAGACCACCCCCACGGTTTTAAATTCTTATATAATGAAGAACTATATTCTCATTCCTCTTTAGTTCTTATTTACTAAATATGGGAATAAAATTGTATTCTCACATCAATAATTTCACTCCTTCCAAACAAAAATGCTCACTATGTGATAAGATGCAGAATCTATCTGATTCAAAGTTGGACTGGACATTTAGACGGCCGGTTATGCACCCTATTAAACCTTTTCATTTAGGGAGAATAGCATATAATACCAAGCATGCATCTGAATATAAATGTATGAAACGGCAGTTTCTAGAATTGATTAGTACCAAATAAATAGACCTTTAAGTTCAGTTTCTCGATCATCAAGGGAGATACAATCCCTCCCTCTCTTTATCAAGGTTAGCTCAAAGAGCTCATGGTCAAGCCTAAAAGCAATATTCCATAGAAAGAGGTACTGATGTAGCACCCTATGTGCACACTTAAAAGGATATACAAATAAGAGAATATGCATGCATGGAAAGATAATACTGGTGGAATAGAAACTCCCCGACTCTAACAAGATGAGAGTCAAAGTTATGAATTAAAGATTCAAGTTCCACCAGAAGAAACAAAGGATAAGAAAAACTGTGGTTGTTTCCCACCTTTCACAACCTTGTTCCGTAGAAATCGTGAAAAAGATTGTGAATCACAGCTCAGGCGAGGAATGGTTGCTCGCAAAAAAAAAATTGCTAAGAACTTTTTAAAATTTAATACCAAAATTAAATAAATTATGGTCTTTAGTAAACAATTTGGCTTATTTTTTGCTTTTGCAAGAAGGTTATAGGTGTTTGTATAAATGAAAATCTTTAAATTAGAGTTCACACTAATGTTTTAAAAATAGGAGTTTACTCATAATTTGAAATTTCTAATCCGATCAACAAATTTAAAAATATAATTTAATAATTTTATCTTCCCTGTTATTAGGAGGGGAAAAATAGATTCGAGGAGAAATTATTTTTGCCAAATTCCAATCAATGCATTGTCAAAGTCGAATACAATAATACTAAATAAATATTTTAATAATACCTAAATTATCTTCAAGAATCTCAACGTTCTCAATCCTAGCCTCTACAAGAATCCATCGTCCTATTGTTTATTTTCTTCGTCAAAAAAATATCTTAACCTTTTATAAAAACGAGTAGAACAAAGAAAACATCAGGTAAAGCCCATATGTTCTACAGACCACAGGGAGTGTTGCAACTTGCTAAGAGGTTGCATGTAAGGAAGGGAAGATCAACTGGTATAGTTTCCTTGTTCTTTTCTGTTTTTTTTTATATTTAAAACAACCTATATATTAATACCAAAATAGACCATACAAATAAAAGCTTTTAAGATAAATTATACATTGTTGGTTGTTCCTCTCATAGCTACAAATGTTAATGGATTATCATACTTAAAGTCTTGAGAAATCCTATCATAGAATAAGAACTTCAAAATATAAAGAGGCATGAGGAAGTGGATGTCCATTCATTGTTTGACGCAATTTCCTTGTTGTTTTCCCCAATTTATCAACCACCCTATTGTTATTTTTATTGATGAAAGTAAAACCCATAAAAACTATGAGTCTTTTGCAGTAGCCTTTTATCAAAAAAGTCTACAGATCCAAAACCTAAGCCCGCTCAACTGCTTTCCTCATCGCTAAAGCTTCTGCCTCTTCTATACCGGCTGTTGTGAAGACTCTAGCGCTAGCTTGGAGAGTTGTTCCTGCAGAGTTTCTCAAGATTAGTCATCACTTTTTGTAAAGAATTTTTCATTCCATTGACTAAGAATTTTGTTAAAATTTTATCGGGCTATTACATAACCCTATTGGTCAAAAATCATTTGGATTTTTTGGGTTAGCACCCTTAGGAATTAAAAACAAAAAAGTTCAGTTGAATTTATGATTCAAAATTTTAGTTCTAAAAAATTCTTGAATGAAAAGAACAATTTGATCACTGACCAGCTTCCAATTATGTTTAAAGAAACTCACAGAAACCTCGGTGGGTTTAATCCCTTGACGATTTGGCGGTATTATTTGGTATTGAAATTCTTTCTCTTAACCTCCTCACGTATTTCTGATAGTTCTCATCTGTTTTTGTCATTATTGTCTTTTGTTTATCTTTTTGAAATAGGATATTATTCTTTTGATCACAAACAGAAAAGTAAAGAGAGTTTGCAGACCTGGCAATGACATTTCTCCCGTCATATGACGATCCCCTGCACCATTTTTTTTTTTGGCATACAGGAATACGCCTAATGTCCACAAAGAATGCATCAAGGATGATTGGTAACCTAACACACCTAATAAGAAAATAAAAAACATAAATGTAATTACATTCAATTGTAGCCACAATATCCCTTTTACTGAGTTTTAAATTCTCAACTTGGTGCACTGTAATCTGATAATCAAGGCTATTGAAAATATCACTGTTAATGCAAAACATCAAGCAATCACTCGTCTGTTATCCTAATCTTTAGGGGGAAGAAGAAGTTTTTAACCCTAACTATAATTAAAGTCAAGGATATCAAAGACATTTCATCAGTTTTTTAAACAATCAATCCCTCCTTGGAGATTTCAATTCCGTAATCTTTACCTCCTCGAAACCATTCTTTTCCTCCCAATAACAGGACTCAATATCATTTATCTTTTTTAAGGGTTTTTTGTTTCAGAAAATTCCATTTTGACCGAGTTTTTGTGGGGAGATTTAAATACAATGGTCTAGAATCTAGGTGAATAAATATGGTTGCAAGTGAAAAATATCCAGTTTTTTCATTTGATTTATACATTATGGCAATAAGCCCTCATTTTAAGCAAAAACGGATTCATTTTTTTTTAGTTCCTTCTTTTTGCCTAAACATATTTTAGTAGATTGTCGATTTAATCAAGCACGGAAGGATTGACGAGAAGCTATAGTTTGCAGGGGAAAAAGATCTTGTTTTTACTTTTGATTAGTCAGTTAATCTGTTAACAAGTAAAAACGGATTGGTTTTTGCTATTCGTTGAATTTAATTTCTTTTTTTTTTGAATTTCATATTTCGATCCTTGTCAAATAAATTTTTGTTGTGCTATGATTTCTCAATTGATTGAACTGGATTTCCCCACAATTTTGGTGATTGAATGTGAACCAAATGAAGTCCCTTCCGATCCTAGAATTCTGAATGGTGCTTCAGTGATTAACATAAACAACGGTGATGACCAGATTGTCGAGCTTGCAACAAGACAGAATGTAGTAAATTTGTAGCCATAGTTTGATGAACTGTACATGGAGAGCACAAACGAAGTGTTGGGATACCAACACCTTTTAGGATTCTACCAGGATCAGTAATTTATATAGGTTAACAGAAAGTCGTTTTTTAATGATGCTGGGTTTTATTCTGTAGTTATATGGGTAGTAAAAATTATAATCATGGCCAAATACCGATTGAGTGTTATTAGCTCAATGCCTCGGTTTTTTATATTTGATCTTTGTTTTGTCAATGTAAGCTTGTGATCTTATTTCAAAAGGATTTATGCATTAAATTTCAATCAAAACAAATAACCTTTACTTACTTAAAAAACAAAACAAATGTGACTGATTTGTATCCTGATTGCCCATTTCGCAGAACTAGAAATCCATCAGTGAATGGATACTTACAATAAATATGCACGAGACTTATTGATGCATATATAAATTTGCACAATACATATAGAGGACACTAATTTAATGTTGCAGACACAAATTATTAAACGTGCCATTGAAAATTGTAATTTGTTTTACAAGAACTAATGTACTTACATGCTAAAAAGATTCGTTCGTCAAATGCTAAAATTTGATTCTCCTTAATATAGGAAGTTACTCATAACTTGACCAATTTATGCGGAAAATTTTTAACTAACCGCATTAATCGGAAAAAATGATCCATTTTCCATAATAATTAATGAAAATCGTGAGAAATGGTAGGTTTCTTAGGAAGATCAAGAATGGAAAATTAAATAAAATAAAAATCCAGAATACCCTTATATTTGGAACTAAATACAATATTATCTAGAAAAAAGGGCAAACAACTATTTTAAGTTTTTCTATATATGAGTGTAAATTGGGTTAGGCCGGATTGTCTAGCCTGTTTTCTGTCTCAGGCTAGGCCGGACGGGTTTAAAATTAAGCTACCCAGAAGGCATGTCAGGCTGGACAAAAACACTAACTTTGTAGCCCGAAGCCCAAATGTTAAACAGACCAGACCAAGTAGGCCGGACATGCCACATTTTTCCTGTCTGATATTTGATTAATGAAATTCATATTCATGTTTGAAAAAACAATGTAACTAAACAAGTTCACTTTCGAACGTCAAAAAATGTAATGAAACTAATACTCAATAATCTTTAAGGAAAGCAGAAAAAGGAAAAACAAAACAAACATAAAATTCTTATCAAAAGTATAACTAAAACTCTACGAAAATTGTTTATTTTTAATTAGAAAAGACTATCTATGAGCTCCCTGGCATACTCCTTTACCTACATAGATTAAAAAGAGAGCAAGATTAGGGAGTTATACAGTGAAATCTTATTACAAAAAAGAAAAATATGTTTTGGGTACCAGGCCAGGCTGCACGGGCGGGTACCAGGCCGGGCGGTAAAAAAAAATGTGAAAGCCAGAGCCCTCCCAATTCAACTAAACAGGCCAGGCCAGGCGATCCGTGACGGGCTGTAAAAGGCTTTGGGTTTAAACGGTACATGCAGACCGAGTATTTTCGGGTAAAATTTACACCCCTATTTCTACGAGTAAATACTAATTTAAAGATTGTGTGACGGGTAATCGTCTAATTTTTATTCTCGCAAATCATATTCAAAGCCACAAGAGCCAATCCCCATCTCAGTGACGTGGCTATAGCTGTGAAGGTCTTGTATGAAAGGACCATAAGACTTACACCATGTTGGATCTGGCTCGCCTCATACATCTGACTCGGACCGAGTCAGATATCAAGTTGGTTTTATATTTTATTTTTCTGATATCTGATCCGAAATCTGATTCAGCTCATACATCTGATTCGGAGCTATTTGAGTCAGACATCATTTTGTACCTGACTCGTTAGACACGTATCTGATTGGAATAAAAAAAATTCAATAACTCTACGGTCTCTACTATAATACGTAGTATTATTTTTGAACTAGATGTAATGAGTCAACTTTAGATGAGTTGGATAGAGACGAGTTAAAAAAAAAAGTCTAAATGGTTCCTAAAAGAAACCACAAATCTCATGGCTAAGGTTGTCTTTACCCACGTTAGCGGTGCTGTAGAGTAATACACCTTCAACACTTGACCAAGGTCACAGTTTTCTAAAACCACTTTGGTAAAGTACCGCATCATAACTTCCGTCAGTTAACTTTTCGCTTATGTCATTTAACTTCCGTTTCATAACTAATGAGAAAGATCTTGTGCAAATGACTATGCCATGCACATAACAGGAAGTATCAATTATAATTTGTCCATGTAAGATATAAAACCTAAGTAAAAGTGAATGATATGCATCTTTGGGTTGGTTATTTTCATATCACAGAGTGTTAGAATATATCAACCCTGGATATTTTGAATCATATATATAGGTGCAGAAATGAACTGGGGTTTTACTATGTGGTTGCAGCTATGGAAGTCGAAACAATGTTGTGGCATATGCAACAGGGTTTTGCATCATTCAACTGTGTTAGTTGTGGCATATAAAATATCTATTTACTCTCGTAATAGCCCTCTTTTCGACATGCCCTCTTCTTAGTACCTTGAACTGACATACTTTAACTGCCGTGCTATATCTACTGCTATAGAGTTTATTGGACATCATAATACTCTTAGCTGAAATCAACACACATTTGCGTCATTTGATTTAATCTGAACTCTTGTTATTGTCTTAATATGATTCAATAGGTTTTTTTTTTTATAGTGGGTAGCTTATATTTCTGATGTTTTCTTTTGCATATTTCCTTAAAGTGGTCATATGGTCCTTAATTTCAGTTATCATTTTATAGTCATATTTGTTATCACTTTTTATTTGAGATTTGCTGTTTAAGCTCTTTTATTTCTTATATGACGATGTTTTTTATGTTAATTCCTTCTTCCTTCGTGATATTTTCAGGATTTGCAATTACCATACCAACTGCAAAAGAATGTGCTGATCTATGACCAAGAATTTAGCTGCAGTTAGTGTCTGTTAGGTGGGTGTTAGTGAATTAAAGAAGCACGACACGTGGAAGAGGATCAAGTAAAGAGGCATCAAGACTAAAAAAGGTGAGAAACACAAGATCACTATCAAAGATATCGAATACCGAAAAGGTATGAGATTTTTCCTGAGCAAAGAGCTGCATGAGTGACACATAAGATCGAGAAAGCTGAACACCAACGAATAAAACAAACAGCATTGATTGATAGCTGTTCGGAAAAGCAAAAAGTTATTAATATTATATTATTTTATGATCGAGAAAGTAAAAGATAATAATTACTCTATTCTTTTGAAGATCGAGAAAGTAAAAGGTAATTATTATTATATTATCTTAATGATCGAGAAAATACTCTATGATCGAGGCCACAGAAGTCTTCAGGATAAGGAAACACGTGTCGGACATATAAAGTATCGAACCAAGAAGCTGTTAAGAACGATCTGTCATCTATACGATCGCACCAAATAAAGATAAAGCACAAGGACGATAGATACATCGAAACAAGATGGATCGACCCAGAGAAGAATTGATCCGGAATCGATGACTAGGCTGAAGAAAACGACACGTGGTATAAAGAGCGATCAGAAAAATAGATCTATAAATAGAGAAGATCAAACAACGAATAGAGGACGGAAAAATTAGGAAGAAAAAACCTGAGAGAGGGAGGAGAAGAAATTTTTAGGTACAAACCTAGGAGAAGTAATTGTATAATGTTTGAATTTCTGTATTGAATGAAAAGGTGTAAAGATTATAAACCCAGAAATTACATAACCTAGATGATTTATTGTATTGAGCTTAAACAATTTATGAAAAAGATGATTCTTTATTATTTTAAAAGAGATTTCTCTGTTATTCGTTTACATTTATTTAACTTGTATCCAAGAATTTGATTGGTTGTTTAGCAAAAGGAATTTTTGGCTTAAACAGTGGGTTTGCAGGGACTATAACTATAACTTAAAATTGATGCGAGTTCAGTACTTATGTAGAGTTTTTTGGAGTTTCTGACCAAGTGTCAGCTGAATGTTGATGTGAATTGAGTTACTGTTGTATAATGAATTTCAAATTTTCATTGAATGGTGAATGTTTTCAGTTTATCAAATGAGCTTCTAACTGCAGGTACAGATGTGTATGTATACTTTATTTTAGGTTCAGTCAGCGCAGTTAGATTGATACCACTTGGATTCAGCCAAATCAGATTTAACAGCTGAATCAATTTCTATTTTTCTTTTATAAAATAAATTTAACTATACGACTGATTCAAACGGACTTGATGTCTTCACGTTTAAATCAATCGTATCTTTTGAAACACGTTCATCAAAAGATTCAAAACCGTCGTTCATCAAATACGACGAAAATTTGATCCTACGGCTAATAGAAACTGTCGTATTACTCGCGTCTTTGACCAGTCTTAAAATTTCTCTTTTCCACTAGTGTTTACTAAGCAAAACACATTTTAATACTGATTGTTAATCACCTGTACATACCCACGTCTGATCTAGTCAGATTTCCTTCATATGATGATGATCAAAATATTTGTTTTCTTTAATCCAACCCATTTGATCAGATTACTTATTCTAATATATTGACTTTATCAGCGGCCACAGTTCATGTGTACGTAGCGCTCATCAAGCCAAGTTCAACTACCAAACAGCTACTTAAGTTAATTGTTCTAATAATCAACTTGTTAATTATGGCTTAAAATAAAATTCAATGGGTTGTCATTACTTGTTAGTTTCGTATAAAAATTAGTTAACTCGACGTGACAATCATCTCTTAATTTCTATCTCAAAAACCAATAAGAGAGGGACTAAGAGAAGATGTTGTAGTAGTAGAACTTTTGTGTGAGAAAAAAAATGGGGGTTCCAGCAAAAGCTGCCAATTCTTCTGATGATCAAGAGCAACCTGATCATGTTGATGATCAATCTGGAATGCCGGAAACTGAATATCCCACTGGCAATGAGACATCTCATCCTGAAGCGGTGAACTACCCACCTTCTGCTCCTACAGGCACCGATGGTTCTGCGTATTCCGGTACGCAAGTTGTGCCGCTTCATCGTCAGGAAAATGCACAACCATATCCGCCGCAACAAACGTATGCACCACCACAAAACCCACAAATGAATAATCCTGTGTACCAGCAACATCCGCAACAACCATATCCATCTCCTATTCATAATTACCAAGGAGCTAAACCACCCCTTTCTCATCAACCAGCAGGATATGTTCCAACACAACCAGCATATCCTCAACAAACATATCCTCAAATGCAACCTCCCACCAGTCCTTATCAACAACAACAACAGCCTGGTTATCCCACGGGAGGGGTTCCAATTCAAGGCCAGCCGATGTATCCAAATAGACCAGCACCTTATTATCCTCCTAATAACCCTGCCATTAGGCCTGGTACGAATGCTTGGACTACCGGCCTATTTGATTGTATGGAGGACCCTAATAACGGTATGCACATATATATACCTTTCATCGAAATTTACCTCACATAATGGTTACGGGTTTTTTGTTTTTTTTTGATAAGAATGATTATTGAGTGTAACGGTCATGTAATTCATATCATGTTTGTCGTTGTTGTGTTTGGTGGCGGTGCAGCTCTTATCACATTCTGTGTCCCATGCTTCACGTTTGGTCAGATTGCCGAAATCATCGATGAGGGCAACACCAGTGAGTACCCAGCTTCTCGATCAGCTCATCGCATCTCCTTAATCTAATGAAACTGCAAGATATATATTATTTATAGACAAAAGTAGCATAAATAAATTATGTATTAACCGTATGCCGTGTATGCAGCCTGTTCAACCAGTGGGATAATGTACACTGCCGTCAGTTTCTTTACAGCGTTACCTTGTTTAATATCGTGCGGGTATCGTTCGAAGTTGAGGAACAAATATGATCTAATAGAAGCTCCAGCGGCAGATTGGATGACTCATGTCTTTTGTGAACTGTGTGCTCTTTGTCAGGAATATAGAGAACTCAAGAACAGAGGTTATGATCCTGCAATTGGTAAGATCCTTTTTCTTGACCCCAAACAAGTTTTACGCTAAGTTCCAATTGCTTCATCATTCTTACTTCTGATTTCATCCTCGTGCCACCAACTTTTGTGTGGAACTTTTACCAAAAAAAAACTTGTGTGTGGAACTTTTATATGTACTCCTCTGCATAGGCCCACGTTTATATAGACTCCCTCAACTAGGGCTTCATGTATTATGGGCTTCGATTAATACCACAAGAGGGAAATCAGGAACGCTGATTACTCCTGACCGACTCATTAACCTTGCCCAATATGACCCTGTTGACCGGAAGAGTATGTTGTTTCTTTTAGCAATCCCAGACCATATGTGTGAGCCTTTTCAAATCCTCATCCTCATAGACGTGATTTGGTTGCAAAATCTGCATGATGCAATGAAAAAGAACAGGCTCCTGATGACTTGTGTAGTTTGGATCCAGATACATCAACTGCAAATTCTATACCAAACTGCCAACTGCACATTTATGAAAATGTTTTATCGTATTGATTTTTAACTTTTTTGCCCTAAAGGATGGCTTGGAAATCAAACGAGGCTCCAGATGCAGCAGCAACAACACGTACAGATGGCCCCTCCAGTGAATCAAACCATGAACGGATGAGATGGTGATCGAGGAAGGCGATAAAAGATCGAGAATTATTTCAGCTGTTTAGTGATATACTGCAATTATTTTGACAAAATCATAAGCTTTTTTTTCGGGCGTCTTATCTTTGTTTGTAATTCCAAACTTAATTTTGGTATTGATGTATTATTTGTATGAGTTTTTTATGGTTTTCCTTTTTTTTCCAATAGTAATACTCCTCGTATAATTTTGATAACTGCCAATCAGTGGCAGTTTGGATCCCCCTACATGAGCTATCAGCTAACTAACCAAAAAAAAACTTAAATTCCGTCTCTCGGTCATCAAGGGGATACAATCTCTCCAAGTCTCCATCTAAGTTGGCTTTTTGGCCAGGTTTGAATGGTCAAAGAGCTCATGGTCAAATAACTAAAAGCAACATTCGAGAGCATGAGGTACCGATGTAGTACCCACGTGTACAGTTGAAAGGATATGCCATGCGTGCATGGAAAGATAATATAGCTAGATGGAGTAGAGATTCCCTGACTCTAATAAGATAGTCAAGTTATGAAAGATCCAAGTCCCTCCATGAAAAAGAAAGGATAAGAAAAACCATGGGGATTGGGGACAAGTGACTACTACTTCGATTAAAGTTTCTAACTTTATAGTCCAGTCGTCTCTCTCTGTCTCTTTCATCAAAGTACTGTAGTGCTATGGGCCTATATATGTGATGGTTAAGAAAGAAAATCAAGGAAGATTTCTCTCGATCCTTTTCTGTGAAGAACAATTGGGTAGATCCAATTCGATCGCATGCATGTACTACTAGATATAGGAATATGTATCATAACAAAACACAGTGTGTTACCCTTGACCCCGGCCTTCCATTTCTTTCCTTCAATGAATGTACAAGCCTTAAAAAGAGGAAATCTGTTTATGACATGGCCTGAAAAATGTTTTTCGGAAATAAGAAGGTTGAGGAGGTTACCAGTTTATATCATCCATCTACTGGTTGACCGGAGTTAAATATGGACTTTGATAGTAATGTAAAGTTATCCTGTAGCTAGAGTATGTTGTCCAAATTGAGCCAAATATTGGTTACTTTTTTCTAGAAAGTTAAAAAAATTATGAGAAAATTCAATAATGTTTAGTGGAATTTAATAAAAATAAACCATTATACAGGGGCTTATACTTCTAATAAAGGGGTTTTTCAAGGTTAAAGATAATTAAATAGTTGGATATGGGATATTCTATACCCATAGTAAATGTCTACATTATCCTTCATTCGATAAAAAGTCTAACTTGTCCTTCAATCTATTAAAACCTAAATAAAAAAATAAAACCTAACTATCTAATTCAACTCTTCATCTTCATCTTCTCCAACCGTAACCTTTTTCTCCCCATTTTCTTCTCCATCAAACAAATCGGTGATGAAGACAATCAAACTCCCCAACCAGAACGAATGGTGTATATGAAGTATGATTCGACAAGAACCCATGTTATTTTTTTCCTTTTTGTGATTGATTTGTTGTTTGATTGATTGATTCGACAAAAAAAATAGGTTTTCAGAAACTTTTACATTCGGGTTTTTTCAGAACCCAACCGTAAATACATATCTTGAAACTTTTACGTTTGGGTGTTTTTAAAACCTAATCGTAAATACATATTGTGAAGACCTTCCGATTAGATTCCCAAACGTAACTGGTTTTTTTAAAATTTATGTTTAGGTTATTTCCATTTCCAACCGTAAATTTTAAAAGTGAAGATGAAGATGAAGTTTTACGTTTGGGTTCGACGGTTATAATCCTACCGTAAAATACACTGATAGCTAAAAAAATTTGGATGTTTTACGTATGGGTTTTTTTATCCGTAATTAATTTACGTTTGTGTTCGAATGTCATTTTCAAACCGTAAATTTCCCTGGGTAGTTCAAATGTTGATGATTATTATTACGTTTGGGTTTTTTTAACCGTAAACATTTTTACGTTTGGGTTTTAAGGCCAACACCAACCGTAGATATAGTTACAGTTGGGTATGATAGGTGTAACCCAACCATAAAACATCCTGAATTTTCAAATTTGAGATTTTTTTTGATGATTTTTTTTTGAAATTACCTAACTTGTGATTTCTATTGTATTGCTTGTATATTGTAGGAATAAGGATGAAGAGACACATGATGAAGCCGAGGATGTGCAAGGACGTGGTCATGGCAGTCGTGCTAGTCCCCGTACTTGTGGTCGTTGTAGCACGAGCACAAACAGAGTTCGTCGTGGTGCTCGTAATACCCGTGCTGAAGAATCTCCTCCTCCTTCTCCTTAACTTTATGTTGATTATCAAAATTGTATCAAACTTGGTTGTTTTATGGGTGGATTTCAAATTCTTGTGACAAATTAATCTTTTGAGTTTTAGTTTGAACTTTGTTCTTAGTTGATGTTAGAGTTAATGGACAAATGTCTCTCAATTTAGTTAGAATGAATGAGGAAGTTTTTATCTTAAATTGGTGTAGTAATATTTGTGCATAACAAGTTAGAAATCATGATTTATTTCAAGTTTAAAATCAAACAAAAGAGAAATCAAGTCAAAAACAAAAAATTACCATTTTATGGTTGGGTTCGCAAGTCAAAAACCAACCGTAAAACTGGCAAAACCCAAAATTTCCAGACTTACGGTTGACTTTTGACTTGCGAACCCAACCGTAAAACTATCATTTTTTTTTCCAGACTTACGGTTAGTTTTTCAGTCCAAAACCAACTGTATATAAGAAGACCCAGTTTTACGGTTGGGTTTTGTAGCCCAAACCCAACCGTAAATTTTCCTGAACCATCAAAAAAAATTCTAGTACTTGCGTTTTTATTGGTTTTTGTTTGATTGAATGACTCAATTTACCTTAAATCTAGTTAAAATGAATGAATAAGTTTAAAATTTTGATTTTTGAACCCAAATTTGACCTTTAATTGAATGCTAGAAAGGATTTTTTACAGTTAGGTTAGGAGCATCGAACCAAACCGTAGAAAATACTACGGTTATTTAACCCTAAACCCAACTGTAAAAAAAAAATCTACAGAATGAATTACGGTTGGGAATTAAAAATCGAACCGAACCGTAAATTTATTTACGCTTTGAAATTGTTGGTCAAACCCAACCGTAGCTGGTGCAATAAATAGCAACAAATACCCATGCACATAATGCGTTACGTTTGGGTTTGATGCTAAAAACCCAATTGTAAAACTGTTACCATTGGGTTTTCCTCTATTAAAGTACAGTTACGGTTAGGTTAGGATGAACAATCAACCGTAAATAAGTCTTACGGTTGGATTCGAGATGAAAACCCAATCGTAAACTTGTCTGAATCACAAAAAAAAAATCTTTCTTTTCTACGTACTTTCAGAAAATTTGAGCAATAAAAAGGCTAAGAGTTTAAGTTAGAGGTATAACTGACTACTCTCGGCCAATGAATCTTCACTTTGACGGCTAGTTTCTCCATTTGGTTGAGATTCACGGTCACCATTTTGAGTTTAAACCTGTATACCATCCATAGTTGGGTCTCTATCAATGGGTATGTAAAATTTGGTTTGATTATCATACAAGGATTCACCCACCTCAAATTTCTAATTAGAATCACTCATTTTTATTGAGTGAATCAAATTCTAAGGTTTTTTAAAAACCTCCAAAAAGTTATGTCTTTTTTCTTCTACTTTTTCTTTCCACCAAAACAAAATATATAAAAATTTAATTTGATTTGATTAAATATAACATTATTTTAGATTAATTATTATTAGTATAATTTGTTAGCTAACTAAATTAAGTATTAACTAAACATGGATAGTTTAGCCATCATGAAAATATAATAGATACCGGTTTTTTGAAGTATATATCTAATGACCCTATTTTATCTTCATATAAAAATCCTCACTATAAATGTGTAAGCCCCTGTACGAAGGTTCTAAAAAATGACTTAATATTTCGTCCATAATTTATTTTACATGACGCAGAGTTTGGAACACAAGTTAGACTCGCTCTGGATGACAAGGTAGATTCTGGGTTACAGATTTTTCCTCCCAATCCTATTCGAATACAAACCTAATAGTACTCACCTTTAATCCTAAAATCGGATGTCAGTCAATTTTCGTGTGATATAAACTGCACCAATAATTTCTTAACATATTATGCTTAAAAAAAAGTGAAAATAAATTGCACCCATACGGATAGTTTTTTTAGTGTGAATAAATAGTGCTACCATTGCCAAGAAGTTAGGTGATGGTAAAAAATCCTGGATAAATTAAGATATACTCATGTTGTTGAGGCCTACTCAATAAGTTGAACTATAAACTTTCAAACTTCAGTTCATTCTAAAAAAACTTACTGGCTGAACGTACCAATATAGAAAAAATTATAATTGTTTTATCCTAAATCTTAAAAAATCCTTCCCTGTATCTCAACTCTACCAGATTTGGTTTAATTTTCTCGGATCCTCTGGTTATATTTGAATACAATTAATTATAATTATATATATATATATATATATTTAAATAAAACAATCGTTTTTATAAAACGATATTAGGTTTCCAAGTATGTATTTTTTTTATCCTGCAATAGTTTTTATATGTCATTTAGATTACTTCTTAAATACTTTCAAAGAAGAATTTTATAGCCTTCATGGCGATTCAATCGATTGCATCAATCGTTTCAGATATTTCATCCAAGGCAATCTACTTCGGCATGACATGATTTTACATCTTTATGAAGAACAATGGATACCAAAATTGATTGTGGTAACGGTGTTTTGCACAAATTACTTCCGATTGGGACATTTAAATTTTATTGAAGAAGAAGACAAATCAAAATGACAAATTACTGAATCACAAGCCATTCATCTAACATCATCATATTTATTATTGGAATCCATGTATTTGATACTTAATCTTTTTATTTTTTTTATGTTTTTCATGGTTTATATATTTGAAGATGATGTATGAATTCTTATTATTTTAATAAAATCGAAAAGAAATCTTGTTCCTTTAAAAAAAAAAGTTAAAATATGGTTATTTTGAAGTAACAATAAGAACCCCTTATCCAACTATTTATTTTAATGACTAATATGCCCTTTGATTAATTAGTATTAATCATTGAATTAATTGTCAGTTCAGTTTAATTATTTATTATTATTATTATTATTTTATTTTTATTTTATTTTTTTATCTTTTATGTTTTAGAAAAAAAGAAAAACTGTTGATATTTTCTTTTCCTTTTTTTATTTTCTTAGAGATTATTTTAATTAACTAGAATCGGTAAGTATTTAGTGATTTATCTTCCGATGGTATATGTTGTTTTTCGTGACTGAAGAATATGAACTATTATCGGCAAATACAATGAAGAATATTTATCGATTATAGCCTTTTGTTTAATTCCGGACCTTACTGCAGACTAATATGATTTTCAAAATTTTATATAAACTAAAATCGGCAGGGTGGAAACATTTTATCTGCCGATTGTTTATAATCAGTTAATATATGGGTTTATGTCCGCTGATTTTATCCTAAAAATACAAGAAAAATAAGTTTAGTAAATTCTGAAGCAGAGAAGGTAGGACTTTAAATGCTGAAATTGCGGTAGCATAGGAAGTGACTGTAGTAGAAGCATACAAAGATAATGGTGCTGGTATTATTGAAAATGTACAAGAAGGAAACAATAAGAGATTGCTACCTAATGAACTCAATCATGTAGTGCAAGCAGGCTCTTACGACGGGTCATTATTCCCCGTAGTCGAAGACCAAATTGTTATTAAATGAGAGAATTAAAAAAACGGATATTGATTCCAACGATTTAAGATGGTGTTGGAGTTATGCTGCAGGCTAGGAGGGATCCATAAGTCTCAGGCAAAAGGAGTTATTAACAAAGTATTGTTTAAAGGGAAAATAGGTCTATAGCCCAAGATTCCCTAAATTATGATTTTTGAAGAATGTAAAAATAAGAAACGGGTAAAATAGACATAAAAAAAACAAGACAACTATGACCTCATCTTTATATTTTTTTCTTTTTTATCCTTTCTCTCTCCAATTTAAAAACAAATCATAAAAACATTCATAACTTTCAAAATATATATATTTGATTTTAATAAAACTTATATTTTTGGAAAGGGTTTTAAATTATCTGCAAAACAAAATTCATTGTTGATAGTAAATTCAAAAGTTTTTTTTCGAAAGAAAATAGCTAGGATGAAACTGGTTGCATCATGAATTAAAAAAAAAAGTTATTCGAAAAATAGCTTGGATGAAACTGGATGCATCCTGACTTAAACTAATAAAAAGAAATTATTTAAAAAATAGTTAACATGAAACTGGTTGCATCTAGTGTAATTCTTGGATGAACAAAATAAATATAAGTAAAACCGGTGTTTCTACCATCCATTCCATATAAAATATAAAGATCTAGCACAACCATCACCACTACCAACATTTTCAATCGCAACAAACACCACATTATTGCCACCGCCACATTCAATAGTAATAAAATACAACAAACACCACCATAACCTTCACCATAAAAATAAATAAGCATCTAAATGTGCAGGAAGAAACCAGATATATCATGAGAAAAACATGTTTATTTGTCATAATATACAGGATGTAACCAGATACATCTTGAAGAAAACAATTTTTTTTGTCTGAATATGCAGGATGAAACCAGTTTCATCCTGGTTTATTCTGTTAAGTGACCTTGCTTTTTGTACACATTTTAACAAGCTTAATAGCATATCAATATGAACAGTTCTTTCATGAGCCTCATCGACAATGACAACAGAATACCTAAAAAGAAGCGGATCCAGCAGTGTTTCCCTGTAAGCTGACACCATGTGTTTAAAAATGTGAACCGGCCGGTGTTTCCCTGTAAGCTGAACACCATGTGATTAAAAATGTGAACCGGACGGTGCATGTCTTCCAATGGCCAAGTTACCCCACCCACCCTCTTCATGCTTACATTCAATTGGTTGAAAAATAGTACTAACGTAGTAGTTGTTGTTCCGGCTCCTTTATCGTATTAGTATTATTCTAGATAGTTTTGCAATATATATAGTCAGTCATTTCCCAGAGACATGCGTTGAGCTAAACTAACTTATCCTGTGGAAATGCAAATGTGTAAAGGCCAATGAGTTAATGCGTTCATATATAAACCAGCTAGGTCTCTGCAACCTATATGTGTCTATAGAAGCTAGCTTAGCTTAAATTAATTTATCAAATATCATCATTAAATAAAATCACCCATCTTGATATCTCAACTACGAACTTTTCAACATGAATTTTGGCACATTCCAACATCTTCTCCTTTCTGCTAAAAAATCCATAAATTCAAGACTTTCCCCAAAATGAGAATTCAAAGAAATTAATCAGATTTTTTTTCTATACCTGTAAAAAATCTTCGATATTAGATTCAACAGAGTAAAGAAGACCAAATGCATCTTCACCAGATATAGTATAATCCTTTTGTCTATCAGCAACAAACTTATCAAATTTCTAGCAGATCTAATCAACTCGAGTTTGTATATCAATCACACCCATGTTGAATCGAGGTTTCCTAATAAATTGATAAAAGAGAGTTGGAATGGTTTGGATCGTAGTAACGGAGGAAATGGGTGAAAATAAAGAATAATATCAATCACACCCAACTTGAATCAGGTTGAACGGTTTGGTTCGTGGTAACGAAGGAAAGGGGTAAAAAAATAATAATTTGGTGGTGACGGAATTTGTGAGCACTGTAATTGCCGATAGCAGGCATGAATAATGATTATCAAAGATTCACCAAATGTTACAGAGAAAAACCCCTGAATGTGAGAAAAATCAACGAACAAATTAAGACTTTTAATACTTTGCACCATCAATTGAAGCAAATCGTTTAAAAAAAGAATTGAAGTTTTAGTGTGAAGAAGAAGAAGATGAGAGAGAGGTAAGGATGGCGGTGTCTACCAATGAAAGTGTTTATGATTGTTCTTTAATTAAGGGTAGTTTAGAAAAAAAGATTAGTTTCTTTAATTTAATTTGGGTAGAATACCTAAAATGGATATTAAAAAAATATTTTTTAAATCTATGGGTATTTAAACAATATATAATCTTATATGTCTTCTAGACCCAAAAAAACCAATTCATGGGTTATTACACCATTTAACTCTTGTTTAAATACCGAGATCGTTATGCTTCGTTAGCTGCTGAAAGGGTATCCAAGATAGTTGTGAACTAAACTCGAATGTGGCAGTGGTTGTGATGTTTCTGATGATGCTAATTCTAGGGATGTAATGGTTTTGAATGGTTGACAAGATAATTAGTTGGAATATTCGGGGTTTGAATGCTTTCGAAAAACAAATTGTTGTTAAAGATATGATATTAACACACAGATGTTTGGCTTATAATCTGCAGGAAACGAAAATTGTAAGTTTTTCTTCTTGGTTTTTTAGGCAGCTATGGTTTGATAATGATTTTGGTTGGAGATTCATTCCATCTCAGGGTGTTAATGGCAACAGTGGAGGGCAGCTTAAAATATAGGACAACTCCAAGCTAGAGATAAAATGATTTTTCAAAGAGCTATAGTCATAGGTTTCCTTGAAGGCAACACTCAATATATCCATAGAATAACCCATGCAAAAATAAGGCAAATTGCATCACTAAGATGGAAATTGCAGGGGTGTATTTTTCCATCCAGGATGTCATAAAATAGGAGCTAAAACAGTATTACTCTCATCTTTTCTCTGCTTCAAGTATTGTTTCTCCTAGTTTTGACAGTTTGGTTCTTAAACAGTTGGATAGTCAGCAAGGTGCTTGGCTAGAACGTTCATTTGACGAAGAGGAAGTGTGTGTGGGGTTGTTAAGAAGTGTGGTCCAAATAAAGCACCAGGTCCGGATGGCTTTCCGATGGAGTTCTTCAAACTTTGTTGGGATATTTTTAAAAATGATCTTATGTCGGACATAAAAGAATTATACAGCAAAGGCAAGGTGGATTGGAGATTGAACATGTCTTTTATCGCGCTTATCGAGAATAAAGAAGTTTCATGTACTACTAAAGACATTAGGCCTTCAAGTCTCATTAGTAGCTTTTACAAGTTAATTTCTAAAATCCTTACGAAAAGACTAAAATTTATTATACCTTCTCTTATTTCGAATGCCCAAGGAGCTTTCATCAAGGATACACAAATTATGGATGGTATTTTGGTGGCAAGCAAATGTATATATGAATACTCAAAAAAAAAAAAGGTATTCCGTGTAAAATTGATATGGAAAAAGCTTTTGATAATCTGAATTGGCGTTCTCTTTTTGCTATTCTGAGCAAAAACGCTTTTGGGGAAAGGTGGACCAAACAGATTCACTGGTGTATAACTGAAGCTAAATTCTTTTTTTTGGTAAATGGTGTAGCTACAGATAGAATTAAGCCTACAAAAGGGATTAGACAGGGCGATCCTTGTCTCCTTTTCTGTTTTCTTTTTGTGGTTGAAGTTCTCTCAATTTTAATAATGAAGCTGTTGTTGACGGTGTACTTGGTGGTTTTCAAGTTGCTGAGCGAGGTACTATTGTGGCTCATCTGTAATTTAATGATGATACTATTATTCTTTTTAAATGCTTATGTTACTGAGGTAAGAAGACTCCATGTGATATTAATGGTTATTGAAGTTCTGACTGATCTTAAATTAAACTTGGAGAAAAGTGTAGTGACAAGTATATGAGCCGATGATCTTGTGGAGGATTTGGAAATGATGCTGGGTTGTAAAACAAATGCTCTTCATATAACGTACTTAGGTATGCCTATAGGTGCTAATAAGAAAAATCTGGTCGTGTGAGAGGTTGTGATTGAAAGAATGCAGAAAAAGTTATTTCATTGGAAGAGAAAAATTCTTTAAAAGATGGGAAAGTTACACTTATCAAGAGTTCATTAGGAAGTCTTTCTATATACTTTATGTTACTAATGCACTTACCTGTTTATGTGGAGGTTAGTCAAAATAAAATTATGAGGAAATTCTTATGGGAAGAGGACGATGACATGAATAACATGAGTTGGGTTTCTTGGAAGAAGATATGCAGGCCAAAAAAGAAGGGAGGTTTAGGTATTCATAATCTAAGGAATGTTAACATATCTTTACTATCTAAGTGGCATTGGAGGTACTGATTAAGCATACAGAGTTTTTAGTATTCACTTTCGTATGTAGAATTTTTGAATTTTGTGTACATAGTTGCATGAAAACATCCAACTTTTAGAGATTTTAGAGTCACTCAGTATGCTTCTAGCTAAGTTTACATAAAAATTTCTTACCGAAACAAATGAACTTAAAATCATTAGAGAACGACATTTGGGTTTCTTAATTGTTGAGATTAATTATTGGACTTAACTGTGTCGGTGGCAAACTAGATGCAGAAAGAAAATAATATTAGAGAAGCTGATCAATCATTAGTGGAGACTACCCTTAGAAAATAAAAGTGAGGCACCAAACCTTCAATGAATTTGTCCGTTTAAAATGTTTCATCTGCACAAACTTCGGGTAGAATGATGATCTACTCAACCTCGCACCCTTTCAACACTTTGTGATATCTTGAGTGTTAATTCTATCAATCATGAGGGTGACATCAGAACTGCGAACTAACCTCATCTTGTAGTTTGATTTGCAGTTCGCAATATTCTCCCTTTCTCGACAACAAAAGGTCCATAGAAACATCATCATCAACAAGCGGAGCATCACAAATTTGAAGAAAGTTGAAGACATTCAAGGTTTACAACCAATAATACAAGGGGCAGAATTCTATATCCAAGTTGAAGACTATGTACAAGAGTGAAAGCAAAAAGATACAAGTTTTTAAAGTTTGTGATATCAAGGAAATACAAGTTGTGAAGAATCAGGTGATTAAGATCTTTTCCCATGGCCATTTTAATTTCTGTTTCATTAGTTTTGGTATAAATAAATTTTAAAAAAATATAAATTTTTTTTTTGCATTTTTATTCTTAGTTTGTTATTCCATAAGTTAAGGCCATGCAAAAGAAGAAAATTGTAAGAAGTTTCAAGCAACAAGAAATGGAGTAAAAGAGTTACAATTTGTCAAAGTTCTACGAAGTTCATGAGTTAATTATCAACAGTTGAAGCCGAAGCCGAAGTGTTTCTATTAGACACTGGAGAGTGGTGTTGAATGTAGATCGGATGAAAAGTTGAGTGAGCATTACTATCCTCGCATATGATTTGATTTTCTTTCTTAGAGATCATCATAAATTAAAAAAAAAAGGGTTTTCAAAATAAAATAAAATAAAAAGTTTTAGCGGCACCATTGAACGTGTGCAAGTATTCTATCTTCACTCATTTTTACACACATGTGTTACCCATTTCTATTGTATTATGAGTGTTAGTATCATAAAATCCTATTGGTAAGGCAGAAGTCGAGGAAAAATGCTTATTAGGTCGCTATCGAGGTTGATTACTTTTCTTATGGAATTGTTTTCTCCTACTCAGTGATTAAGCATGAGAATAAAGTTCTTTGATACTTCTAACTTCTTGTTATTAGTATGCAGAAACTTTATGTATTCATAGTTCTTTAGATACATGTGATTGGGACTATACTTAGGTTTTATGGGTATACCTACGTAAACCCTCATAAGACTATAACTCATCTACTAGGGACACCTAGGGTTTTAAAGTCTTGTTACACATACTAAGTGTAACCGTGATTCCTCCGAAAGTGAGTTAGGTTAGTTTAAGATTTATAGTTTGCTCGAGGGCTAGCAAAAGGAAAGTGTGAGGAAATTTGATAAGCGTATAATTTAAACATTTTAAGTAGCATTTTCTTACACTTATTTTTAATATTTTATGTGAATTACCTTGTAATACTATTACTTTTCTATTTTATGTCTATTAATAGGTTACATCTCTAAAAAAATGGAAATAGAGTGTTACAAAGGAAGAAGGAGCAAATACCAAGAGGAACTCGTTCACATCCAAGATTTTTTCTCTTCATATTATAGTGAACGAAGATATAAATCCAACGGTGAAAGAATGAGGTCATTCAGACGTCGTATGAAGAAGATATGTGGAAAAAAAGTTCAGAACATTTCCGCCCATGATGGTGACCGAGGAACCATATTTGCCTTGGAAGGTCAAGTGACCGAGGAAAAATTAAGAAACTTTTAATTACCTCGGAGGGTCAGGTGTCCGAGGAAAAACAGAAATCTCGGAGGGTCAGGTAGCCGAGGAAGATAAGAGAGCTAGGTATTTTGACGGATTTTTATGTTATTTTTGAGTTTCAATGAGTTTATAAAATCTAGTATGATCGGGATTTGAGCACCGACACTCCTATACTTGGTTTCCTATATAATAAGACTTCCTAGATCATACATATCATATCATCTACAACACAAATTAGGTTTTCCCCTTTAATTAGGGGAAGAATTGAGACACTTTCTTCTTCTTCTCCCTATTCTCTTGTATATTTTCCATGGGTTTTGAGAAATGCATGAGTAGGTAAGTTTATTTTATTGGTTAGGGATGTAATCCTAAGTCCTAGACATGTATCATTGAAGACTTGCTCGTCTAAGTTGCAAATTTAATGGTCATGTATTCATATCTAAAGATAGACTAGGGTTTGAGATCAGCGGAATTATCGAAGAACTCCAATCACAAGTAGCACATCAGTTGTTAATGACGGGATGTTGCCATGCGATCATGTGTATAATCTTAACCTAGGTTAAATTTGTGTGGCTCTTACGCCATATTGCTTAGAATAACCTCAACTCACAAAGACCATTGCTTTCATTGGGTTAAACTTGAGTGGATCTTGCATCAAGTTATTCATTGAGAAGGATCCAAAGAGTGGATTTTTCACATTTGATGATACAAGGAGTTTTGCTGGAGTAAACCTGCGATAGGATGCTTTACGGTTATTGATTCGATTAGGATTGAACGTTAACTCGAATCGATTGACGAACTTGTTTGGTGATGGAAGATGGAACCTCTAACCAGTGTCTTTTTCCCTTTTATAATATTTATTTAATTTTTTTTTTATTTTTGTTAGTTTACTTTATGTTAATTCACTACAATCTCCCCTTGGTTACATAATAAGTTTAAAACAAATAACAATTACATAGATCCTCGTGGGAACGATCCTTACTACTGCTATAGTACTTGTTAGTATTAGTGGGAAACATTTAAGATAATTTTGTGTACCTATGACACGCATCTAAAGTAATAATAACTCTAGAGCATCCTATCACAGGTTTACTCCGGCAAAACTCCTTATATCATCAAAGGCGCAATAGCCACTTTTTGAATCTGAATAACTTGGCACAAGAGCCACTCAACTTTAACCCAATAAAAAGAATGGTTTTCATGAGTTAAGGTTATTCTAAGCAATCTGGTGCAATATCCAAACGGATTTAACCTAGGTTTAGTATCTACACATAATCGCATGGCAACATCCTGCCGTTAAAAACTATGTTGTGCTACTTGTGATTAGAGCTCTTTGAAAATTTCGTACCTCAAACCCTTTTTCAGATTTATATATAAATATATGACCATTCAATTTTCAAATTAAACGTGCAAGTCTCCAATCATACATGTTAATATTGATTGTGGAACATAAGCGAGAAAAGAGATCATTGACATTAAAACTAACCATCCATATTGATTTACACGTCGATTACATCCCTAACCAATAAAATAAAGTTACATACTCATGGTTTTCTCAAAACCCATGGAAATTATACAAGGAGATATGGAGAAGAAGAAGAAGAAAGTGTCTGGTTTTTCCCATAAAGGGGAAAACTCAAATTCGCTCCAAAACTCCTTTGATTCTTTTGTTGTAGATGATATTATGTGTATGATATGATCTAGGAAGTCTTATTATATAGGAAACCAAGCATAGAAGTGCACGTGCTCAAATATCGGTCATACGAGATTTTAGAAACTCATTGAAACTCGAAAATATCATAAAAACCCGTCAAAAACACCTAAATCTCGTATCTACCTCGTCCACTTGACCCTCCGGTATTTCTATTTTTCCTCGGACAACTGAACCCCGAGGAAATTAAAAGTTTCTGAATTTTCCCTCGGTCACCTGCCCCTCTGAGGCAATTATAAGTTTCTGAATTTTCCATCAGTCACCTGACCCTCCGAGGCACATATGATTCCCCGGTTACCATCATGGCCGAGAATATTCTGAACTTGTTTTTTTCATAACTTCTTCATACGATGTCGGAATAACCTCATTCTTTGAATTGTTGTCTCTATCTCTTCGTTCACTATAATATGATGAGAATAAATCCTTGATTCGAACGAGTTCTATTTGGTATTTGTTCCTTCTTCCTTTGTAACACTCTATTTCCACTTCTTTTTAGAGATGTAACCTAGTAAAATATATAAAAGAGAAAAGTAATAGTAATACAAGGTAATTCACATAAAAGTTAGCAAATAAGTATAAGAAAATGATACTTAAATATGTCAATTATGCACTTATCAGGTTTACGAAGGAGAAAAACGAATGGTAGAGAATATTATTTATGAAAAAACAAATCATGATGCTAATAGCTTAGTTCCTTTGCAGACTACAACTGGTGTAGGAAGAAGTATGTGGATGGAATTTCCAAGTCTAATAAGGATTTCTACAATTGTTTGAGTATTCACCTGAAGGATGGAGAATCAATTATATTTTTGCATGATTGGTGGTTGAAGAAGAGTTCTCTTAAGAGCAAGTATCCTAGGATTTACAAGATAAGTAAACAAAAGAATTTTTGGTAGTTGAGGTCAAGGACTCTAATTGGTTATTTACTTTCTCCGGGATTCTTAGCCCTGCAGAGAATATAAATTTTATTAGAACTAAAATATGATTTAAGGGATGTTGTTCTAACACATGGGGAGAGTGAAAGCATGAATATAGTCTACACTGTGAAGGGGATGTATGAGAAGATGATACAAGCGAGTGATGATTGCGACTTACATGGATTATTATGAAGTAATCTTATTTTCTTCAAGGTAACGTTTATTACTTGGGTTTCACTTCACAATTCCCTACCTACGAGATGTATGTTACAGCATAGAGGGGAGTTTCGATGCAGTCGAATATGTGTCTTTATTGTAATACAGCTGAAGAAACTTTTAGAAGAATTTTTTTATTCACTGTTCTTGGACAAGACAAATTCGGGACTACTTCTTGTCTACGCTGAAGGCATAGTGGTCTACGTCTAATCTCTTTAAAAAGTGTTTTCAGTTGTACATGATAACTAGATTAGATATTAGGAGATCAATTATTTGGCATATTGTTCCTTATCAATTGTTTGGGAGTTGTGGAAGGAGAGAAATGCAAGAGTGCATGGAGGAGGACAAAAGACTAAGGATGAATTTTTATTGTATTTGAAGCAAAATGTTTTTCTTTTCGGCTCTTCTAAAGAGATCTTTAAAGGCTTTACCATTAATCAGGTGTTATTTCAATGGGATACAGTAGTTTATTGTAAGTATTTATTTTCTTTATTGATGGGGGTCTGAGGACCATGATTGAATATATTTTGTATAAATCTTTTCTTTTTCAATATATATCCTTTGTTTTCAAAATAAATAAATTAAAATCGGCAGGTATATAGTGAATTATCTGCCGATTGTGGATGTTGTTTTTCGTGAATGAAAAACATGAACCAGATTTGGCAGATGCGATGTAAAACATATGTAGATTCTTGTATGAATATGATTTTCACAGAATTATATAAACCAAAATCAGTAGGTGAGAAGTTTTTCATATATCGATTATAACCCAAAAAATATCCAGAAAAATGAGAATTTCTTTTAACAAGAGTCGACTGATATGATTGTCGATATCCACCGATTCGGGAGACAATCGACCATCGTGCAAGTTTCGTACCGTCCGATTGTTTTGGGACCCAATTTTTTCTTTTTTAATTGTTTCAAAAAAAATAATTTTTTTTCACCTTTTGATCTGTTTTGAGAGAAATCAAAATAGATCAAACTAAAGAAAAATAAATAATTAATTAATTGATCACCCCTGTTAATTAGTAATTTTGATTTATTTTAAAGATATGGATCGAAATATAATTTTAAATAGTAAAAATAATTTAATAATTTTTTTCTATTAAACCACCACTTATCCCTCATCTAGGGATAGAAAATTTAATAGGCCTCGAATGAATGAGTAGGCCTTCAATTTAACCATGTAAAAAAGGAGGAGGAAATCAAGCCAGTAAGATAATTCTCCGTCTTCTTTAAAGAATAAAGGTTGGAAGGACACGCGTAGACCCACATTTGCATGTACAGCTAGGTACTAGAATAAGCTGTTACTAGTCCTGAAACAGAGCTTTTACTCTTGACCCAATGACCCGTCCTTCCATTCATTTCTCTTGGATGAATGTGAAACTTGCCTCACCAGAAGGGAGATATTAATTCTGTTTAGATTAAGATTTGAAAACGATGTTGATTGTGCATAGTTCCTTGGAATCATATTTGAAGGAAGAAAACCCAACCCAAGTAAGGGTCGAGTGGTTTTTTTTCTTCTAGACTTTTCAGAAGATACGTCTATGCCTCACTTTTTGTTATCCTCATATTCCCTTTTTATGGAAATCTATAATCCTTTAAAGTACATAAGCTTTATTAGGTATGTAGTCAAATAACAAGCGGGTGCATGTGCAAATAAAGAATAAATGCTCCTATAATATATGGACGGCTAAAGCTATGTATTCATTTTGCCTTATGACTTTTGGTTTAATAAATCGGGTTAAATTGTGATCTACGGAAATTATTTTGGACATACCACTAAAAGTTAAAATATAATTATTATAAATAAATAAATATTTATCCAATTATTTATGTTATTAACTAATATGTTTGACTTGTGTTAATTAATTCAAATATTAATTAAATTAGTTGGTGATTAAAACTAGATTATAGTTAGGGTTAGATGGTAAGAATTAGAGTAGAGTTTTTTTTGAAAATTTGAAGAAGAAAAAGGAGAAGAACTTGAGAAAAACTAGGATTTTGGGGTTTTGGTAGCAAAGATGAAATTTGATTGCACTGACGTATATTCTAGTGGTGAAGAAGAAGTAGGTGCATCTACGTATCGCTAATCAGATTATCGTGCTTTCGATCCTTCTGATTTGGGGTTTTTATTAGACGAAGAAGAACGTGTGAACCAAAGCAAATATGAAGATTTTTATCAAGAAAATGAAGATTCAACCCAGAAAAACGGACATCTTAATGCTTCCAAACGTCAGGTATAAGTTCTTAGGATCTCCAAACATGTATTTATAGTCTACAATCTCCAAAGGGTGATTTATTTATTTTTGCAAATCTGTCCTATTTTCTGGCCTCCGTATAACCCAGAATCGTTGGTTACGAGGTCATCGTAACCAACAATTCTACCTCCTCTCATAATTTATGAACCAGAATCGGTGGTTATGGTCATGAACAACGACCGATTTTAGTTTAATTTTGGGGGGAATTGGTGGGGTCAAATAATCGGTCGATGTGTGTTGATCTATGTAACGATTTTAGACGAAAAAGTGTCCAGAAGAACTGTGCTTTGCTGAAGGCTATAATCGTTACATAAATTATTTTTCACTTGTGCCGATTCTATCATTTAGGGATTTTTCCCAAAATCAAGACAAGGTAGAATCGTTGGATGTGTATGGACCTAATGGCCGATTTTGTGGAATCGTTCAACACGATTGTCACCTATCCACCTATTCCATTGACCTAATTTTTCGATATATATAGTAGATTTTTCTAGCGGTCGACAATCAACCTGAACTCGTGGCTCAGATGGGGCCTGATACTTCTGCCCACTAATACACTGATTTGGTGTGGGAAAAGAAGGAAGATGCAAGTCAATGGTTTGTGGACAAAGGCAAGGAGATCAAATGCACATTAGTCTTAAGCCTTCATATGAGGAGTGATCATTTGGAAATTGTTTGCGAAAGAAGTGGCAAGAAAGAAAGTCATCTATCAAAGGACAAACCGTAAATGAAGAGGGCGTCAAGGGTCTACACAAGTATATCAAAATCAAAGAAGCATGATTTTCCGTTTAAGATTATAGTTAATAGAGTCAATGGTGTATATAAGCTTTTTAAAGTGAACAATGGTTGTCATAATCACAATTAATGTTAATCAAATTATTCGGCTATTAAAGTAAGACATTTTTTCATTAATAGATAAAAAATTAAAATTACATATTTAATTAAAATTAGGAGATATTTATTTCCCGTGTGAGACGCAACTATCATGGTAGCTTCAAAATGATAAAAACGACTCTCCTCTCCATTTGGTAAATGCATCATGTGCCACAAACTTATCCCCTATGTGCCTAGCGAGGAACTCGTTGTACTTGATGCACAACTTCTTAACATGAAAGAAACTATCAGAAACATAGTCGATCGTATAATCATGGCGTGGACCCTTCCACTTTGCGTCCGGCTTGGGAACGTAAGGTCATGTTTTTACCAGATTCCAAAATATACATTCATCCCGAGCTTTTACTGGTAAATCCATGACGACGTAATAATTCCTAATCCATTCCATCTCATCCTCGTTTCTTGCTTTCATCTTTTTCCATGGCAGTCATTGGTTTGCTTCTCTTGCGTATCTGTTCTTCCATAGCCCCTATTGATTTTGTAGTTGGTGATGATGCTTGAGTAGCTTGTTTGCATCTTCTGAGTATCTTTTCAGTTGAATTGGTAGTTGATGATGGACTTGCTTTTGCAAAAGAGTTTTACTTTAAAGGAATCAGTGAATGTTGAGGAAGGATTTGTTTGAATAAAGTAGTGCATGATGGAGAATGGGTTATCTTATTTATATGCATAAAGGGGAAACAACTATATTTAAAAAAAAAAAATTTAAAAAAACTAGTCGTTGAGCCTAAGTTTGACCATGTGCAGTGAAAAGTACCACATAAGATGTAATATAAATCTTAGTTCAAAGACAAATTAAATCTTATAGTCAGTACGATCCAAACATGACAAGTCATTCTAATAAAACATAAACTATTGTTTTAGAAATAAATAAACATCCATAAACATAACAAATCATTTTTTAGCACCCTCTCACTTATCGGCTTGATCAGCTTCAGCCGCTTCAGTAGCTTTAGCAACTTCCTTAGCATCTAATGCCTCATGAAACTCCCTCCAAAAATAATATTTTCGGTTCTGAGGGTTGCAATATTAATGACCTCATCAAGTTCTTCCAAAGAGAGATCTCCAAGAAGCCTCTTTACTTTCTCCATATTTGTCTCTCTTCCAAACGGAAAACCAAACTTATATTGGTGTTGCACAATTGATGGCTCCGGCTTTCTGAAAAAATCACACTCACGGTTTTCTATATAATAGCTAGTACCCTTGCCATTGTTCTCCATGCCTGCAAAAAATAAATTGAGAGAAAAAAATAAGTATGGTTAAAGATAAACAAAAATCAACAATCACTAATTCAATCAACAACAAAATCATTAAGGAAATAAAATAAACTCAACAGAATCGTTGATTCATATAATATATATCCACCGATTCTAACCATAAAAGTGGATAAAACCGAGTAAGAATGAATCATTTACAAAATCGTTGGATACAGCAGGTTCGTATCAAAAGATTCCAATCTCAGAGAAGTAAAAAAATGACATAGTAGAATCGTTGTATACAACAGATTCTTATCCAACGATTCCCATCACAGAGAAGTAAAAAAGAATGATAAAGTAGAATCGTTTGATACATTATTTCTTGTCCAACGATTCCAATTTCAGAGAAATCTCAGAGAAGTTAAAAAAATGACAATGTGGAATCGTTGGATACAACAGATCGTATCCAACGATTCCCATGTGAGAAAAAGTAGAAAAAATAAAAAGGTAGAATCGTTGGATAAATCAGATCTCATCCAACGATTCTGGGTATGGTAATTATCATCGAGTAATATGGATTAGAATCGTACGATGTGGATGTATCGTATCCAACAATTCTGATGCATGTTCTTCGTGATCACAAAGATCATACCAGAATCGTTGGATACAATATACCAACGTATAACGATTCTGGTAAAAAAATCAGGAATTTGATTCGCTAAAAGTAAGATTAAAACACCTAGATCAATCAAAAATGCTATTAGAAGTATAAGTTTATAGAGGTTTACCTTGTATATCAAGTGATTGGGATATCCGAGAATTTTTTTTGAAAAATTGGATTAGGGCTCTTAGGATTTGGAAAGTTTGATAGAAATAAAATTGTATTTTTTTTTTAGGGTTTTGTTAGATTTGGAATGTAGTGAAAAATGAAAGATTTTTGTATTCATATTTTGATTTAAGTATTTGGGTTAATTAATAAGTTGAGGGTAGTTTAGTACTTTTGGTAATATCTAATTAGACACCCCTTATCCTTCTATCTATTTGGGTGCAAAATTGTGCAGGTCCAAAATAGTTCCTGTAAGCCCTAATTTAGCCAGGTTAATAAACCTTTAAATGGTTTTCTAATTTGACGACCGGAATATGGTGATATTTGAGGTAAAAATGTATATACTTTATGCGGCTATTTAAATCTCGTTTTTCTTCCCAGGAATGGGAAGCATCTATATTATATCAATTTAAACGGAATATAAATGCATCTTGGTTAAATGTTTCTTCAAACTCAGGTTATGGACTAATATTCAGATCTGACACATGTAAAGTTGTTACAGCTAGAGAAGGGACACTCATGACTCTAATTCAAGCGAAATTCGCCCGATAGTTGGCACGGTATAGTGGTACGTAGTGGTGATAGTACTACTGCCACCAATGGCTTCGAAAGAATCAAGGTGCATGCCGCTCTCACTAGGGACTGCTAGTAATATACCGGAGGAAGGTGGGGATGACATCAAGTCCATGTGGCCCAGCCTTAAAGAAGCAGAAGCATTAAATCTGGTGGAAGCTGCTTCATGAACAAAATATATGGAATTTCAAACCTTTTGGATTTGAAGGAGACTGCCAGAGAATCTTGGACTATGCGAACAACATGCCAACTGCCATAAATTAGAGGAACCAGGCAATAATCCTCTAAGCTAAGAAACTGTTACATCCCTATGGAAGCAATTTTTTAGGGTTTACTCTCAAATATAAAAGTAGTAATAAAGATGCAGATGCACTAGCTAAGAGTGTAAGAAATAAAGACTATTTGAAACAACTTTGGAATCAAATGCCAAGTTTTCTGCTGCTGGCTATCTTTTTGGATAAGCATAATTCAGTTGTAAGGGAGAATATTCCGCCAGTTGTAGAGGACTATTTATTGTTGGGGGATTCCTATATTTCTGGTCATGTCCAAGAGATAAGGGCAACCAAACTAACAATTTCCCTCGTGTAATTTCTGTTTTATGTTTTTTTCTGTTTTCTTTTATTAATATGATGTGATAATTTCCAAAAAAAAATATTGTTTTTCTTTTTATACCTTCAAATCTAAACCACGTTTTTTCAAATTTCAGCGAAATTAATAAAATTAAATAACTTACTTACTGTTTAGCTCCAAAATATTTCTCAAACTTGATATAGTTTAAAAGATATTAAGAAAAATTAGTTTCGTACAATTGCAAAAAAGTTCAAAAAATGTCGTAAAAAACTTTTTACAGCTATTCAATTTCTTGATTTTCAAATTCCTTCAAATCTAACTCAAGTTTTCTCATATTGAAGCCAAAATCTTTTAATTGCACTGCAAGCTAACTGTAATTTATTCAAAATTGACTACAATAACGTAAGATGACCAACGAATTTGAAGAAATTGAAAAATAGTTGCAAAAGGTCAAATTTTCAGCATTAATTTTCTTATAAATTTCAAAATACTAATGAATTAGAGCCTAATTCTTTGACAATATGTTTTTCTTACAATGGCTTAATGAGCATAATCTGAGATGTATAACGTCACCATCTACCAAAAATTGTTGAAAAACAAACTATTAAACATTAGATGTTGAAATTAAAGTTGGTAGATGGCGGTTCGGCTAGGATAGGTAAGGGACATATACTCTTAACTAAGAGGCCACTTCTCAATTTCACACTTCACCTTATTTAGAACTTCATCAACTAAAAACCGTTTTTGATTATGAAAAATTTGTAACAAAAAAAATAAAATTAAGGTAATCAAGAGTTTACATGGTTCATATCCTCTAGAAATTGAACATTTATATTATTGGGGGAAGAGTGATTCCATACCCCACTCATTCTTTCCACTCTAGATAGTTTTGACATAATATCAGCTACTTTATTAAACTCCTTCAGCACATAGTTACATTGCCAGGAGGTAAATTTTCTAAACATAAATTTAATGCCTTTCACCATATTATGGGTCTCCAGTCTATGTTAAAAACTTCTGAATTTACTGCATCAACCAAAAGCTTTGAATCTAGTTGAAAAAAGACTTTCTATAGCTCCAGGTCTTTGGCCCAATGTAATGCCTCTCATAATCCTCTACACTCTTCTTGTTCTGCACTCGTTGCTTCAGGTAGGTAGAAGCACTTAGATCCCTTGAATGCACTGCAAAATTACGAAGGATTAGACCAATGCCACCAGTTTTAGTAAAATCATGATATGAACCATCATAATTAATAATAAAAGCATCCCTAAGAGGAGGTAACCAATGGATATTATCTGTACTTTGTCTTAAGATAGATCTAGTATTAATGACAATCTTAGCACTCTGTTCAACCAAAAACAAATTGCAGTTGTTTATAATAATATCTAGAGTTACCATACTATTTTGGAATATTTTTTCACATCTTCCTGTCCATATACACCAAGTTACAATAGCTTTGTTTACCAAAAATTCTTCAGTTATATGATTCATATAAACAAACTGTCAAACCAGCTATAAATCCAGCTTACTAGAAATGTTGTGAGTATTGACCTGCCAGCCAAGAGATGCAAGCCAAACTGTCTTAGAAAAGTTACACTCCATGATAATATGAGAAGAAGATTCAACCTTCTGACAACAAAGAGGGTAGTAACAAACCTGATTGGGAATGATATTGCTTAATTTATTTCTTGTAGGAAGTATATCTTTAATGCATTTCCATAGGAAATGTTTTATTTTTGGTAGCATCTTTAGTTTTCGTAGCTTCTTGTAGATCTTTTTCATTCTTAAACTCACTACATTACTTGATTTTTTTCTCTTCATACATCTTTCTATAAGTAGATTTGACGGAGAAATTTCCATTTTTCTCTAACTACGTAATTAATTTGTCTTCATAATTGTGATGAGCTTGGATTTGAGAATAAATCTAGTTGTTTCTTCTTCGAAAAGAGATTGAACAAGAGTGATGTTCCAAGAGATTGTACAAGGGATATAAAGTTGCCAGACATAAGTATACTACTGGGGATTTCTAGTTGTTTGCTTAGGAATGGGTGGACCTTGAAAAGTAGGAATTCGTATATGACCCAAGGTTAAAATTGTCTGACCATTTTCCAAACTCCAACAACTAGCTATATGAATGCAATGAAGTTCAGAGCTGATGCTTCTCCACGGCCAGGTTGTATTACCATTTGGTTTAACATAAAATAGATTACCATCGGAGAAGTATTTAGCATGCAGTGAACGAGCCCATATAGAAGTATTATCTACACATAACTTCCATGTTGATTTGGCTAATAAAGCATGGTTGAAAATATAAAGATCTCGAAAACCTAGTCCTTCTTCTTCTTTTGGATGTGTCAGATGATTCCAAGAGATTATTTTTTTTTTTGCAAGTTTATGGTATCACAAATATTAATTAGGTAACATCTATTACAGGGACTATGTAAACGTAGCCTTCATTAAAGGAAATAAGAGAAATTGCATCTAAAGCTAAGAAAATCAAATAACATTATAATTCTTAGAATACATAGTACTTCTTCGTTCTCCTTCGATACCCATTGATTTGTTTTCTAGTGTTGGAAATATGTGAAAGATGATCCCCTTCGCTCGTGATAAAACTATCAAGATGAGATCCTGACCATTTCTATCAATTTTGATAGACATGCTTAAGCAGGATGAAATAATCTTTTAAGTGATTGAGAAAGGCGGTTTAGCCTTCTTCTCAATTGAATATTTGAAGAGTAAAAGTTGTATCTCATAGAAGATACAAGCATTTGCAGCCCGATTTATAAAACCAAACCAAAATTGTACATTTTCAACGGTGATTTCAACATCAAGCTATTTCATAGAAGTTTTCATTTTTTTATGTAATTGAAAAACACTAACTTGAAAGGAGTACAAAAAGGATATTAGCTGAATTACAAATTTAACTAAGACATAAATTAAATACAGAGATAATAAATTAAAGCATAAAACTATAATGGGAAAATGGATAGATCTGGGGGATTTATGGGTTTAAATGAGCAAGGAGTAGTATATTCCTATTGTTACTGGTAGCACAAATAAAAAAATTCACGACGAATAATGTACCAGATTTTTACAGATCTATTGACGAATAAAAACTTTATCATGGTGAGGACAATGATACACAGACTTTGACATGCTTATGAAAATCAGCATTGGTGTGGTGTTTTGCAATACTTGATAACATTGTCACTTTTAATTCTTTTAAGTAGAGTATTACCCTTCTTTATGATGTTTAGACAAGTCACTTTCATCGGTAACATCATCGATATCAGATTAAGCCGATCAAGATATGCTTTATTAGTGATCATAATATTTAGATTCTCTACTGATGATAAAGTTAACAGACAAAAGAAAGAAAGAAAAAATCCAATCGATGAAAGTGAATTTTCATATAATCATCGAGAATAGAATTAGTAAATAAAACAAATTAAATTAACAAATGGGAGATTTTGACGATCACCATTCACCACCAACAAATCTAGCATGGTCATGTATCAGATAGTTTATAATTTCTAAAAAAATTTAAGTTCAAACGATAAACCACAAAAAACGATTATTTAGGAGGATTTGGAATTAATTGACATTAATTTCAGATTTTTAAGGAAATTAAGGGCAAAGAAATCATTCAAAACTAAGAAATTAACATAAAAAATCTTTTAACCATTTAAAAAATATAATTTAGCATGCGATGAGGTGTTATAAAAGGAGAAAAGGTGGCTCATATTTAAAGTATATGCCTCGTACCCATCATAGCCAAATCGGGCAGATGACAAGGTTTAGTATCTCGGAATGTTAAAATACGTTTTGATATTTGTATGTATGTAGATTACAAGAGGAACATATTATCACAAAATTATCCTCAAATTCATGGTTATTTTGGTTATATAAAATTTGGTGCTGAAATTGGATGGGACACATATTAAAAAAAAAACGGTAATTTATTTTGTGGTATATATATCAACTTTGTTTCATGTTTTCAACAAATGAACTAGATGTGATATACATTAAGAAACATGAAGATTAGCAAACTAACTAGTAGTATCCTATCTACCTCACTATAAACATATTTGATACAAAAAATATCCCAAAACCCAACTCATGAATCTTTGATTTGATTGACACAACTAACAATATAATTAGCTCATAGAGGTTCAGTTCGATAATCAACATGTTTGTGTTATAGCTATTTTGCTCGTAAATTGGTATACGTAGAGGATGTGTGGACTACTCTATAACATAATTGGCCTTATTTTGAAGCCTAGCAAGCCTTTCTTCCCAATAAGGATTTATCTGACAGTGCGCCCATGGATCTGACTTTAAATATCCATGGCCCGAACCGTTAAACCTGATTTATCATCCATGACTCCATGAGATAAACTAAATTTTAATAAGGGTATTTTGTTATGGACGAGGAATAAAGGTGCTAAGATAAGGTTAAATATTTGTGGTAATTTAATATAACAACAAATTATAACTAAAATGGGATAAATAAAATCTAATCTCGGTGGTTATTCAAGATAATTATAAATTTTAATCGAAAAAAAATAAGATAAGATCGAATCGTAATGGTTATTTAGGATAATTATAAATCTAAATATAAATGGAATAAGATAAAGTTAAATCTTAGTGGTTATTTAAGATAATTATAAATCTCAACCGAAAGAGAATAAGATATATTCAAGATCGCACTAGGAAAAACGCTGAAAATTGAAAGTGTAATGCCAAACCGTCGTGGATAACCTTCACAAGAGGGTTGACGAGCATGACAAAAATTTGATGACCACCATAGGAGAAATGAGACGTCCAAAAGACGGTTATCTAATCAAAATGATTTAAGTAGGACCGTAAGGATCAACCTTCAACATGAACATTGAGATCGCTACTTAACCAACAAAAGCCAACACTATCTTATAAAATTAGATAGGCGGTCAGGAAGAAGTGGTAGGCAATTAGAAAAGATCACATCCTTAGTTATCGATTAGAAAAGTCCAAACAAGAAAGAAACCAGTTAAAGAAAGGAGAAAAAACCCGTTAGGAATGAGGGGATTCGTAAAGAAACTGAACAAGATTCACCGTGGATTGATGAACTCAACAAGAGAAAACTAAACGATATGATTGAACATGTACTATCTCATAAACAATCCAGAAATAAAATGTTACAAGTTTTAGCAATGGAACCATGAACTTTTACCCATTGACGGACCACGATGTATCTCGGATTGGCCGATGATATAACAAAAGATAAATATTTTAAATATTGTAATTTTTATTTTTTATTTTTTTATAGATTTTATGTGATAATGATAGTTAAATTAAATAAAACTATATTATGATACTTGATTTGTATTATTTTCTAAATATTTTGGAGATTATTTACAATAATATAATAAATTTTCATGTTTCAAACTTAATGTTATTAATAAAAAAATATAATGTAGTTTATTTTTATTTTATTAATAGAGAATCAAAGTTAAAACTACTCTAAATCGATAATAATACCATACATAAAAAATAATTATGTAATTATCTTATAGTTCTACAGGTTGAGCGGATTACTTGGGTTAGTAAATTATGTGTCCATGCCCCCCAAGTTACCTCGGATTGGTAGAATTTGTGTCCGAACATTTTAAGGGTAAATAACGGTTTAGTCCAAATACGTTTAAAAATAGACAGTTTAGTCCTGACCCATTCAACTAGGTACAATTTAGTCCTTTATTTATTTGAAATATGGAAAGTACATAAATAATCTTTCTGATTTACAATTTAGTCAAAATATTTACAGTTTAGTCCAACGTGACTCATGATGATGTCAGCAATTTTAAATAATTAAAAAACAATTTATCTTTCAAACCGCTCATCCAAAATTCACAAACTTTATATATTTGGAAAGCTCTTTCCGAGATTTACAAAAAGAGTACCCATATGACTGTATAATTTTTATTTTTAATTTTTTAATTTTTCTCTTCATGTTATCTCATGTGTACAAAAAGGTACACAAGCACAAAATTTCCATAAGATTATACAGTCATTTTTTCACATGTGCACCACTTTGTACGCCTTTGCAAAACATACATGAAACCAATGATTCATAACCACACACTCAAAACTACTTTTTCATGGGAATAACACTGATGCACCAATATGTACACCACCTGTAAAACATGCATACAAACCGATCAGTCACATATAAACCTACTTTTTCATAGGAATTATATGCACCAATATGTACACACCTACAAAACATGCATTAAATCAATCATTCATACCCACACGCAATCCTATTTTTTGTGGAAAATACACTGGTGTACCAATATGTATACCTCTGCAAAACATGCATAAAACCGATCATTTATAACCATACACAAACCTACTTTTTTATGGGAATTACACTGGTGCACCAATATGCACACCCCTGCAAAACATGCATAAAATCGATCATTCATAACTACACATAAACCTAATTTTTCATGGAAATTACGCAGGTGCAACAATATGTACACACCTATAAAACATACATTAAATCGATCATTAATACGCACATAGACTTATTTCTCATGGAAAATACACTGGTGCACCAATATATACGCCCCTATAAAACATGGAACAAATCAACCATATTCACCTACAAACAGATCTATTTCATGGAAATTACACCGGTACAGCAGTATGTACACACCTACCCATATTGTATAAACATAACATGGAAACTCAAATGAATTTGAACCATCAACCTCCGCAAACCTTGTGATAGGCTTTGACGCTCCACCATTTTGAGCTTATGGGTTTCTAAAGATAAACAATAAAAAAAATCAACTTGTGCACAATTATGTGCCCCACAACAATGAATAAGTGTACAACTTTGTATACATGTGTAACCAAAACATTATATTCATGTGTACAACTTCGGTTAAAATGAATAGACATGAATCCCATAAGTCACATACAAAAGCATGTTATGATATCCGGTAACGCAAATTGGACAACCAGTAGCCATAATATATACATTCAAACATTACAAGACTTAAGTAAGCACGCAGTACTATTTTAACAAGCCCAAACTGAATAACAAAATTTTATGCATGAAACCAAATTAAACAGTAAATAGAAAAAAAGACAATACTATGAACCCAAAATGTTTTCGATCCAAGGAAATAAAACTTGAACTTTCATCAAAGAATAAAATTTTATAACTTGGGAATCAAGAATACTCTAGACCAGAAACAAAACAAAAATGTAGGTCTCATTACGTAATATATATATATAAAGGTTCTATACAGTATACCAAATACATACAAGAAGCAAAATGCAAGATAGTAGATTAACCTTTGCCATTACTTTCCAACTTTCTTTCTTTGTTTACAATTCTAATCTAAAAAAGATTCACACACATATTCTATTCCTATCCAATCCAATCCCAACTCACTCATTCATCAATCAAAATTCCCAAAAAGTAAATCATTAAAAATGTCAAGAGTTTACAATTGAAAGTTAAAAAAAAAAAGGAAATCTTGTAAGGAGTATATATGTTCCATCCTAGACTTTCTAGTATATCTTCTTCATTTCTAAGTAAAATTGAAATCATATTCAACAGTAACCTAAATACAACTAAATCTGATTTTAAAAATAAAAATTTCAAAAAATATTCACTTCAACAAGAAATTTTGAAATCAGAATACTAACTAGGTGAATTTTTATAGAGCCTTCAAAGAGAGATTAATGAGAGTTGCGTGATATTTATGGTTCTGTTTAGATGCAATTTTATCAGATCTGTTTATTTTGCGATCTTCTTTCAGGTGTTCTTCTTTGAGAAAGAGGGAAAAGGCAGAGACGGGTAAGATGATCTAAATATGATCATTAATCGAATAAGAAATTTAAGCTGAAATTTTGTCAAAATCTTGTATCGTTGTCTTGAAAGGGAGTTGATGAGAGCTCTCTCGACATAAGGAACCAACAAAATGTAACTAAATTGTGAAGAAGAAATATCACATTTAGTGGGATGGGTATATTTGTCATAAAAAATCAATTTGGACTAAATTGTTAAAAAAAAAGGACTACCTCGTTATGGATTTGGTAAATTAGGACTAACCAGTACTAGACTTGGGATGACAGGACTAAACTGTCCAAAACCCACTAACTTTGGGACTAAATGATAATTCCTACACATTTTAATTTGTATTGCCCATGCCCGCCCAACATTTGGATTGGGCACGGATTGGGCGGGTTGACTCAACCCAAATCCCACCCTACCGATCACCCAATATCACATAGACTTGGACCGCCATCTGGATTATTAATTTGGACGTGGAGTATTGTGTTTCTTTCCTTATTAAGCAGTATCCACTACCTTTTCCACGGTGCTACACTGCTACTGCTAGTTGTCACGGGGTCGGTCCTTCGCCTCGACTTTACTCCGTGCGGCACTTGTCTAGAACTCCGTTACTAGACAAGTCAGCCTCCCAAACAAAGTTAACCAACTTTGTGTAACTACTCAAGATCAAAACTCACAAGAAACTCAAGAACGCTCAAGAACACTCAAGAACAAGAGAAAATGATTGAATGAGAGAATTAAGTTTGTATTACTCTCTTACTTGAATTGTTGGATTGTTGGATGATTACAAATGAGAATGGCATCCTTATTTATACTAGTTGGAAGCCAAGAATGTTCTAGAAACTTATCTAAGATCTATACAAGTGTATGGCTAGGATCTACTTCTAGATTATTCCAATCTTATCCACAAATATCTACACTATTCTAGAATGTTCTAAGAAAAGGACAAATGAGAGAAGATTCTAGAATGGGAGGCTAGCCATTTAGCCAAAGGGGCTAGCCAAGGTGGTGCACAAGGGTGAGTTAGCCATGTGTTGAGCCATTTGGTGCACCCTTGTGACATTCTCCCCCACCCGAATTCGCAGACGTCCTCGTCACGTTGTACCTGTCGATGAGATCTTTGTGTTGCCAAAGTAAGTCTTCATGTTCCCAACTGGCTTCACTGTCTGGTTGATCCTTCCATCGTACAAGATATTTCTTATAAATTCGCCCTCCTCTTGAGACACGTCTGTGTGATTCTATGTTTGAAGCCTGCTTGTCTAGAGAGGTGATCATATTGAATGGGGCTCTCTTGGTAACTCCTCTAGACTCGTCATCTTGATCCGTATAATATGGCTTCAAGCAGCTGACATGAAAGACGGGATGGATCTTCATGTGGCTAGGTAGCTCCAATCTGTAGGACGCCTTCCCGACTTTCTTGACGATGCGAAATGGTCCCTCGTACCGCCGAATGAGTCCCTTGTGTACCTTTCGAAAGGCCTTGAACTGTTGCGGGTTCAACTTCAGCATGACTAAGTCATCTTCTTCGAAAGATACGGGTCTCCTTTTCTCGTCCGCCCATTTCTTCATTCGCTGAGAGGCTTTCTCCAAGTAGGCTTTGGCCAAGTCGTGCTTCTCATGCAGCTCCTTAGTGAATTAAAAAGCAGCAGGGCTCTTTCCTCTATATCCTCCAGCGAGTGTGTGTGGCATCAAAGGTTGTTGGCCTGTGGCCAACTCGAATGGACTATGGCCAGATGATTCACTCTTCTGCAAATTGTAGCAAAACTGAGCCACGTCCAATAATTCCACCCAATTTCTTTGGTTAGCGTTCGTGAAGTGTCTCAAGTACTCCTCCAACAAGGCATTGGTGCGCTCCGTTTGTCCATCTGTTTGAGGATGAAAGCTTGTGGAGAAGTTGAGCTCGGATCCAAACAATTTGAACACCTCTGTCCAAAATTTCCCCGTAAATCTTGGATCACGATCGCTAATTATGATCTTTGGTATGCCCCAATATTTCACCACGTACTTCACGAACAGTCGAGCAGCCTATTCCGCGGTGCAGTCCGTAGGTGCAGCAATGAAGGTAGAATACTTGGTGAACCTGTCCACGACCACCAAGATTGATCCCAAGCCATCTACCTTGGGTAAGGCAGAGATGAAATCCATCGATAAACACTCCCACGGTCTATCTGGCACTGGTAATGGCTCTAGACGTCCTCCTGACTTCTTGTGTTTTACCTTATCCTGTTGGCATACCAGACACGTCTAGGCATCCACATCGTCCTCCATCTTTGGCCAGTAATAACTTGCTTCCAGCAAAGCCAAAGTGCTTCTCTGGCCAGGGTGGCCTGCCCATCGGGTGTCATGACACTCATGCATTAGTTCACGCCTCAGGTTCCCATGCTTAGGTATGAACATCCTGTTCCCATGTGTGAATAGAAGACCGTCTTTCAACCAGAACCGACGAGTCTTCCCCCTTATTCACCGCATGAATGAGGCTTTTTACAAAAGTGTCTTGTTCCAAGCCTTCCCGTACACGATCCGGAATGGTTCCCGTCAATTTGGCGATGGCAGCTACACGTTCCAAAGCAAGACTAACAAGTTCCGCTTTTCGGCTTAATGCATCAGCAATATAGTTGGTGTGGCCTGGCTTGTACTCCAGCTTCATGTCGAACTCGGCCAGAAAGTCTTGCCACCGTGCTTGCTTTGGAGACAACTTCTTCTAAGTCTGGAAGTAGCTAGTAGCTACATTTTCAGTGAAGACCATGAAATGTGACCCAAGAAGGTAGTGCCTCTATGTCCGAAGACAGTGTATGACGGCAGTCATCTCTTTCTCTTGCACCGTGTAGCGCCGTTCCGCATGGTTCAACTTCCGACTTTCATATGCAAGTGGGTGTCCCTCCTGCATAAGTACTCCTCCAATAGCAAAGTCAGAAGCGTCAGTGTATACCTCAAAAGGCTTGGCATGATCAGGTAATCTTAAGACTGGCTCCTTCATCACCGCGGTCTTAAGATCATCGAAAGCGGCTTGGCATTCTTCGCTCCACGTCCAAGTCCTCGCTTTCTCAATGATGGCTGCTACAAAGGTGGGTTCTCCCTTCTGAACACCCCTCTTTAGTTGTAGAGCCGACAGTGCACTCGAGCAAGTCTCCTTGGTCCGGGTGGCTGGAATCACACATGGAGACTTCTCGTCACTGATGCTGACTACGCCGAGGCAAGGCACCACGGCAACTTTGGCACGATCCAAGAAATCCATTCCGAGAATAACTTTGAAATCGTCCATCTTTACCACCATGAAGTCGTTAATTCCCTTCCACGCGCCAACCTTCATTTTGACCCCCTTGGCCGCTCCGTGAACAGGTATGGCTTCTGAATTTACCGCCTTGATGGTGCTTGAATCAGCTTCAACTTTCAACTTCAATCTATCGGCTTCTCCTTTAGATATGAAGCTGTGTGTTGCGCCAGAATCGACCATTGCCTTGGTCTTCTGCTTGTTTAGACTTATGTCCACATACATAAGTCCTTTTTTCTCCTTTGGTGCTGGACGTTTTTCCTTGGGATGGCTCTTGATTGCGCTCAACCGAACGGCTCCCAGGTGCGAGTCTTCGGTTCTCTCTTCATGCTCCGCAATCAAAGAGTTGGGAAAGTTCTTTTTGGGACAACTGTGGGCAAGATGGTCACACTTGGCATGAAGCATTTCTTCACATGGTTATCTTGCCTTCCTTTCCACCCGTTGATTGGCTTGGACCCTTCGCGGCTAGTTTGTGGCTTATCGCGGTAGTACCTGTCTCCCCCACCCGTTCACTGTGATAATGGCTTGGATGGCTTGTTCTTGGCAAGTTGATCAGATTTGCTAGAAAAGTCATCAAGTTTCTCGACAGTGCTTAATGCGGTGGACAAGTCGGTAATACCTCTTTGTTGAAGTTCCATAGAAGCCCAACGAGGTAGGCCACGAATGAAGTGGTAGAAGCGGTCCTCGTCTGCCATTGTTAATAAGTCTAACATGACGGTATTAAATTGTTTGACATATTCGGAAATGGTACCTGAATACTTCAAGTTTTGAAGTTTGTCCCGAGCTTTATGCTCAACGCTCTCCGGATAGAACATGGCTTTGATCTCCCTTTTGAACTCCGCCCAAGTAGTGATGGTGCAGACTCCTCTCTCGATTTCTGCATATTTTCTTCTCCACCACAATAATCCATCTTCTATCAGGTACATGGTTGCCGTGTCGACCCGTTCTTGCTCGTCATCAAGGCCCGTGGCCCTGAAGTATCTTTCCATGTTCCATAGAAAGTTTTCCAGCTCCTTAGCATCCCTCGCGCCGGAGTATTCATTTGGTTCTGGCACCCTCACTCTAGATGGTCCACGAACCGTATTTCCTCGGATTAGGGTCTTTAGCTCATCGATTTGAGCTTGCAGCATCCTCACATGAGCATTTACCTCATGCTTATGTGCACCCATCTCATTCTGATACGTCTCAAAAGAGACCTCCATCGATTTCTCCAAATCGTCTTGTTGCTCCATGGATTCTCCTAAATCCAGGTTCAACTTTTCTACCTTTTCTTCCAGTGATCCAACACGAGATTCTAAACGGGGGCCCACTGACTTATCCCTTTGTTGTTTATTTGTCTTCTCAACCTTTTCATTATTGATAACAAAATTTGCATCATTTGAAGACATGGTGAGAGATCTTACCGGGAGTAGTACGAACTTAGCTCTGATACCAGTTGTCACGGGGTCGGTCCTTCCCTCGACTTTACTCCGTGCGGCACTTATCTAGAATTCCGTTACTAGACAAGTCAGCCTCCCAAACAAAGTTTAACCAACTTTGTGTAACTACTCAAGATCAAAACTCACAAGAAACTCAAGAACGCTCAAGAACACTCAAGAACAAGAGAGAATGATTGAATGAGAGAATTAAGTTTGTATTACTCTCTTACTTGAATTGTTGGATTGTTGGATGATTACAAATGAGAATGGCATCCCTATTTATACTAGTTGGAAGCCAAGAATATTCTAGAAACTTATCTAAGATCTATACAAGTGTATGGCTAGGATCTACTTCTAGATTATTCCAATCTTATCCATAAATATCTACACTATTCTAGAATGTTCTAAGAAAAGGACAAATGAGAGAAGATTCTAGAATGGGAGGCTAGCTATTTAGCCAAAGGGGCTAGCCAAGGTGGTGCACAAGGGTGAGTTAGCCATGTGTTGAGCCATTTGGTGCACCCTTGTGACATAGTGCTAGGCACTCCTCTCTTGTTCAGTTGACTAATCTCTTTATTATTACCCTAAATGACCGATATGAAAGGTCTGTAATACTAGGTACAGATGCTAATTAGGCTCAATTAATTGGTCACATCGTGGCACAATATCAAATCAGTATAGTAGGCCTACGTGTAATGTGATATTTAAGAAACTTAAGCCTAATCTAACTATGTTTGCTAGGGATATTTCCTTCTAGATATATTAGAGCAACCACAGTGGGCAGAGCATACCAAACGATCAAAGAGTAAAATTTTTATTCTTTGGTCCGCTTCAAACGCAGCGGGTGCACGAGTAAATTTGATCGGGCATTTGTGTAAGGTAGCGCCTATAGTTGGGCGGTTGTCTAAGGTAACATCTGTTAAAACGGGCGTACGCCTATGAATACGTTTAGGTGGGGCGGACATTTGGTGAACGCTCGATGGCAGGCGTAACCCAAAAGAACGTCTGATGATAGACGCACCCCTAAACGCACGCCCCAGAGACGGGCGCTCTCTTAGATATGTGGGAATGATGAGACGGGCGCACGCTTAGATATCCACCTGATTTATCACGCGCTTCCCTAGCCGAATGCGCGTCTCACCAGGCGGACGGCTGGGTGAGCGCCTGTCTGTGACGGACCAATATATGTTCGTCTTCTTTACACTTCCAAGCCATTTTTCTCCTGAACACTCACTGGATCACTAAAGGAACTCCGCCCACCACACCAATTTGTGAAAAGAATTCTCCAAAATCAAGCTTAACCCTTCATCAAGATTACAAAGGCTGGGTTGATTGGATACCAACTATTTTAAGTTACGATTGTTTCAAAGGAAGGTAATAACCTCAAACTTTACTATAATTTTTAATGGATTTTAAAGGTTTACATTGTACTGTTTTGTTTATTAATTTTGTATATATATGTTTAAAGATTAATTATATGATTATGAAATAGATAAATTAGGTTTTAGAAATTGTAATTTTTGAATTGGGTATAATTCTAGGGTTTACATGTAAATTGGGTATAAAAAATTTAAGAGAATTTGTTGAATTGAAGTTAAAATTGATTAAGTAGTTGGTTAATTTGAGTTTGGTTGTGGATAATTTTATGATTAATTGATTGATTGTTTATGAAATTTGGGAACTTAATTATGTTATTTTGCAAACTTATGAAATTGTGTATGAAAAGATCATAAAGGTTTATTGTTTAAAAATTTGAGAGATAGATACCAAAAAAATCTAAATCAAACTCCCTATTTTTCTTCTTATTTAGGCATAAACCTTAACTCCATCTTTTCTCTCTTCATCGAATGTTCTTCTTTATTGATTCTCATAAAACTTCACGCAAATTCTGAAGATGAACAGGAATAGAGTTACAAGATCGGGACGAATTGAAAACTTGAATCCAGCATCAACTGAATCCGGAAGTGGTGTAGTTTTTGATCCACATTTCGTTGTTGATTTGGTGAATGAAGAAGTTCAATCACCAGTGATTGATAATGAAATGTCTGTTATAAAGAATCGAGCAAATTTGTTGGTCAGGACATTGACCCGTTCGATTGACGCTGGGGAGTTGATGAGTGTTGAAAAACAAAGAAGTTCTACAAGTGCTTAAGGAGATAGCAAATCTTTCTTCTGAAGAGAATGTTGGTCGCCCCACCTGAATGAATTATGAATTTTGTTCTACCTAAATGTTTTTATCTTTTAACACCACCATCGTAGCGTTGTTGGTTATCGTGTTGAACCTTATTAGTACTTTTATTACGAATATGAATCTCTTACTTTAGCTTGAATGAGTTGTTTGTAGTTTGTTTTTAATTTTTATTTAGGAGAAGAGTAGATAGGCGAAAAAAATGAGTGTTTGGTAAAAAAAAATTTATCTAAATTAATTAATTACTTGAAATTTAAAAAGAAGTTCATTAACATTTAAGATAACAATATATCGGTTAAAAATAAACTGCAAATAACATTATTAGATCATAAAAGTTGAAACTGAAAATGACAATGTTAATAAAAATGCAAATTTTTAGGTTTCAGGTATTCCAAGAATCCTTTAAGGTTGGCTTCTCCTTCTCTGCAATATGTCTGCCTTCCTAAGTTTGATGTACTCTCTTGTTATGGAATCAACCCGGAGACATCCATCATCTTTATACGAAACACGTCTCTGCTTCTTTCTTTGCGTCAAGTTTTTCTTTCCTAGCTTGTTTTGCTTTAAACTTTGCCGAAGACTCAGCTAGTTTTGCTGTAAACTCGGATTCTCTCTGCGCCATCTTCATTTTTGTTTGTTCTGCATATTTGGTGTTGAAGTTTTGTTGCTCTTTAATAATAATTTCCATCATTTCTTGTTGGCCACTCGATTTTTCTCTCCCTGTTTTCTTCTGTCGTTTTGCCTTTTTTTTTTCCATATGACGGTTATATGTGTTAGGTATATCTCTTATTTCATCATCACCACTGGAATTTTCTTGGCTTCTTTCATGTCTTTCCCGTTTTTCCTCGCCGCTTTCAGAATCTTCCTCATCTTGTGATGAATCGAAAACAGTTGTCGATCATCGTGAATATTTAATATTTTCTAACATAATTGCGTAGCACTCTTCATGCTTAAATATTTTGCCACCATTAGCTTCCTTGAAAAGCTTCCTTACTTCTTCAATCTGTTGTTTTTTATAAAGTTTAGTGGAGGATATACAATTCAAAACAATAATGTAACCGTCAAAATTAAACGGGTATTTACCTTTGCTTCGGGGCCCCATCCAGTATGGTGTTCACGTTCCACTTCCGCCTCTTTTGCAGAGTAAAGTGCTACATCTTTACTTATTCCTTAAAATCGTTTCTGAATGGAGGTCCAAGTGCGCCCCGGCATTGAAGGTATGACTTCTTTTATCCCATTTAATATGCGAGACCATAATCTTTCTTCTAATTGATCGGAACCAATACTACAATCTTGAGATATTGACAAATGAATTTTACACATCGTTACATCTTCAAATGTAGTAAAATTTGGACCTCGTGGTTTTGGTGCCATAATTCTAACCGATTTGGAAGATAAGTATATGAAAAAGAACTAAATTTTTCTCGTATACAAATTAAATAACAATGGGTTTAGTAGTATGAAAATGGATTAGTAGTAATATACTCAATCAACCAATCCATCCATTTATAGGTGTGTCAAAATATAGTCATTACAACGGTAACAAATCTCAACGGCTACCTGGATAGGCTCTCGCCCAGAGTAACGCCCCCAAACAGGCGTAGCCATAGACGCATGCTTACAAAAGGCTTAGCACCAGGCGCACCCCTAGAGGAACGCTTAAACTTAGGCGGATGTATAGGAAGACGCCCACACTTAGGCGGAAGTATAGGCAGACACTTGATTTGTTTAACGCCTCTCATTGGGCGTGCTCCTACCGTAACGCTCCGCTGGACGCAACGTTGGATGAACGCTTCATCAGGCGTAATTTTGGTTCACGCCCGATAAATAAAACGTACGTCTAGAGTTACGCCTTCCATGAGACAGATAACTAGCACAACGCCTAGCACGAGACGGGGAACTAGCTGCACGCTCGACTATAACCTCGTTTGGTCCAGTACTCTGACCATTTTTGGTCGTGAACAGTCCCGAAAGTGGACCAAAGACTTAATGCCCCACTAATCTTCAATTTGGACGGACCAAAGACCAAATATGGGTTTGATCCGTCATTTAGTACGCCCACTGTGGTTGCTCTTACATTGAGAAAAGGAACCTGTCAATTGACAGTATGCCGGTTGTTGATAACTGTACTAATTTGCAAAGTTTATTTAGAAAAAATAAAAAGATTATACTAATAGATGCTTCTTTTTATCATTTGACAGGAAGGTATGGAACAGTTTCAATCCTCATGGATGACAATGGAGAATGCCAGTATACAAGAGCATCGTCTGGTCTAACTACTGGACCTGAGGAGGCAGAGTGCATTGCTCTCAAAGATGCAATTGGATGGGTCTTGAAATTAAAAGTTATTTCTGATATCATATTTGTTGGTGACTGCATTCTGTGATTGATTCACTTAAAGTTTTTAACATCAATTTAGGATGAAGAGGAAAGAAAATAATGAGAATTTATCAAGCCATGTTTAACTGTTTTAAAAATTGTATTTTTTGTTTTCTTAGGAGAGATAACATAAGAATAATGGATACTCTTGCTAAAGGTATTAAGAGCTCTACAAATATAAATTTCAATACTTTAAACATGTCACACGGTGACAAGGATATTTTCTTTGAAACTTTATGTAATGGGCAATGCCCTAGTTTGATTTAATTCATAAAATTTCCTCTTATTGCTAAAAAAAAAAGTTCTTTAATTCTCGTGGTTATCGCAAGATAATAAAAACGGTGGTGTTTACAGTTAACTATATTTTAAGTCTAATTAATGAATTAGCTTCACATTACAGTTAGTTTCAAGCTGGATTTTTTTGTCAATAGTAGGTAGATCCGACATTCTCAGAAGGACGACAAAAAAATGAAGGCTGATATAGGGGCTCCCATATCAATAGAGGGGCTCCCAGTTGAGCCGAGGTGACCCAATTTTACGATAAGGGATGTCCTAGGGGGTAAAGTTAAATGTCCATTTTACCCTTATACCAATTAAAACTTAAACTCTTTTAAAAAAATCATAACTTTTAAAAACTTAAACAAAAGAAAACCTATCAAAACCCAACCGATCTCCCTCGATTCATCGGCGATTCGTAAAATTCATCGACGATTAAACTCAACTCAACAATTCGAGATGAAGAAGCATACTAAAGGCGTTCAAGGTAGCAGTGATGGCAATCAACCCTGCTCCT